>VZRI01013401.1:527-100330 GCA_013397515.1 Upupa epops
TACAAGATCCAGCAGCGCTCCTGTCCTAGTGGGCTCCTCCACCATTTGCATCAGGAAATTGTCACCAATGTGGTGGAGGAGCCTCCTGGGCTGTGGATGGCTAGCTGAGTAGGTCTTCCAGAAAATGTCAGGGTATTTGAAATCCCCCACAAGAACCAGGGCCTGTAGCTGTGAGGCTGCTGTCAGCTGCCTGTAGAAGACCTCATCAACTTCCTCATTCTGATCTGGTGGCCTGTAACAAACTCCCACAACAGTGTCACCCATGCCAGCCTGCCCCTTGATCTGCACCCACTAACTCTCAACTCTCTCTTCATCCACCCCTGGACAGAATTCTAGACATTCCAGTTGCTCTCTCACGTAAAGAGCAACTCTACCGCCTCGCCTTCCTGATCTGTCTCTCCTGAAAAGGACACAGCCATCCATGCCCACATTCCAGTCATGCAGGCTGTCCCACCAGGGCTCTGTAATTGCCACCAGATCATAATCACCTTACTGGGCGCAGATTTCTAACTCTCTCTGCTTATTCCCCATGCTGCGTGCATTGGTGTACAGACACTTCAGGGAGCGAGCTGAGAGGTCCAATGTCACCCTAGGACAGCAACAGGTCCCCTGCTTTTCATTAAGACCAGAGCTCTGTCCCACTGGTACACACACACCAACTTTGAACCCACCCCCCTTCAAATCTAGTTTACAGCCCTCTGAATGAGCCCTGCCAATTCCTGCCCCAGAACCCTTTTCCCCCTCTGGGATGAACCTCTCCCGTGTGGACCTGTAAGATCTGGTGTCTTACAGAACCCAAATCTGGTGTTCTCAAGAACCCAAAGCCCTGCCTCTAACACCAGTCTCGTAGCCAGATACTAATGGACTGAGTCCTTCTATTCCAGCCCGTGTCCTCACCCCAAAGTGAAAGTAGTGAAGAAAACACAATTTGTGCCCCAGACTCTTTTACCAGGGCCCTGCAGTCCCTCTTCATTCCCCTCAGGCTATTGAGTGATATGACAAGGAGTCATGGGTTTAAGCTAGAAAAAAAGATTTAGGTTAGACATCAGGAAGAAGTTCTTGAATCTGAGGGTGGGGGATCCCTGGAACAGGCTGCCTAGAGAGGTGGGGGAGGTCACAATCCTGGAGCAATTCAAGGTCAGGCTGGATGGGGGTCTGGTGAGTGATGGCCCTGCTTGTTGTATGGAGGTCAGACAAGATGTTTGGAGGTCCTTCCAACCCTGTGATTCTATGGTTCTAATTAAGGAGCGCTAATCAGTGATTGTCCCGGATTGGTACAAGAGTAGATAGTTATATTCCAAAGGCTGAAATTCTTTTGCAGCTCAGCACCTAATGTCATCCGATGAAGTGGCCATTGAATGGAAAGTGACAATTGCTCAGTAACTACTCTATTTTGAGAGAACACAGTGGTATAGGATTACACTCCATCAGACACTGCTTTTACCCTCTCTTGTGGAAACGTGGCTTCCTAATTGGATTACAAATATTTTTTTTTTGGCTTGGGGGTTGGGGTAGAGATTCTTTTCTGTGTGAAAACTATTGAATTACCTTTACACTCTTGAGTGTCCTCGTTAACACTGAGAGCTCTTATCTCCACGCAGCTAGGAATGTTCAGATGCTGAGCACCTAAACTGGACAACTAATTTTAGTCCTCTGAAGGAGGGCTTGACCACCCATATTGACACATTGACTTAAGAATAGGTATGAAATCTTTGCTTGCACTGATTTTTAGGTAAGGAAAGCTGAAGGAACTGTGTTTCCTTAGCTTGGAGAAGACGAGGCTGAGGAGTAACCTCATGAATGTCTATAAATATGTGAGGGGTGGGTGCCAGTAGGATGGAGCCAGGCTCTTCTCAAGGTCATCTAGCAATAGGACAAGGGGCAATGGGTGCAAGTTGAAACAGAGGAGGTTTCATATCAGTATTAGAAGGAACTTCTTCCCAGTGAGGCTAACGCAGCATTGGACCAGGCTGCCCAGGGGGCTTGTGGAGTCGCCTTCTCTGGAGAAATTCAAGACTAGCCTGGATCTGTTCCTGTGTGACTTGGTCTAGGCGATCCTGTTGTGGCAGGGGGATTGGACTAGATGGTCTTTTGAGGTCCCTTCCAATCCCTAATGATTCTATGATTCTATGATCCCTCTTTTATGCAGGACTGCACAGTTTATAAATTCTGCCTATTTTAAGAATTTTGCTTTCAGGGCAGACTTGACTGTAAAAGTTTACTAGCAAACTGAGGTAGTTGCACACATAGCAAAATCCAAGATGCAAGATTTATTTTGCAGGGTATGTGACAAGTATGAACACTGCATGGATACAGGTTACTGTGACCTGCTACTGTTTTGCTAGCTTGGTGACATATATTTCTTTTGAAAAGACATGAGTAATCTTCACTTCTTAAAATATTTGAACCTGGCTATCTGAAACAGATTGTTCAACTACATAGAAATTGATGTTTTCATGTATCAGTAGTTGATATTGGGCTGATTAATGGAATTTTTGACAGTTGCGGGTGTTAGGCAGTAAAAGACCAGCCTTTGCCAGAAAATAGGATATTAGCAGACCAAGAAAATCTCTCATAACATCTTCTCAGTACTGTGGCAACCAGAAGTTGGAAGAATCTGCACTTGGTTTCAGTCATCTGCTCTGTAGTAGACACACACTACTGTCTTATTAGTGTGAGTGATAGTTTGAAATACTTGTATTGGACTAGATCATCTTGCTGAGGTCCCTTTCAAATTTTCAAATGACTCTACAGAATTTGTGTATAAGTGTTGATGGAAGGCAAAGGAGAAAGGAATGTGAGGAGGGAGCAGTGCAAAGGCCTATATGCTGTATCCCTTCAGTACAAGGGACTGTCAATGAGAACATGTTTGAAAATGTTAAAAAAAACCAACAAACCCAAACAGACCCAACTGTTTAAATCTTCATTATTATAAAAACCAACAACAACCTGCATTAGAAAGTGAGGATTTGGTATCATTTAAGCAGAGGAAGCACGTCCTGAAAAATAACGTGAATTTACTTTTAAATTAAAGACTGAGGAGTGTGGTGTGATAAAGGCTCTCAAACACTCTGAGTTTCAATGAACTTTAAGTGTATGTTAGTGGAAATTGATCTAATGGCCAGTGTTGCACAGTGTCCTGTGTAAATAGCCCATCAATTATGAGGCATTTCTTTGTGTAGCAGTTGGATAACAAGGAATTCATCTGACACCACAATCTGTTATGCACGTTTCTTAATTGTAATTCTGAGGATTAAATATTGTGGAAGATGTGATCAGTAAATAACTCCTTCTAAAGGGACCCTGTAATGATGGAATCAGAGGCAGAAAAGTAGCAAAGTAAGTGCTTTGAGTAGAAATAGCTCTGAATTTATCCAGTGAGAGTAAGTAATGATTTTAAGGCAAGCAGTCTGTGTGGCCAAAGTTGCAAACAAGCTCTAACTGAATTTAAAAAAAAGAATCAAATAGGATGGCAGTGATTGGAAATGGGAAGTTGCGTGTTTTGCTTAGTTCATGAGACCATTTCCTTCTCCATATGGTGGTAACAACTTGTCTTCCAGCTACCCCTGCTGCATGCAGATTCCAGGTTATGGCACCAGGTATTTGCACAGACACTTGATGTCTGACTTGTTCACTGAAATGCCTGTGACTCCTTGTTCTGTAAAGTCCAACAGTACCATCCTTATCTTTCTAGGAAGGGTGATGAGAATCATGTGGATTTATCTGTATCAGGTGTTGCTAGTCTCTGTGAGTTAGAGGTGTTACCTGATAATGTTGGTGCATACAGGCAGATTTGTTCTGCATCCCAGGCTTGTCCAACCCCTCCACTAACTGTCTTTGTTATTCTTTGACCAGGAGTTAACGATACCCTCACCTGCTTCTGTACCACCAAGGACATTTGTTCCCTCCACATCCTCCTAAAATGTCTCTTATGATTCAGTGGTACAGTCTTTTTGTAGTTAGAGAAACAGCTGTTTGTCAGTCACTCATGTCTTGATCTTAAAAATGTTAGTGGCAACTGGCATAGCCATAGTTTCTGACCTGGAGTCACTAATTTAGAGTGTGCTCCTGTATTCAGAAAAGAAAGGAGTTAAGTTTCTTGTGGAGTCCTGAATTTCACCTGTTTGATATATTTGCCTGTTAGACCAGCTGATAGAAATTGAGTTGGTCCACTTCCCAGTATTTATCTTCTTAGTAGCTACTCTTGTGACAAAAGTTTCTTTTTTCCCCTGAATAAGAAATATCAAATTGGCATGTCCTATGCTTTTGAAATTCAAATCTAGCATTTATTTACCTGCCTGTCTTTCTTTGAGATCAGTTTTCTTCTGTCTCTTTCCTCTTGTTCTCATGTACTCGTGTGTACAGATGAAGTTACTCATGCAGACTGCAAACTCCATTGGTGCTTGGCTACTGTCCTGCTTACGCTGCTTGTTCTTTCGTAGTGTTTCTTCTCCGCATGATAGGCAGAGCTGTTTGCTCTTAATTCCATTTCAGAGCATGTCTGTCTTGTCCCTGCCCTTGGGGGTCTGTCCTGCCTGGGGCTTCTTATTGTGGTTTTTGTTAACTTCTTCTAATGGTCCCTGGCAGCATTCCCTTATTTCTGGTGGCATGAGCTTCATGTTACTGGAAGACTGTCACTCATCTGTCCCCAATTCTAGATTGCTCCTCCCTGCTCCTTTCATTCTATGTATTGAATGTGCAGAGCAATTTTTTGAAAGACATCACAAAGGGAGTACAAGAGGAAGCTCTGCTTCAACAGGATGCAGATGCAAGAAAGCAGGTGCAGACAGCGTGTTATTACAGGCCTTAAAACAAACAAATTTGTTGCTGATAATGAAAAACTGTTAAAGCACACTACAAACGTCTGCCTGAGTCTATGATGCACGTCTAGAAGGTTATCTAGGAAACAACACAAAGACTAGGAAGTCCAGATTAACAGTCAGAGGCATGAAGTCATATGAAATCCTATGATTTCTTAGCTCAGGGTCAAAAATGTTTCATACATAAATTAAAAAGCCATTCCTTTGTCATCAGCAATATTTGGGAAACTTAGAGCACTTTTTGCATTCATTTTGTGAAACTTGCATGCAGGAAAGACAATCAAATGCCTGCATTTCAGTTTGCCAAGAGGATAAAAGTTTGCCTGCTCCAGACTGTAAGCAGCAGTTGTGCATTTAATGAGAAAGAGTCTTCATTTGCAAAGCAGAGGAACCTGCGTGATGGTATTAGCGGTGACATGTCTCCAGTTCTGTGTTCACAGACACATCCTGGAGGCCTACTGAAACTTCCCAGTTTGCACTGGCATTTCCAAAATGACATATACAAGGGATTCAGTTCATCAAGGCATTTTGCATTCACTGAAAGTTTTATAGTTAACCCAAAGTTTGCTATAAAAACACACTTGTAGATTAATCCAAGATTTTGGTCCTGATGAATTATCTTTAATATCCCATAATTATATCTACACTCTTTTGAGAAAGAATTTAGGAAAAATCCTAGTTTGGCCATAAGTGAGTTATTTTTCTGAGGAGGAAGGTATGGTTTTGTCATGATTAATAATGAATCACAGCACTTCTGAAGAATACTGACTATACAGAAGTTTTTAAAGTTTAATGCCATACTTGACCTTTTTCACAAGGAATATTCTCAGCTACCGGTGATCAATCTTTATTCATGTGTAAGGCATTTATATTATACTTAGCCCAAGGTTAGAAGTGTGAAGATTGACTACTGGTTCATGAACATTCTTTGAATATTCAGAGAAAATTGAAGATTGGCCTACCCACTCCTGCTTGCACATCTGTGCTCAGAATCCAGGTAACTGGAGATAAATAAACCTACCTGAAAAAAAGGAGGACACATGCTTACAGCTCCAGTTCTTATTCAGATACTGAACTACGCCCCCTTTTTAGGATTGGTTGCTTGTTGAATCTTCCTTGTCTTCTGCAGTGCTTTTCAAAGTTTAGCTACTGAAGCTGTGAAGCTGCCTGGTTTTACCCATCAGAGAGCAGCTAAGCCAGGAAGACAGTAGCTTGGTCCTTCATTACTGGGAGTCTCTTTGATGTGCCTCATGCTGGGGGTCTCTAATAGGATTTTTCTGTGTGTGCTGCCTTAGTTTGACCTTCTAAATCCTGTCCTTTGGGATGTGCTGTAACGAGAGAAACCCAGCTTCTGTGATCCAGATAGAAGCAAAGCCTCAGCTTCACATAGACTGAAGATTTGGAGAGTTGGTTTGGGGCACAGAGCAGCTAACTATAAACAGGCTGCTAGTAAGCTTGTAAGGTTTTTTATTTTCTTTCAAGGACATTTCTCTGCTATCAGTTTTATAATGCCAGAAGTTCCCTGTAGTAATAACTCCTACTCTTTCCTGCTCCTGATGTAAATTGCTTGAAGAAAACTATTACAAAGGTGTTTATGTACCACTGTTAGTAGAATGTCAAAGCCTGGCTATGACTGACTTTCTGGAAGAAGTAGCAAGAGCCCACACCCATTAATGGAAGGGGAGTTGGGAGACAAAGGGTTAAAGCTCAAAGCTTGTACAAAGACTGAGGTGAACTTTATTTTTAGAAACCAGGTGTTGAGGGTACAGTTTGCTACTGCTTTTACAGTATTGATTCACTGCATAGTAACAGCATTTAAGAGTTTTCAAAAGCAACCAAAAATAAAATGGGCATGTCTCTGATAGACAAACTCGGAACGAAATGCCAAAGAGGTATGATGCTCTTCTGTTTACACCAGCATGACAGATGGCAGTGCTGGCCAGTGGCATCCAGGTAAAAGATAGTGTACTGCATGAGAAGGCTAGGGAAAACTGATCAAAGCATGTAATGTTGTGGACATTACAGGTAAGTTTGCAGTAGGACTTCTTTATTTAAAATGCTTTAACAAGCAGTCGGTTTCAGTTACATTTATATAGTTGGACTGGAAACCTGGAAGTGGCTCATGTGTCTGGGCTTAGTAAAAGCACTTAAACATGTGCTGTTTGATACATGGTTTTACCTTGTATGAAATTCATAGATGTATTTGGTTTAGCTGGGATAGAATTCATTCTCCCTATGACATCTCTCCTAGTGCTGTGTTTGTGGTGGTACTGATAACACTCCAGTGTTCCAGCTACTGCTGAGCAGGGCTTGCACTGCACCAAGGCTCTGGAGTTTTTGATTCCCTAACATTCTCCCCAACAGTAGGCTGAAGGGTGAGTAGGGCCAGCTGATCCAAACTGACCAAAAGGGATGTTCCAGCCCATATAATGTCAGCCCAAGTATAAAAGGGAGAGGAAAGTAGGAAGAGGGGACATTTATTGATGGTATTTCTCTGGAGCAACTGCTACATGTGTCAGGGTCCTGATTTCCAGAACTGCAGCTAAACATCATCTGCTGGTGGGAAGTAGGGAACAATCATTTTTATTTGCCTTTGCTTCCACACATGGCTTTTGTTTCTACTTAATTAAACTGTTCTGACCCACCAGCCTCATATTTTTCTCTCCCCTGTCCATCTAAGAAGAGGGAGTGATGGAGCAGCTTTGGGCCAAACCACCGTGGTAGATAATTAACATCCCTGTTAAAAGCAATATTTTTAAGGGTATTGTTGAGTGGCAATACCAGAAGGGGCAAGGGGAAGCCCTGCTGCTAGTGAGGTTCTGTGAACATAGGAGCAAAGTTTTATTATAGTAATATTTCAAAAGCTCATGCTTTCTCAGTGCAGGAATCTGTAAGTAAGGGTCCGTTCCCTGATGTCTAACAGCGGGTTCTGAATTTTTATCTACTTTGCTAATTGTCATGTATCAAAATAGAAACTTCTCTGAATGGCATGACTATAACTGTTTCTTTGACTTAGTAACGCCTCTGGGTTCCAGCACACTTTAGACTTGTCTGTGATAAATGAAAAAGACTCACCTCATGGGAAGACTGCACCACCAAACAGTGAGCTTACAGACTGATAACGTTTCTATTGCTGATCTGGTAACAATTAGACAAAGTAAAATAAAAGACTCTTAATGACAGCTATAACAAATTAAAGAGGAATAAAGCTTACTCAACATGTTAATTCTATTTTCCACTTGGGTACCACTCAAAACGTCAGTGGAAACTGAGTGGGAGCAAATATGTCCCATGGAAAACTGACTAGCTGAAGGTAGCCTTTCACAAGTGAGAGCTACAACCCAAATATAATTGTCCTCCTTGAATTCAGCTGACAGATGCTATAATAATCCTGCTTCATATGGTGATGGAGAAGTTTTTCAAATGTATTGTATTCTCTTACAAAGACAGCCAGTGAATCCTGGGGATGCCACTTGTATCAGGGGTGTGTGATTTGTTTGGTTTTTTTTTTCTCTTACTGCTTCAACATCCTGAGCCTTTGTATGATCTGTACAAAATAAGGGATAGATTTTTCCCAAGTGACCTGTATTAACTGGGAGAGATCACATCTGTACACAACAGTAATGTGCAATAAGTAACAAGAATGTGGGTGATTGAGATTCTTGGAAGATGCCTACATGTGGAAAATTTCCACTGGCTAACCCTCATTTCATGGCCACAGTGCCTCCTTCCAGAATGTACTCAGTGATGTGCATGCTCCTCCTGGTGTCACTACACCTGGCTTGAGGGTTTTTCCACTTTAGCAGGTGTTATTCACACTCCTTCAAGGAAGGTCTTTGTTGTACATGCCAGCTAGGACCTGTATGTTTCCTGCGTGTTCCCCACCTGCTCACCTTTCTCTGCTGCCACCCTGGAGCTCCTTTCATCCAGGTAGACCTTAACATAAGACAGTAAAAGCTGGTAGATCTTAGCCAAGAATTTTTGGCATTCTTTTCCAGGTAGTTTTTATGAAAACTACTGCAAACAGCACTACTGGAGGGTGAAGGTGCAGAAGAGCTAAGTAGCTGTCTATTAATTTGTTTGGATAGTATTAGATTTTAAAAAATAAATCTGTAAAATTGAGAGTGTGTCCAGTGATTTCCCAGCTTTTCCTGTCTTACATTTCCTTGAGCGTTAAAGTCTGTCTGGATGAAAGGAACTCCAGGGTGGCAGGAGAGAAAGGTGAGCTGGCTGGTAGCATGCTGGAAAACTACAGATTCTAGGTAGCACGTACCACAAAGAGCTTCCTTGAAGGAGTGTTCATCCAGTTTGGGTAATGATGGTTTATTTAATTAAGCTTGAAATACAAGTAGGATTTGGTAAGTTGAATTGAACTTTGATTAAACCTTCTGATGAGTTATGCAAAGGGAAGAGCACTGAAGAAAAGGAATTTCTTAATATTGACTCCTGTCACAATGCAGGGCAGTCTTGAAACACAGTATCTATTCTACTGGAAAATTGGATGTGAGAACTTCTCTGCAACTCTGCTGTTACAGTTGCTGTACAGTGCTAGCTGGTGAATTCATACATAGCCTTACATTGAGAAGGTAAACCAGAAGGAAATTCAGGTCTCTTGGCTTGTGTTGATGTAGGCATCAATGTTAACTTTTTAAAGCTTGGTGTGTTTAAACCATACACAGCTGTTACATCTAGCTTCACCCCAAAATAGATTTAGCTTAGAGAGTAACAGATAAATGAATCCCTCAAGGTAGAAATGATGCTCTTACAACTGGTTGTCCTGACATGTCTGCTTGACCACCTTTAGGGGACCAGATGACAATGACCTTGGACTGTACAACTTCACTAGAGATTGGTGGCAGAAATCTTTTTACTTCTCACCTAGAACAAGACACCATCTCATGAAAACAAGAGAAAAGAGCAGCAGCATCTAAGGAAAATTGAAAGAGAGTGGTTTCATTCAAATCATGCACAAAGAAGATTAAGGCTCTCAGAAATAGTGGATGTTGAAGAAAAAATAGGAATCTCCTTTAACTGTAAAGCCATTCAGGTGTGATTAAAGCTTTGTGAAGTGACTCATGGTATTTATTTTTTCTATTTATGTTTTTAATGGAAGTTGTCTTTCTGAACAGCATGAGTGAAGGCCCCTATGCCATATCTTCAGTGAAAGATAGTTTATGATAGTTTATGATTGTTTTCTCTAAAACGGACTTCCTGAATAATGTTTCTTCATGATCTCTTGATCTGGCTTGATACTTCAGAGGTGTCAAGTTTCTTCTCATCACTCCTATAAACCACCAGAGGCTGATGACACATGCTGTAAGGGCAGGTGCAAACTCTCAGTTTGTCATGGCTTTCAGGTTGCCTTTTAATCCATTCGTTTGATCAACTCAAGTTAAAATCTAGCTGTAACATCTGACTAAAGATTCTACCATGGAGTTCAGCCCATCCCTTAAAGGAATTTTATGTTTTTCACACACAACTATTTTTTTAATCAGATGTTTCATGCCTGACTTACTCATCCATGTGACAGTTAATTACCTTTGAAGTAATTGAGACATTATTGAAGGAATTGGGTGAGAGCTGTCAACGAGAAAAACCTTCACAAAACCAACACCATGAGACCATCTTGTACTCTGCTTGTGAGGTGCCATCTGAAGCTCTTGTTTTAGTCACTGGAATAAGCAAGCAATGGCTGAGCGGTTACAACAATCTCAGTGCTTCTCTGTGCACATGGAATTATTCCTAGAGAGTAACGAAAAAGCATTCAATAGTCTTATAGGGGATTTTAATGGGGTTTCGATAAAATACTACTCTTTCATTTGCCTGCCAAAAGATGGGTGTTCTTCATGAGTTCTGCCATTACTCCTCTGGTACCACTCTGTGCTTGAATGTTGTTAATAACTTCAAGTGTTTATACATCTTGTTGTGTCACTGGAGCAAAATAGTTGATATGCCCAGCTAATATGTGACCATCTCTGTAAACATTGTTTTCAGTACGTTATTGCCAAGCAGTCTGGTTTTCATCAAATTCGGTTGCTGCCAGCTCTATTTTTAACATGCTGAATTGAAGTGTACTGATCTGCTAGAAGAGGGCAAATAGGTATTTTTAAACCACTGTCCCCACCTAGCTTCACTCTATTTGCTAACTGCAGCTTTCAGTGTTACAGACAGGAGAGGCAGTGGTGTGGAGTTGAAGGGTCTGATTTGGTTGTCTGACAGTTACTATGTGTTAAACAGCAGTTTCCCAGTCTGCTGGAAAATGTGATGGCATGGAGAACCAGAGACAGTGGGGGATGAAGTAGATCTGTCATGTGTTTTCCACATAAAATATTTTAAATGCACGGTCCCTTTGCAGGGCACCTCACCTCTACCTGCCCTTTCCTGCCTTCCCATAAAGAACAAAGTCTTAGCTGAAATTAACCCAGTGTAATCTACGTTTTCTGTAGAACTGAGCTGAATTAAGTAGAGGGTTGCAGAAGCCCAGCTGGGAACAAGAGTGTGGGTGGTAGGGGAAGTTAATAAAAGGCAATAAAATATCTGCCTGGAACTCAGTGTAGTAATTATCTCATCCTAGAACTCTGTGTGGTTTAACATAACACTGCCAGATCCTATTATGTTTTCCTGTACTTCACAGAAGCCTCTGCAAGGCTTATTTCTCTTCACTCCCTGCCAGCCTGATGCAGCTTTGCACTGTGAAGCGGTTTTTCATGCTTAATAGCATGGAAACAGAAGGGAGACTTTCAGCTCTCACATAGGGGATTTTTACAGGGATTTTTACATGTGGATCTGACAAAAGGCCAGCTGTAGATCATGCAGATGACAATCTTTTTGTGGAGCATCTTCTGGACTGCTATTGGAATCAGCTTCTTTCCCCTTGATTATGTTAGATTTGGAAGGAATATAAAAATCTGCCATGGCTATCAATAGTATTCTGACTCCATATATGAGCTGTCCGGGCTGTAATCACACCAAAAGTAAATATTAATTGCACAATTATCCCTTGTTCTTGCCTTGGACTGTGGGGGAGACATGTACCAGGGGGAGACAAACAACTGTTGTATGTAAATCTGAGTTCTGCAGCAGTGTTTTATGATCTTTTTAATCTTAGATTAAAAATCAAAATAAAGGATCCTGAGCAGCTCTGTTTGAACACTCATGGCTGTTGGCTGGTGTGACTTGCTGGTAGCTTCCAAATCAGCTCTGCAGAAGAAAGTTCTGTTTTGCAGGCCTTTTTGCTGCTCCTCCTTGGACTGTACATTCATTTCCAGACTGGATTTGGTTTGTTTTGATTTTTTTTTCTGTATCTGACACACATTCCCAAATTGTATTGATCTTGATCAAAATTGCACAAAATGTAAGTCTACATGCTCCTTCATTTTCTTTGGGGTTCTTTGCTTTCCCTCAGGATTAGGGCTGTGTAATAAGTGAAATTTGCCTTTCTGACTGCTACACACCCAGCAGAGCTGGGGTGTTTATGAAGTGAAACCACTAATAATTTGTCAATCTCAGCAGGACTTCGGAGGAAGGAACACATGGCCGTGGCCAAGTTCGGTGAATTTTTCCAGGTTAAAGTCACCAGATGTCAAAATCCATTTCTTTTGTCTGTCTAAATGTTGTTGCTCAAAGTTGAAAAATGATGTGTTGCTCAAAGATTGGCAAATTGGGTAGAAAGAGACAGGAGCCATCCTCTAGATTGACGACGTCTCTGTGTTGTTGTTACTCTGGTAAAGCACCAACTGCTGCTCTGAAAAATTTCCTCTGACACAGGAGATACAAGAATGCGGACACTGAAGTAATTGGTTTGTCCAGATAGATGTATTACATATATCTCTGCAGCATCAGGTGTCCCTGGTGTTTGACCATGCAGCTCACCATACCCTGTAGGACTCTAGTTTGAGTGGCCCTATGGCCATTTCCCTGTGGGGGATGGGAGTGGGGATGGGCTGAGTCAGCCCTCTGTACCTCTCAGCTGGACCAATGTCAGGCTGAGCTGTCAGTACTGAAAAGTATTTCTTTTGTCAAAGTGTCTTCTGTTCCTATAATCTTATCGAATGTCTTTTCTCTCCATTAGCCCAGTTGCAGTGAGAGTGAGGTGTTCATGGATGGTGAGAAGTTATTGTTGCAATGCAGAAGATGCAAGTGAGTGAATTATAGGTTTCCCTCAATATGTTTGGATCAGCTTGGAGAGCTGAGGGGAGTTAGTATCAAAACAGCAACACAAGGGGTTTTGGGGAGGAATGGAGAGGTTTTCCTCCCTTACATTCACGTATTTGCCTAAATTTAAGGTGTCCAATGCTTTTTAGAGTTATTACATCAATGTTTTTGTCCCAGACTATTGACTCTCTACTGATAAGTCACACAAGGGGATATAAAACTGTTTCAGTCCTTGGAGTCAGATCTGATCTCCAGAATATATTGCTGATCAGGAGAGGGAATGGAGGTGACTGCCCATGTTCATTCAAACTCTCACTTGATGTGCCTGAGGTCACGGGGAGGCTTGTGGCAGAGCTAAGCTACAGTTTCACCCCATGCTGGAAAAGTTCCTATCTTCTCCAGTTCATCCACTGCCTGTCTGTACTGGGCCTGTTTGTTTCTACAGCTGCAGAAGAAAAATGATGGTGTTTACCTATATTTTGTTCAGTTCTTTGCAATGTGATAGGGAAGTGTCTGTGTGTCCCAAATAAATGTGGCTTTGTTAGAACAGAGTAAGAAAAGATTTAATGGAAAAGGTACTCAGGAGAAACTGGCTACAGAAATGCCCCTGGTGATCTAGTTTTGGTGTCTCTTGCAGTCTCTGACAAGTGTTGGGTTGAGTGGGTCACTGGAATGGACTGCTTGGGGCAATGGTGGAGTTCCCATCTCTGGAGGTGTTTAGGGACATTCTGAGTGTGGCACTTAGTACCATGGTCTGGCTAATGTGGTGATGTTAGGTCATAGGCTGGGACTGATGATTTTAGAGGTCTTTTCTAGCCTCAGTAATTCTGTGATTCTTTGAAAGTTGTCCTGACATTGAAGCCTGGCTTCAGTTTACTATCTTAACCTTAGTTAGTGGATCACCTTAAATTTTTCTTATGACCAAGGCATTAAGACACCTTAGAGCTTAGGTTGAAACTACCCAGAGTTTCAGAAATTGTTAGAAGTGTGTAAGACATAGCAGTTTACATAACAAAGTCATTATTGAAAGAGTGACTTCGGAGAGCAGTGTCATCCTAGTTACTTGTAGATATATGCTGAAAGGAATGCTTAGACCTGATTTCAGTGTATAAACTGATAGAAGTTTGCTTCTTTTTCTACTTTTAAGCAATTTAACTCCAATACTCCAAATGGAGTGCATGAAATCTCTCAGGGCATACATAGATCTTGTATCTTACTTTTATTAATCGTAAGTATTGTTAGAGTCATCTTTCTGAATTCAACTTGAAAGTATGCTGCGGTTCAAGTCTAGTTCAGCATGATCAGAAGCACTGTGGGTGTTACAGAAGATAGGGCTGTGCTTCATGAGGTGCAGACATTATGGGACTGTGTGGCTTTGACTAACAGCTGAGGAGGCTTTGACTAACAGCCATGTGTGTACAAGCTGTAAGCCAGATTCTCTGCTGTGATGCCAGCCCCTTTGAGCCATCTGACAGTGTAATGGAGCTGAAAAGTGGCTCTGTAATATATCCCCATCTTCTGTTCCTCAATAACGGGCTCATTCCCAGCTGCCACACTGTTGGCATACCCGGCTCGTTCATACCCCCAGAATAGGGATTCTATCTGCACTTACACTGGGAGTCAGCTAAGGAGGATGTGATTAGGTGAAGTTGCTCCAAGTAGTACTGAGGTCAGTCTGGTTCAGGAAAGGGAATCATTACTAGTGTAATTCCTAGTGGATAATAAAAGCTGAACATGTGTCCATTACACTTATTCCTTAGCCAAAAATAAATATGATTTAACCAATGATCTTAAAAGTGCACTGCTCCTTATGAATGTCCTGCAAATCAGTCACTGATTTAGACTTAACATTCCAACAGTAGGTTTGACTTATCAGCCCTAAGCAGATGGATTTTTTCATCTAGCAGTTGGCAAGATGAAGTATGGAATTTTTTTCATGCTGACAGACATCACAGTTTTGTTACCTCTGCAGATTTCCCCTGTCACAGTGGAAGAGGAAAAACTAACTCAGTGTGAAGCATTCTGCATTAAACAAAGAACTTCCTATGAGAGATCATAGAAGTTGGTTAAGGCTTTTTTTTTTTTACACCTCATTCCCCTCCAATAGAAATTCAAATTACTTTCCCAGTGAAATAACCACAGTACTTACATTAGTGTATTTATTATGGGCTTTTTCTTAATATGGGATATGTAGTCTGTGTTGCTGACTCCTGGTAAAGCTCCTGCAGCCTCACAGAGATATGTGCCAGGATTCTTTGTTCCTACTGGTTTTAATTCAACAGCCAAAAGTGAGTAAAAGGTGTCAAAATGGTTTTCTGCTATAACCTGGTGTATTTTCTGTGAGGTGCTGGTGGTGCTCCCAGGGCACCTGCCTCAAGAAGGAACTTACATTTTATGGTGTTTTGTATTTTATTTCCAAATTTCTCATCAGGAATTCAATGCTTAACTTGGTGTGTGGTTCACATGTTAGCAAGTGACCAGGATACAATAGTTTGGAGAATTACTCTTTTCAGATAATGCTGTGTAGAGTGTTAATCTGGCCCCTCAGTTTAAGAAGGATGTTGAAGTGCTGGAATGAGTCCAGAGAAGGGCAACTAGAATGGTAAAGTCCTGGAAGTCCTATGAGGAGAGGCTGATGGAGCTGGGTTTGTTTAGCCTGGAAAAGAGGAGGCTTGGGGCTGATCTTATCGCAGTCTATAACTACCTAAAAGGTGGTTATGGTCAGGCAGGGGTCAGTCTTTTCTCCCTGGACACTGAAGACAGGACAAGTGGTCATAGCCTTAAGCTCCATCGGGGGAGGTTTAGACTTGACATTAGGAAAAGGTTTTTCGTTAGAAGAGTGGTCCGGTTTTGGAATGGGCTGCCCATGAAGGTGGTCGAGTCACTGTCCCTGGATGTGTTCAAGGTTAGTCTGGATGAAGTGCTGAGTGGCATGATCTAGATGTTAGGGTTATTTGGTTTATTTGGATTTAGGTTAGACTGGATGATCTTTAAGGTTTTTTTCCAATCTTATCATTATAGTGATACTGTGTAATATTGAAATTTAGCTGAGTGGATGCTTCATGGATGAATAAGGAGCCAAAATGCAAAAACTTCCCCATTTTCTGTGCAAAATCACTTTGCATCTGGTTTTTGAGACACATTTCTGCGATGAATCTCCATTGTGCACATGTTGAGGTTCAATGTTCCCCTATCTTCCTTGTCACTGTCTCTCTGACCTTCTGTATCTGGTATCAGGGCTACTGCCATGTTCTTTTCACAGCCAAGATCTGCTTCTGTTCCAGTCTCTCTGTCCCACAGTTGCCACAGCCACCGTCCATCATCCCTTTAAGATTTGTGCCAAGACTGAGTTAAAGCAGTGTGGTTTGACAGCCAGAAGCACCTGGATTGCTGTACAGAGCATGGATTTAAGGAGTGTTGTCTGTTCTCTGTGCTAACCCTACTTAATGGGTACTTGGTACTGTTAGACCAAAGTACTGCCCTTAATCCAGATTTGAGCTGTTCAAAATGTATTGATCTTGTTTGCAGCTTAAGGACAGGTACATTCTTACATGAACAGGGAGAAGTGTTGAGTTCAGTGACTGGGTGAGGCTAAATCTGGAGCTTACTGTGTCACCAGAGGAAATATCATTGACTTGATTGTGCATAGGCAAATCATGGGAATATATTTAGGGCTCTAAATAGTATATTTTTATAATTTTTCATTAAATTTGTGTTTGCTTTGTTTTAAGTCCTGACTTAGAGCAGAAGTGAAGGTTCAAACCTGAGGTTACTATGCTCTGTATTAAGATTACGCTCTGTGGTTAAGGGAAATGTCCGGACAAATGAAGAAACATGTATGTAGGGGTTAAATAGCTGTTAGGAGCATGAATGCCTAGCCAGTGGTGCAGAAATTTCCTCCAGATGCTTCTGGTTTTCCCCCACCTGATCCCCCTTTCTTTAAATTCTCTGTCATTTTCAGTGATCTCCGCTGAAGAAGGTAAATCTCTCAGGGAACTGACTCCTTTTTTTACGGTGAGGATACCAGAGCTGGGCGATTATCTGAAAATCCAAAGGCTATCTGGTGAGTTGTATGGGTGAAAGCAATTGGAAACAAGCTCATCAGAAAGTGTACAGTAGGGCTAATAAATAGCAGGGTGAGCCTCAGGCATTTCACAGGAGAAAAATAACAGGTAATTATCACTTGAAAGGTTTTACAGTCTCTTCATCATTTGGGCATAATTAATTGAGAGAGACAAAAACTGCAGCCTGATAAAGTGAAGCTTTGTGTGAAGAAAAGGTTTGTGCTCTCTGCACAGGAAAACTGTTCAATTGAATTAAAGTTATAAAAGTTAATGTATGTAAATAGCATGAAAAGGGAATTACAAGGTGAAGTATCATTTTGCATGATCTGGCCGATTGATAACTGCTTTCTCTGGGTTTAATTTCTAACTCAACCGAGTGAATGCAATGCCGTTCTTGGCTTTGCATCATGTATTGCTATGCTTACACCACTGTAATGATTTAAAGCAGCCGTTGATTATAAGAAAAGCCTTAATCTTTGCTTCCACATTCATGAATATTTCTGTGTTACTCAGAGTTGGAATTTCTCTGCAAGATTTCCAAACCCCTAGATTGGGAGCATGTTTATTCCCAGCCAGCAGCTCTGCATGAAAGACCTGATGGGGACTTGCCCATCTCTCGCACCGCGAGTAAGATGGCTCCGAGCTGCAGAAAGGGCTCTTCGCGTTTGCTGGGGACTTGTCTGTGCCCCCAGACGGTTGGAAACTACCTTTGATTGCAAATCAGATCCACAAATGCACATGGTGCAGCTTGAATCAGGACATTTCACAGCTAACATCCTTCTAATCTAATTACCTTTAAGTAACAGGCGATTCAATCGTAACTGGTCACTTGAAGGCACTTACCTAGATCTTCACTCCCTCATCCCCATTGTATTTATCTTTTAGGGTTAAGTGAGGAAAGAGTTTAAAGGGCCGTCAGCTGGTGGGAGCAGCCACCAGAGCGGCTCCCTCGGGCATTGCCGGAAAGCTCTGTGAAAATATTTTCAGAAGGCGAGCCCGAGAAGGGACGCAGAAAACTTTCCGGGCAGCGGTGGATGTTGTTGTGTGGATTGCTTGACAAAAGTTGATTTACAGTTCTAAGTGAGGCCTCCGGCACCAGCCATGACTTCAGACAGCGGGTCTTGCGGAGGCTGCAAAGCTCTGGGAAAAAGCCAGGGGCGACGGGGAAGAGGGGGTGTTACCTGCTGACACTGCCTCCACCTATTTTAGGCAAATATTCCAGGAAAATGAGACAGGTTTGCTATCAATACCTGCGCTGTTTAACACGGTCATAAAGCAGCCAGGACGAGTGGTTTCAGCGCAGGATGGAACCCGAATGGGTGCGGACGGGGCTGGACTCTTTGTGGAGTGGAGTCATCCTTTGCTCCTGTAGTGACGGGGTTTTTTTTCCCCTGGGGAACAGCACAAATGCGGCATAAAGGCATAAGACGTGAGTGTTAGGAGGGAGGGGGGACCGGGGGCCCCTTCAAGGCATAGCCAGACCCCCCTCCCCGGCGATGCGAACTCCCCTCCTTCGTTTGCGCATTTGCTTATCTGCAGAGGAGGGTTGCGAAAGGGGAAGACTGGGGGTGGCGGGCAATGGACGAAAACGAAATCACTTGCTATTTTTCATCTTTGACAAAGTAATTAAGACACAGGCACTTTGCTCGTCAGCTCCGCTGGCCGCGGAGGGTGCGAGTTTGCGAGCACTCATGCCTCTGCCTCTGCGGGGATCACCTCAAGCAGGTGGAAGCTAGGAAACCCTGAGGAAGCTAGTTCGGGGAAGGGGTGGGGGGTGTCTTCCTCTGTTTTGGGAAGAGCATGACCTCTCCTCGTCCCTGGAGCAGACACCAGCAGCGGTAGGTGAGGCCCCTGGTGTCTCGGCCGGTGACCACGGCCTTGGAAAGAGGGGCAGAGACCTTTCCAGGAAGGGTGGTTTCTGTCGGGGTGGGTGACTCTCGCCAAGGGAAGGAGAGGTGCTGCAGCCAGTATTTGCCCTTAATCCCTTAGAAACGTGATCGGGGCAGTAAAATGACAGTTCAGGAAAGGCGTTTGCAAGGGATGATAAACCAAGAAGAAACACAGAATAATAGTTTTAATGAACTGATAGTTATCTGGGACATTAAAAAATGAATTCTTTTTTAAAAGAACCATAAAGCTAAACTCTGAGTTTCCACTATGGTGTCTCCATCTGAAGCCTGGATGGAGGATCAGCAGTGGTCTAAGAAGTTCGGCTTTGCAGTCGCCACAGCCGGCCACTGGGATGTTAGGAAAAAGAAAGATGCCTGAATTCTGAGCTGTACTCTGAGGGTTTTCCTCTTAATCCAAGCCCGGGTCCTCAGTGAAAACCTCCAACCCTGCCCTACCGAGAGTGCCCGTGCCAGGGGTGCAAGGGAAAGGGAGACGATCTGGTCTTTTCTGAAACTAAAGAAGATCGATTCTTCTTTTCCGAGGGTGAAATTTCGATTTCACGTTTCAGTGCTGATGGCGAAAGCAAAAATAGCGAATATGGGAAAAAACCCACAAACAATCCAGCTTTGTCTATTTTCTGAAAATAAACCAAAACAAACCCTAAACCCAAACAAAAGCAAGTTAAGTCAACCTTGTGACTCTAGAAGATGCTTATAGGTCTTTGCGACCAAAATACTTATTGAACTGCTGCCTTGTCGCTTTTAATTTGTCCCGTGCCTTTGGAAGCATTAATGTAGCCTGAAGGGCAGTAAACTGAGCTAACGACCCTCCTCCTTTCTCCGCTCTCTGAACTGACAGCTCTGCGGCCAGAGGATGCTTAGAGAGAGGAAAACGGCAAAATATCACTGATTTCTGTCCCTACCTACTAAAACTAGCTTCTGTTTGTTCCTCTCGATTTCCGAGAGCACACGATAGAAGGGTGTATTTGAAGAGATTAGCATACCGTAATTTACACTCTCTGCCGTGTGTGCAAGGATACCTCTGTTATAATGGGATACTCGCAGGATAGGCAGCCCCCCCCGGGCTTGAATGTGTTTGACGCCCCAGCAAGGCAGATCCGCCGTAGCTGTGTTATAATGCTATCTAAGGAGAGAACATACTTCATTTGGGAGGACGGGGGATCCCTTCTGCGAAAACCGAACTTCATTGTTGTGCCTTTACTGGCCCAGATCTCCTCAGTTTTCGTGGTGCTTTTAATAACTCTTGCAGATGAATTTCTGCCGCCATCTGCAATGGCCAGGTGTAAGGGAAAGGAATGGCGCTGAATTCTGACAGAGACGTGCAAGCTCCGCCCGCACATGGAGCTGCAGACTGGCACTGCGGGCAGATGTCTGCAGTGGAACCAACCTCTTCGGTGCCGCGGTGTGGAGGGCTCTGGGCAGCTATAGGCTTTGCACCACTGCCTGGGCTACTGTGACTTTTTCATTTACTCTGTTGGCTGAAACAAACGTTAGTTAGTAACTCTCAACTGACGAGAAGGACGTACGAGAAACGTATGTGGTGTGCTAGCGAGCTCGCCCACCACTTTCGCCTGCATAGGCGTCCTCTCACGCCGCTTACGCTAAAGTGTAAAACGTTCTGGGGAGCAGATGACGCCTGCAGAGTGTGTGCAGAGGAACAGCAGCTCTGACGCTGGAACAACTGGAAAGGTTGCTCAGAGAGCATCCCACCTTGCAATGCCTTTGTTATTCCCACCTTGCAATGCGTTTGTTATTTTCGTTAGCGTGGACAAAGTTCACTTGTACGCAGTGGTTCTGAGAGAAAGAAAGAAAGACAACCCTTAAACAGCAATTGGAGCTTACTGAGAGGTGATTGTCGGTGAATGGTTTTGTTGCAAAAATGATTCTGGGTTAACATCTGACTTTTAATGATGAATATTTCCACACACACACACACCCCATACCCGTTCCCAATTCTCAAACACAAATACTTTGGTGGATAGGGAAGAACACCAACAACTTAACTGCGGTTGCCTTCATTTTACTCCCACTTAACAGTTCTTTTGATGTTTTGATGAAGAGAAGGTTGTTTTATAGTGTGTATCGTTATAATTAATTAGGGGTGAGGGTTCTCCCCACTAGGCAGAGTAAAAACGAACAATATAGTGTTGTCTGGTGCAATGAAAACAAGGAAAACACAATTAAAATATGTCTGTGTACTTTATACATGGTGCAGTTATCTCTGTGTATAGATATGTATATTATAAAATATAATTTTTATATATAAGATATTATAGAGTCTGATCCAACTGTGAACTGCAGAAATGCGGTAAAAAAGGGGTGGGGGTGTGGAGTGTAAATCACAAGCTACAGTAACAGGGAGGGGGTTAGATATTGAAAGTTTCCTTCCATTTCTCTCTTGTTTTAGGTGCAGTAGTACGTGTTTCTCACATGTTCCCTCTAATTACCAAGAAGAAAGTTCTTCCTCGGTCTCGCTGGTTTTGGTTTAGTAATCATCCCCCATATGAGTCACAGGGACACGCAATCCCGCTGCGGCCTGAGTGACAGCTAGACGCAGCTCCGGCTTCTGGGTATCCCTTTAAAATCTGAAACCAAGGGTAATGATTTATCAAGCTCTTATTATCAAGAAAATGTCAAACGAAGGGCACCTTGCTATGCACTGACGCAAACCCATTCTTTCCCAAGGAAGTATAGAAAGCTTTGCTCTCGGCTGGGCAAAATCCTGTTTGACAATTTCCTCTACTGCTGTTTTTACTTCTCCTTAGTCAGTCCGTGGCTATTTAAGACATGGTAAGTGTCTGATTTCTTTGATATTGAAAAGGAATGGGCGGGGAGGGGATAGGGTTCATCGTTACATTTGGTGGTGGTGTTGTCGTTGTCGCTGCCTTCCCCGTAGAGAAGGCAGCGGTGCCAAAGCTGAGGGTGCCGCTGGCGCTGTCCGCAGTGCTGCTGGCGCTGTCGCGCTGCTGCCCGCAGACCGGGGGAGGTTTTTTGTGGGGAGACGGTGGGACCTCGACGAGCAGTCCGATAGTCACCGACTCCCTACAGATCTTATCGTTTGGAAATGGGATTAAACAGAAGAGAAAACTTACAACGAGAACGGTGACAGGTCGATTCGTTAACCCATCTTCTAAAAAGACGCTGTGTTTTTAAAGTCAATAATACATTGATAGTAGGTAGGTAAACGGATAAAAAATGAGGGGGTTGTACGGGTTAAAGTCTAAAAAGATTGTTATTTTTTATTACAAATTTTACTTTTAAACTGTAAGAAGGGGGGAATGTGCTCAGTAACCTATTTAATGAATAGGGACTGCTTAAATCAAACATTTAGAAGGGTGCGAGTCGAAAAAGTATGAAAAAGAATGAGGAAGGTTGGCTGTCACTTTTGCGTTTCTTCATCTTGCTATCGTGTGTGAAAGGTGGCAGCCAACTCAAAAACGCTCACTAGCACTATTTCGCTTTCTTTTAACATCTCTGGCTGCCGACAGAGCAGCTTGTCTATTGCCTATATGTATATACAAAAAAAGCTGATGTGCATTGTTGAATGACAGAAAGGAAATGGGGCGTAAAATTAAAGAATCTTTCTACACTGGTGATAGAGAAGGGAGCATCCTACAGTCGTGATGTGAAATCTAACGAGGTCCGGCGGCATAGTGCAGTAGAAACACTTACTTAAATTGGAATTATGGTTTTTCAGGTGCTGGTGCGGTTGTTTTCTTTGGTCGATTTGAGTTTTTGTGTACCTTACTGTTATATCCCAGAGAATATCAATGCTGAGTGAGAGGGCAAGCAGGAGAGCCGAGACGCCTCGAAATTCTGAAATGCTTCCGCCCAGGTTTTCTAGTCTGCGCTTTTTGTGCAAAGGGGAAAGAAATCCCTAAAAATGGCAGGCCTGACTTTTTTTTTTCCTTTGTCAAAATATGTGACGTTATCATTTTAGGATTACACCAATCAAAGGGATATGAACAAGCAAGTTGTGAACAGTCCTGAAACCATTGCTCCTGGACCCAATGAAGATGTGAGAGCTGTAAGAACCAGTCCTGAAAGTGAGCCTCAGAATGCCTCATCGCAAGCCCCTGCCTCTATGGCCAGGCTTCCCCGACCTCTCTCTAACGATCACAAAACTCTTATTTGCGAAGAAGCTAACCCAAATGATTTTGAGAGGACCAAAGTCGGGATCTGCAAGCTCAGCAGCACACCAGTGCAAGCCAACTCCGCCCTCCGGAGGGAATCCGTGGAAGCCTTTCCGTACAAGAACACCCCTGGGGCAGGGGCAGCCGGGCAAGCTGTTATCCCCCACTGCAAAATTCCAGCTTTGCAAAGCACAGACGGGGACGCTAATCTAAGCCTTGGTAAGAGCACGCTGGAGCAAAACAACGCCAAAGGCACCTGGGTGACCTTGAGCCAGAGCACCGTGGTACTGGGCACAGATGGCAACACTTCTGTTCTTCCTGGCAGAGTGGAGGGGGTAAGTTGACTTGTTTTAAGGTTTCCCCTCTTCTTGGGAGTGAGGGATTTGCCACTCGGTACCGATTTGGAGCTGAAGCTCTAAAATGAGGTTTAAATCAGTCGGGGATGGGTCTATACCGCGGGGGAAGGGGGTGTGTATGTGTGTATGTGTGTGTGTGTGTGTGCGTGTGGTGTTTCTCAAATAAGGCGCTGTACTGTTGGAAATTACTAATCGTGTGTGACTGGGATATAACCGAGAGTCAATAGCTCCTGGCTCTTTCCAGCACTGTCACAGAGCCCAGCCTGTCAGCGTGACTCGGTCCCAGCCCGCAGGTGTCACACCGGTGACAACTCCCTGTCCCCAAGGCCAAGTGCCTTCAGATGAGAAAGAGAGCCCTGCTCTTCCCCTGGTGGAACTCATCCGGATCCATAAGCCTCTGCCCATGAATGACCGTGAGACTTTAACCAAAAATAAACTGAAATCAATCAACCCGACCCCATAAGATATCAAACCCTTACAGCCCCTTGCCCTGCAGAGGTTCTCTTTTGGTAGGGTGCGAGACCGGGAAGGTGCCGGAGTCCTCACACCCACGGCTCTTCTTTCCCCTGTGTGTCTGGGTTTACCCTGAACGAATAGGACAGGGACGAGGGGCAGGTTCATGCTGCACAAGCAGGTGGTTTTACTTCATTTGTGTGTGCTGGGGAAAGGGTTGGTCCCCTGAGGGCTTTGCGGAGGCCGACGGTCTGCCTCACCCTTCCAAGGGTACCGCAGGTTTTCGAGTACACCGGGGGATTAGGAGCCAGGCGACCGTCTCCCGGTTTCCACCACTTCCTCCTGCCCCGAGGCTTTGTGGAGATGCCAGCATGGCCAGGAGATGCGCATTGCAGTGGCCGGAAGCTCCAGGAAGGCATTTAACCCTCGAAGAAGCCAGACGAGGGTATGGGGTGTCTGGGCAGTGGGGACTTACCGCTACTCCGGGCTGCAGGCGCTCTCTCCCTTCCATCGGATGCAGCCTGGGAAAGCGCTAGTGTTTAGAAAATCCCTCTCATATTTTTTTCCTGGCAAAAGAGACCCTGAGCAGCGGCTTTACAGGAAGAGTCACAGTAGTAGTCCAGCCTCTGGCTCCGCGGAGAACCTTGCACCACAGCCCCTGGAGCCTGTTAGCAAAAGTGGCTGGTTCCGAGCTCTTTCGTTTTTTCTCCTTCTTTTCCCCCCTTTTAGGAAGACGATGCAGGGGATGAAAACAAAGCCAGAGGGAACTGGTCTAGCAAACTGGATTTCATCCTCTCCATGGTGGGTTATGCGGTGGGTCTGGGCAATGTCTGGAGGTTTCCCTACCTGGCCTTCAAGAATGGGGGAGGTATGATTGCTTTTTCCAGTCTCTCTACCTGTAGTACGGTAAGGGGCTGTGACTGTCCCCGCCCTTTGGGCAGAAACAAACACGAGGGAAAGAAGTGGGGGCTTGTCAAAGCCGGACAGCAAATCCCGGACTGAGCCGGGGACACCTGTAACCCCTTAGCCGCCTGATGAGGAGCCCGGCTGGGTTTTCCTACTGCTCAGCTCCGAAAGCGGGAAAGCTGAGACAAAATTTCGTTAGAAAGTGGTGTTTTCCTTCAACGACCTGCAATTAATCGGTGCTGGCTGGAGCGGAGGAAAATAAAGAGCCGGGCACAGAGTGAGGGCTTCGGACCACCTTCGCCCGATTTAATCGGGTGTCCATCAGCAATGAGGGCGGGTGGGGGGGCAGAGGGAGGAAAAAGGACATTGGAGCGGGGAAAGTCACAGGAGGACGTCTGAACCACACTCAAGCAGTTACATTATTTCGTAAAGTTTGGGGATTCTATTTTAAACCGTTCAATGACACGATTGGAAAAGAGAATCTTTTGTAGCAGAGCAAACGGTACCGGGCAGAACAGAGGAGGGCATCTGAGAGAGGAGTTGTGCCGTTCAGTTTAGAAGGGGAATAAAAAGTTTATTTGCCGAGGTTCTCTCAATAGAGGTTCTTCCTTCCACCTAGAACGGTGGGTGCTAACGGTGTTCAACTCACTGAATATGTGACATTCCGTTCACCTGCTCTCAGCAGGTCATGTTGGTGCTCCGAGCACTGAAATGAGTGGGGGGAGGCTGTAAGAACTGCTTTGTGTGAGGAACGAGTGATTTTAGACACAAATCAATCTTAAAAAAAACCCACCAATAACCAACCAAACCAAAAAATTCAACAACCAAAATTGTGAGCTTTTTTTTATTTACATGTACGAACTTTTAAGTGGGCGGGATTACAATAGTCCTGTAATGACAACATTGCCTCGAGCCAATGCTGCAGTCGAGCCCCGTGGGGGCTGGGACACCAGGAATCTATAACAAATCGAAAGCTTTAAATAGCTGCAAGCCTTGACTAAGTTGTCCCTCGTATGCCGGACAGAAGCGGACCTTTTTCGGCCTGGCCAGAGGCTCCACAGTGGGGAGGGAGGTCTGCCCCGCCGAATCTGCATGGGACCCTCCGCACGGGGCCGCGGGGGGAGGCAAGTTCATCCCGGCGTGTTGAATGAGGAGGCGCTGTCCGCCCCTCCAGGCCTGTCCGCTATGATTGAGGTTTTCTCTTTTCTCCCCCTTCCCACCCCCGAAGGTGCGTTTCTCATCCCCTATTTGATGATGTTGGCTCTAGCTGGGATCCCCATTTTCTTCCTGGAAGTCTCCCTGGGGCAGTTTGCTAGTCAGGGCCCCGTGTCGGTGTGGAAATCCATCCCCGCCTTGCAAGGTGAGCGGAGCAGGAGCCGGCCCGGCTTTTCGGGGAGCATGACCTGCACCCCTTCCTCGCATGGCTTAAGCACCGCCGCCTCCCTGCGTGACCCCGCTCCGCATGCTGCGGGCTCGCCCGCCCGTGTGTCGGCAGCGCCCGACTGGTGTGGGAAAAGCCTTTGGTGGGACCTGCTGCTCCTCCCTTCCCCCGATGGGGATTAACGCCGTTTCCCTCCTCTCTCTCTCTCTTCCTCTTTTTTTCCTCAGGCTGTGGCATCGCGATGCTGATCATCTCGGTCCTGATAGCCATCTACTACAACATCATCCTGTGCTACACACTCTTTTACCTTTTCGCCTCCTTTGTCCCTGTGCTTCCTTGGGCCTCCTGTAACAACCCGTGGAACACTCCGGACTGTAAAGATAAAAACAAACTTTTGCTAGGTAAGTTGGGACAAGCATATATATATTTTTTTTATTTTTTTTTTTGTGGCTGTGGTGTGTTTCCAGAGTTTTCTCCAGCTCAGCTGTGCCCCTGGGAGATGCCAGCGGAGACTGCGGCTACCTGCGGCCGGATGAGGTTCCCAGCAGGGAGGAACAAGTCGTTTTGAATTGATCTGCATCTTACAGACTCTCCCCCCAGCTTTTACTTATAATTAGGAAATGTAATTTTTCAGTTGTAATACTACAGCACCCCAACGTTTTTTCCCTGGTAAAATCTCTGCCTAGTGTAGCAGGGAGCAAAGTACTGCAACTTCTATTTTCTGTTACAATTTCTTGAGCTTTCGGGAGGCTTATTTTTAACGAAAACTGTTTATTCTTTTGCAAAGCAGCCCAAAACATGCAATAGTGTGGAAAGAGGGAGATAAACCCACGAAACAGCCTTCTGGACGTATTACCACTCCCCGACTGGATGCAACTCCAAGGGGATCCCTCAGCGCTCCCCAATCCCGGCATAGTGGCAAATCCTGGCTCCTGCCCCTGTTGGGGTGACCCCCAAGAGGGCAGTGAGAGCTTCCCGAGGGCGAGCAAGCGTTTTTTCTCAGACTCTTTTTATACTTTAGATATTTGTGATAAACCATGAATTATTTTAAGACCCAATTCCATTAGACACTTGCAGCTTCTGGAAGCGAGGTATTCAGAAACAAAAGTTCAAGTAATACGTGTGTGATCCAAGGATTTTTGTTGTACTTTTGCACCCAACTTTAAAGAAAACCACAAAACTAAGCAAATTATATTTTTGTTTTCCCCCTTCTTCTTCCTAGATTCCTGCATTGTTGGTGACCACCCAAAAATACAGATCAAGAACTCCACTTTCTGTATGAATGCCTATCCCAACTTGACTATGGTTAACTTCACCAATGAAGGGAATAAAACGTTTGTCAGTGGAAGTGAAGAATACTTCAAGTAAGATCTTTGTTTAGAGATGCTGTACTAATCTTTCTCTAAAATCCACTGTAACAGACAACAGAAAAAACTAGAAATGCAGTAACTAAGGACAGCATATGATACTCATCTGTTGTGCACAGGAATGGTGAAAGCTCAGTCTCAAATAGCAGAGTATTTCTGCTCTGTTCCTGTGGTGCTTAGCAGAGCTGGGGCGTGGCCCATGCCTGGCGTTATTATCTACTACTGCAATGCAGATAAATAAAATAATACAGGGTAAGAATCACTGGAATTTTCTAGAGAAACCACAGATAATGTTGAAGCAAACCAAATTATTGTAGGAAACAACATTTGATTACTGTCTGCACTCACCCTCATTAATTTTTTTCATTAAAATAATGGTATTTAATTTTTTTTGTATTATTTGTAGGTACTTTGTGTTGAAGATTTCTGCAGGGATTGAATATCCTGGTGAGATTAGATGGCCCTTGGCACTATCTCTTTTCCTAGCTTGGGTGATTGTATATGCTTCCCTTGCTAAAGGAATCAAGTCATCAGGAAAAGTAAGAAAGATATTTTTGATGGTACTTTTGAGGGAAAGCAGCCTGCTGCTTTACGGGAATTGCTGAGAATTATTTTCAGTAAATGGCTAAGTGTTAATGAAATACAATTTTCTCTGTGTGCCTTCTTGTTTAACCAAAACACTAGAAAATATTTCAGTATTTCCCCCCAAATCTTTTGTAAATTTGAAATGAGCCGCACTCAGTATTGGATGGCAGGAAAAGCACCTTCAACAGCCTTCCCTAGTCTGTGTGGTCTTGGCTAAAATTCTGCAATTATCTCACATTTTACCGTGGAAACCGTGGAAATGGTGATGTAAATGAAGATGTTTAAGTAACATATTTGAAAATCCGAATGGAACTCAAACTGTTCTGTGGTGGGTGTGAGCAATGACATTGTTTTCTTGTTTTTCCACACACCTGTGTGCCATCTTCCAAAACTCCTACTTGCCATACCCCAGCTCCTTGCTCTGATATCTCACAAGTTGTTGTCTTTCTTGTCCCTCACATCTGTAGCTTTCAGTCATGTTTCATAGCTAGTAACCATGACAAGAGGGAGCAAGTCTGCCCATTGGTGTGGAGGTACAGACATAGAAATTGGCCAGGCAGAGATCTGAGCAGAGAAATGATGGTTTGGGTGAGGCTGCTTATTTTGAAATCAGAACTGCAGTATCTGAACTTCTCCATCAATGCCTCTGCAATTAGCAAGCAGGTTAAAATATTAGATGATGACATGGCATAAATCTAGCTAGAAACTAAATACACCTCTCATTTACAAAGATCAGGCTGAAAAGATAAAAAAGCTGCAGCAAAATAACTAGGTCTTCCCTTGGAAAAAGGCATCAGCTATGCAGAGATAGCTATGAAATTTCTGAAATTAGACACAGGGTTTCTGATTCCGGGTCACCCCTTTGTATCTCAAAGCTGACAATATTTGTTGGGAGGTAGTTTGGGGACTAGCAGAAAATCCAGAGTCTTGGAGTGCCAGAGGAAAGTTGAGATATTTCCACCCCACACCCCATGCTTAGTGTGATAGGGGAAGCAGAATCCTGAAAGACCAGCACTGAAAAATGGCTATGTACAGGAAAATAATTTGGGTTTGGATGCAGCAGTAGATGTCTCACTAAGTGAGTCTTTGTAGACATGAAAACGGCTGATGCCTAGGTGTGAGGGATAAAAATCCTTTCTTTATGCATAGAGGATTTCAGTATATTTGCTGCACAAAAATTCATCAGGGTAACTTCTTGAAAGACCTCTGGGAAAAGGAAAGTTGAGAAAGCGGTTTTGAAAGTCACTTTAGTTCAGAGGATTTTGGTCCCCATATCGTTTAGAGGTTAATGTGAAACACTTTTGACTGGAGTGTACAGCTTAACTGGCCATGGTCTAGCCATTTTATTTGACCATAGAGAGAATTCTGTTCTGCACTAGATAATTATCAAGACATTAAAAAGAAAACCTCTATTGAGTATTTAGACATCACTATGGTTAGGTCTGTCTGGATCATTCCACTGACTTTTGCATTGGGGCCATAAATACTGTCACGCTGTCATGCAACTCTTGAGAGGGACAAACAATAATAAAAATTCCTTGTCCTTAAATACACAGCAATACATAGGAAAAAAGATCAGAAAAATAGGTTCTGCTGAATGTCATTACACATTTCCATGGATCTGCGTTAGCTTATTCTGACCAAGGATCAAAAGCTGTACTTTTACCTAAATTCCCATTGTTCCTTTTGACTTTCTTTTTTGCTTTTTCTTCCTCTCTCTGTTTAGAATCCCAACTCTTACCTCTACTGCTATTGCTATTTCTGTTTCAAGAGCTGTAATATATGAGATTTCCTAAGAAATGGTCTTGCTGTCTTCCTAGGGTATCCATGGCAGTTGAGCAGAGCCTAAGCAATTGCTTTCTTCAGGGAGTAGTGTTGTGCTTGTACTCACTCCACACCTCGTACTGACCCAAATGAGCCCTTTCAAGAATAATCTTTTTTCTCTGTGCAGGTGGTGTACTTCACTGCTACCTTCCCCTATGTAGTTCTAATCATCCTTCTTATAAGAGGAGTAACTCTACCTGGAGCAGGAGCTGGTATCTGGTACTTCATCACACCAAAGTGGGAGAAGCTAATTGATGCCATGGTGAGCTTATTTTGGCACTTCTAACTGCTAGGGCTGAAGGAGTCCTCCAGGTTGGTTAGGGTCTGTTGCAAGAATTTTCTGTGTGCAAAGCCAGTATTGTCATCTGTGGAAATCTGTTCATCATCTTACACAGAGTGTTGATGCAATGGATGTTTGTTACTTGTGTGCATATAATGCTTTTAATGTGTATTAGTTTAGATATATCATTGACTTCACATTTTTCCACCTGAATTTCTGAACAGGTGCATTTGGAAAACTGGGAATTAAAAAGTCTAGATTTTCAAACACTGGTGTCTGTTGGATGCTCACCTGATTTGAAGAAGAATATGAAGCTCTTAATGTAACATAATAAACCTTCCTGTCAAATGCTCTGAGCAGGTGTATTTCACTCAATGATCAAAGATTTTTTTGAATAATGCATCTGAGCCATAAGATTAAATAAAATCAATCTTTACAGCCTAATCTAGCCCCCCCCAAGCCATTTACACTGACCCAGGAGAGTTGTGATCACTGTCCAACCTGCACTGTAAGAAACAAGGCTGCTGGTTTTGTAGGGAAAGGGCAGAATTGAAGCACTTGTATCTGGCTTTGCTCTTTAAGTACTGACTGTATGAAATGGAGCTTCAGCTCTGCTGCCTTACTCATGGTTTCAACTCATCTCTAAGATGCTCTTTACTGCCAATGAAATCAGTGAAACATCTTCCAACACTACACATGGGTATTTGTCTGTGTAGGCTTAAATCCATCCGTGAATGTCATATTTGTCTGACATGGCACAGAGTGTGTTGAGGCAGGTGTCCGGAGACTGAACTGGAACCTGAAAGTTACACAATTTTTCTTCTGTCGATAGTGTGTGTCATCACACCAACAGATTGATAATTCATGTTGAAAACATTTTCCTGGATGAACTGTGCAGATTTTAAATTCCTTTATATGACTGCAAATAATGGGTGTTCTGATCCTTTAGTGGTGGGAATATGAAATCTTTTCCAAACATAGTGAAGTTAATTTTGCAGTAAATATGAGGATTTTTTTGATCCCATATTGTGTAACAAAGGAGGTGATGACCACTACCTTTTACAAAGGAAGGCTGGTTGAATACACCAAGTGTCTGTATAACCCTGTATAAGCATTTCATAATAATCAAAGGAACGTCTGTTTTCAATTTTCTTTGCAGTGTACCATGAGTTAATAGCTGTATATTACATTCAATTAGATGAAAGACTGCCTGCTTGCTGGCTGGTAACTTTTTAAATAACATTTAAGTAGTATCTTCAAACTGGCTAATACGTGCATAGGTCCACTTTTGTATCTGTATTTTGGCACAGTGGAATTGGGTGGACAATCAGTCTTGTAAATGGAAAGAGCAATGCTTCAAACATTGACAAGTGAGAACAACTCCTTTGCAATTCCAGTTGGTTTAGAAATGTATTAGCTAAATGCCTTTAAAGCTTTGCAGAACTTTGTTAAGGAAAAAGCAGTGGTGTTTGGCTCTTTGGTTGGGTTTTTTGAGAGAACCTTGACTGACCATGTCTCTTGATGGACGGAACCTGGACACTTGATGTCTGAATGGCCATAACTTACACTGGACTGCCTAGTGAACAACTGAAGATTGAAGTTTATTCCAATTTTAATGTCATCTCATACATAAGTAGTACCTTAACCAGCACTGAGGTACTTGCTTTTAACACAAAGATAAAGTATTATTTAGGACCACAGGTGGACCATCAGTACTTAATGTAGATTTTTCCTCTGCTGATTGCATTTGAACTGATGTGTTTCAGGCAATACAGTTTCAATATTTCTGCCTTCTACAATACCGTAGATTGTCATTTTATGTGGATTCAGCAAGAGCAGTACTGCTCATCAAAGCAGGATTTGCTATTAAATGTTCGATTGACATCCATTGCTCTTCAATTAATTTAGATTACTTATGTGTTAATCCCCTATCAGTACCATTTAATAGTGTTATTGATCTTTTCAGTACATCTTCCTGAAACTGATGCTATTTCCTTTCCTGTACATGTGCCTTAGGTTTGGAAGGATGCCGCCACTCAGATTTTCTTCTCCTTATCTGCAGCATGGGGAGGTCTAATTACTCTGTCTTCTTACAACAAATTCCATAATAATTGTTATAGGTATGTGAGAGTAAAATCTTATTAAACAGGCATTGCCCCAAACCTGTCATCCTCTCATCTCCCAAATAGCAGAAACCTGTCTGCAAAGACCCTCTTTTTTCTTCTTATATTTTTCCTTCTTATTTTAAATTCTTGGTTAGTTTATCTATTTTATTCTTCTTTCTTTTTTAATTTTGTCTTTTTTCTTTTGGTCTTTTTTAGTTTGATGGGTTATTTGATTTCTTTAATAATTTTTGGTATTGTATATTTTGTCTTCTCCTGAGATCCAACCTACTAAACCCAAGAAGAACTTTAGTCTTACTGTAGTCCCTATTGGTTCTACACTTCCGGAATCAGCAGGTTTAGGTTACACATACTGGGAAGCTGTCAACAGTTCTGAGCTGTGGTATAAACCCTACCAGATGGCAGCCTCTGCTGAGGAACTACCTCTTTGTAGAATGGGCTGAAGCTGGCTCTTGTGAGAAATGAGTGAGTTCAATGTGCAGTATGTGTGATTCTCATCTCTTGGGGGCATAGCACAGCTATTCACCAAAGAGAGTGCCCAGAGAGATGTCTGCAGGTGGAAGAACAAAAGCAAGTGGCATTAGCAGAATAAAACAAAAAGTAAGTGGCAGCAGTAGAAATTTCTTTAAACACAGGTGCTGCTGTGCAGACAACAGACTGCACAGATTCTGTCTCAAGGACATGCTTGAAAACCTTCCCTGAATCAAGACCTCAAAGCACATAATCTTGGGACTTGAAATTCCAGATACTGCAGCTTTTAAACACTGTATGCACAATACCTTTAAAAACATTCAGATCATGATTTTAAAAAGAAATTTAAGAACACATTTCCTGCTGGTGTTCAAAAGTAGTTTTAATATAAGTATTCTAAAACTTGCAGTGTTACATCCTCAGAAATTCACACCCAGCAATTCTTTGGGTTCTACTTAAAAAACCCACTTGCCCTGGGGCTTTTTTTTTTTTTTTTTGGTAATGAATGAAAACATTCAGAATATCAGGGCAAAAAGCAATATGAGCATTGTGCTGTCTTTCAGCATCAATTTAGCAAGGCTTTGTGGAGTTTGGAAAATGCTACTGAAAATTTTGAATGAAATATGTGCTAATGACATGTAAAATCCTTACAGTAAATTAGATAAAAACGTTTACAGTAACATAGCTGCTTTATGTGTGTTAGAGAGAGATATGAGAGACTGAGGCAGAAATAACTACAAAAGCTTAGTTACTTCTCAACTGGTTAGCCTTACAACACATCATGACTGCTGAAAAAAGCATGACTTTTTTCCCTTCTAAGTTTTGTATTCATTGCATTCTAATGCTACCAATGGAATTGTAGCTTTCAGTTATGTATTGTTTTTAAATATCTTTAGATAATCTATAATTGCAGCAAATTTACATAAATTCACTTCATAATGCCTTCCTAAAATATTTTACTTAAAACTTATACAGGTTTTGGAAGTATTAACACATGATTATTCCCCAACAGAATCCTGTAATATTTTTATGCATATCCTAAGAATTAACCTAATCATTCCTGTTGCAGGGTTCACTGTTAGAGATTCCAGAGGTTTGCCAGCTCTGGGAGGCTCTTGACAGCTTCTCAGGTTGTATTTCAATTCTGTTTCTGTTAAACAAATAGCAGGTACAATTTCCTCAGATTTCCATAACAGCAATCCTGTACAAACAGTCAGATGAGCCAGCACTTAAGAGTGCTCTAAGCTATAGAAAGCTTAACATTGAAATCTTGTGTATAAACACAAGAACATACAGGACAAAATTAGTCTTATCTGCACAGCAAAGGTTAGTCCCTATCTAATCCAGCTGGCAAATACATATACAAATACAATACAAATAAAGACTAACATGCTACATTACCAAGTGTCATCACTGTTAACAGCTTTGGTGAGACCAAGGGCAGCAGTGCTCATTGTTCTGCATGACCTGTGGCTTTAGTTCACCACAGGGTAATGAAGCCTTGCCCAGCTTATTCCTGGGGGTGTTGTGAAGACTTCTGTCTCCTTTGCTCAGCATCAAAGGTACCTGAGGAGTGTAAAAATACACCTTCATCAGTGTTCCCCCATGATCTGTGTGCTCATGAGAAAGACTCCTTAGTGGTGTACAAAACCCCCTCCTCCCTTGTGTGCGTTACAACAAGGTGATGTGTCTTCTTATGTCTTCTTTTCAGGGACACATTGATAGTCACGTGTACCAACAGTGCCACAAGTATCTTTGCAGGCTTTGTCATCTTCTCAGTTATTGGCTTCATGGCAAATGAACTCAAAGTGAATATTGAAGCTGTGGCAGACCAAGGTAGGGTACACTGCTGTTTCATTACTTAGGCACTTGGTGGCACCTTTCACAGTAATATTAATGATGATACTGACATTGAAGGTGGGAATAATGGCTTCAAACTTGAGTGGGTTAGTAAACCACTTGTAGGCATTTCCTTACAGAAGGTACCTTAGGAAGTCAAGGTATTTTGTGAAGCCTCCTTATCAATTCAGTTGTAAGAGAAAAAAACAGAGACTCATTTCAGATCTACATGTAAATGACCAATGTGGGATAGGGTGAATGTTTTCTTCATGTAGTCTTTTCCAGCCTCATCATTACTGTGATTCTTAGTTATTGCTGATCTTGTCACTCATTGCTGCTGCTGCCTTGTCAGCAAGGTAAAATTTGTTCCTGATGGTGAGTATCTTGGATGCGAAGATGGGCTTCACTATGCAGAGAGTGAGAAAAATACAGCGAGAAAGAAATATTGAGCTTCTCAACTGTGGGGAGCAAGGACCTGCCTCCATGGGAATGTAAAAAAAAAAAGAGAGAATGGGTTAGAAGGTAGTGGTTACAAGTGCGGATCTGAAAGTCTTAATTGTCCAAACTGAACGTGAGTGAGAAGAGCCTGACTGAGGGAGAATTTGGAGCTTTCATGTATAATTTGATGTGAAGTAGCAGTAGAGAGGAAGGGTGGAATTTTTGGGATAAGAGTCAGAGAAGTTTAACCATGAGCCATGGCAATGGTTTCTGATGTTATCCTCCAACCCATCACAGCACAGAGCAAGAGCTTGAAGGACAGAGGGTTAAAAAAGTGCATATTGAGTACTTGTGGCTTCTGTAGGTGAAGAGTGGGTGTCTCTGCATTAATGTGAAGTTACTACACATTATTCTGACAAGTCTGTTATGTTCAAAGCCACTGCACATAGCCTGTGATACCTGATGGTTGCCACCATGAAACTGTAGCAGTGACTTGACAAAAGGCAATAGAAATTAAGGCAACCTTCCATACTTTGTTATACTATTCGTAGGTCATTGTGGACAAGTTATGTATGAAGGTTAAATCTGCACTTAAGTATGCTGTGGGAGGTAAAACATGAGCTGCCGACACTGAAACTCTGTAGTAGTAGAAACAAGCTGATGGAAGCAGGTGAAACATTCTTTGGTTTTTTGTTTTGGTTTTTTTTTTGTTGTTTTGTTTTGTTTTTTTTTTTTTAAATATTTCTTCCTGTAACTCTAATGTTGACAGGAGAGGAACAAGGTCTTGTTGCTGGCTATGAAATAGAAAGGGTTTCCTTTTGCTTATTCCTTCTCTGTCAATGGAAAAACAGATAATCCCCAGAGGTCTGCAGTACATCTGACCTCAGAGACACAAATAAAGGTGCTTAGTCAGGTTTAGTTTCTGCAGCATCTTCATAAGTGGTGGCCCAGCTGTTGATTGAGGGGAAATTCATGAGCTGTACTTCACTCACAGGGAGTTAGTTTGGGGCTTACTCCATTTGATCCATGGTGGGCTGCTAACTGGGCTGTGGATTCAGCTGGAGGGTCTGAGGGGAAAATTTAAGGATTGTCAGGGGGTGAACTGCTTCTTGATAGCAAGTAGTAGGAGATACTACACTTGCAAGCAAATGTAATATTCACTGCCTTCAGTGTCTTGTCTCTTCTTGGTCCGAGTCAGTCAAGTGGAACAAAAAGGTTTCATTCTCACCTCGTTTTCTGGCTGAACTAGACTGTAGTGTTTGAAAACTGCAGGTGAGGTCAGGTATTTTAGGAGTTCCTATTTTTTTTATTTTAGAGTTTCCCCTTCATCCTGAATCAATGAAACAGACAAAACCAACCCCAAAATCTAAAGCACACTGCAATCATCAGAACTGTTTGTGAGGAGATAGAGTTGCAGAAGCCATGACAAGTGAAGCTGCAGCGGAAGCTCCAAAGAGAGAACATTGATGGAGAGATGTAGCTACTTCATCTCCCTGGAGACACCATAATATTTGATGCAGGGGATCACAGCCCCTTTTCTGTTGAGTGGCTGTTGGTGGTCTTTGAGTGAGCAATGAGGCACAGGCTGGAGTTCTCTCTTCCCAGCTGTTTCAGCAGCTGTTCCAGGAGATACGAGATGTGAAAAAAGCTGTCACAAGACAATCTTATTATAGGGCTGTCAGTGCCAGTCCTTGTCCCTGCCTACCTTTTTTTTTTTTAAATTCTAAAGTTATATTTATTTTGCAGTGAAGAAGGGAACAGCAAGAATTATGATCTCACTTCACTTTAAGATCTTGAATTAAATTGTTAATGGGAATGGGAAAAGGCTCTTTTTTAATTAAATAGGAATCTGATTTTTTTAATTTAGAATCTTCCTTTCAGGAAAAACTCATGCACTTGATGAAAATATAAAGCAATTTTCATGGAGAGAAAGACAGGACAATGCATTTATTTCTGCTCTCCTAGTTTGATTAAGAATACACTGGAGTGAAAACATTTTAGTAATTTAAAATGAAAGTTTGAATAAATTGGACTTTTTTTGTTTGTTTCAGCATTTGCAAGATCTTTGATGTTTTCCTGGATTTAACAGCATTTTAGAGAGAGTTCACAGCCCCCTGAATCTCCAAAGATTGAGAAGATGGGAGCCAGCCTCCCTGTGCTGTTTACCTGTGTCTGGATCTCCCTGGCATGTGAGATCTTGGAGAATTATGAGGGTCTGCAGTGGAGAGATTTGCACTTACATATTCCACAGTTAGACTTTTTCTAGAAGTGTCATTAAGGGCAACTCATTATTCTGAGACTTAATTAAACTTTCACGTGCAGGAAGCCATGCAAACAGAGCCCTTATGTCTAACACTCAAGAATAAATCTTCAATCAAGAGATGTGTTAATGAATACACAGCAGTTCTACAGGCACCTTCTCATTCCAGAAAGCCATTTTACATGCAGCATGTTTTAGAGGCAGCAGTACCACCTGAGTCTTGCCCAGTGGTGTGTTCTCACTGTCGTGGTAACAGATTCGTCTTTCTGTCAGAAGGAACTCCAAACATTTCACAATTTGCCCATGGAGGTTATGTTGCTTAAAGCTATTTTTTTCCCTTGGTGTGTGAGAAAGCAACAGTGTTCTCTTGACCAGAAGCAGCATGGGGAGCATTAGGAAATGGGATGCAATAACCTAGATCAGAAATGGCAAGGATGTGGTGAGTTTGGAGTCCCTTCTCATGGCTCATGCAGTCAGCACAATCTGTCTCTAGTTTGTGTCTTGCACGTCAGGAAACATCCTTCAGGGTGTTGGAAGCGGGCACTGATTCAGCTGGGATAAATAGAGATGTGCCATCTGCTGTCACACTACCACCATGTCCCTGCAGCATTTTCCTAGGCAAATCTAAGCACATTAGCAAAAACATATTTGTACATACAAATTTATAGCCCAAGAGACAAGGTCAACAAAACAAGGAAGACTTCTGATACAGTTTCAGAAGTGTTCATCTCATTTTTTTCTGCTGTTACCTCAGAATTCCTTGTGGAATTATTTAGACTTGTGCTGGCTATCACCGTGTGTCTGGTATTTGCTCTGTGAGATCGTTATGTTCTTTCCCATTCATTTGTTTGTGTGCTGAAATGTTGAAGAGGATGATTTCCTTTACATCCTTGTCATGCTGAGGCATGTGTTGCTCCACTAACGTAATGCCGAGTTGCTAATTGCCAGAGATAGCATAGGAATTTCATCACAAAGCAGGAAAGAAATGTGATTTCTGTTACTTTTTTTTCCCTTCTGTGTTCGGATCAGCACATTCATACACTGGTTAACTATTTCCTGCAACTTGGAAAGGAGGAGTGCATGAATGTTTGGAAACTTGCAGCTGGAATACAAATTGGTCATTTGAGGGTAAATTATGCAATTTGGTTAAATCTTTCTGTAAATAGGAGAGACATAATTAGATCAATTTTTTTTTTCACCACTTTTGTCAGCTAATTAATATTGTATTGGCCTTTGAAACGTAACTCTGCACTGTCTCCTGTTTTTCTGTTCAGCCAGCAGTGTTAAAGTGGTGCAAGAATCACAGCCTTTATTTTTCTCACTTCTAGGTCCTGGGATTGCTTTTGTGGTTTACCCAGAAGCCTTAACTAGGCTTCCTCTCTCTCCGTTCTGGGCTATAATATTCTTTTTGATGCTTCTGACACTTGGCTTGGACACTATGGTAAACTGCTTTTGTTTCCCATTCTTTTCTTTGTAGTTGTTTCATTTTTCTTTATTTTGTTGGTCTGGAGGACTGTGAGATTAGTTGCTGTTTCCTATGAGGTCAGTGAAGCAACTTCGAAACAGGAGAATGAAGTGAAGCCATCAATGCTGAACTAATTTGGGTGAAGCCTTGGCATTAATATCTGAGCATTTAACATAGGTCTTACGGTCAAAATACTCTCTTGTTTTGTATTTGTTTGTATGTTGGGTGCACTGAAATGAGTCCTTTGCCTTTCAGTTTGCCACAATCGAGACTATCGTGACCTCCGTTTCAGATGAGTTCCCCAAATACTTGCGTACGCACAAGGCACTGTTCACTCTTGGGTGCTGCATTTCCTTTTTCATTATGGGATTTCCTATGATCACTCAGGTAAGAACGTTGTCCTTGAGCATCACTGTCTGTCCCCAATCCCCCTCTGGTGGCCGTTCTCCTCCTGTGCAACTTGCAAAAAATTAAGGTGAGTTCTGCCGCATGGGCAAAGAGGCTGGGTGAGTCTGAAAGCCTTACCTGGCTTGTGGTTTGGGTTTTGTTTTGGTTTGGGAGTATTATTAAATTTTTCATGGATTCCCTGACTGAGATGTACTTGGAAGACTTTGCTATTCAAGCCATTCTGAGGATCAGGAATAAAGCTTCCTTAGACAAACACAATACTCTGGTAAATCAAAAAGCAAACAAAAAAAGCAAACCCAAAAGCAAACAAAGAAACCCAACCAAACCCACTTCTGTGTCATATAAACAGGCCACAACTTCCAGATTAGATATATATGGGTAGTCTTGGGAAACTGGAGTTAATAGTGAAATTCTCATCAACTGTCCATAGACTTGAGTGACTTTTGTTCACTGGCTCCTTCAGAATTATAAGCTCTTGACAATTTCAATAGGAGGTACACAAATACTATTTTACTATTTTGTTCAACCCTTTCCCTGCTTCTTTTTCTCTTCTCCTCCTCTTCTCCTCTCTTTTCTTCTCTCTTTCTTTCTTTTTGTTTCTTTCTCTCTTTCTTCACCTGAACTACACTGCTTGACCTGTACCCTGAAAAGAGGGCATTATACTTTCTCCAGAGATGAACTAGACTCACTACAAGTGTTCCTGATTTCAATGGTAATTTTTCTGTTGACACACTAGTAAGTGGTCACAGACACTGCCAGTGGAAGGAATGGTGTTGCAGTTCAGCATTTAATGTGAAAGGACTGAAACCAGTGTGTTCCATGAAGCATAGTCACTAGGCTTGGGTGTACCTTCTGTTTTTTTCTTGTTGGGTTTGATATTCACTCAGCCAGAAGGAAGAAACTGTAGTACTGCAGAAACCAACACCTGCTCAGTGTTTAGATGTTTACTTGGGGCGGAGAGTCTTGGGTCCTGCTCCTCTCCATTTTGCCTGCCTCAGGGCCTGTTAGAGATGCGGCACATACGAAGACAGACACCATCTGTATGCCACAAGTAATGCTACTCTTACACTTTCTTGCTTTTTCAGGGTGGAATGTATATGTTACAGCTTGTGGATACTTATGCGGCTTCTTATTCTCTTGTCATCATTGCCATCTTTGAGCTTGTTGGGGTTTCCTATATATATGGTAAGAAAAAACATTGTTGTTGAACAATTGGTCTACAAGTATCATCTCTCTGAGTGAAATAATATTGTTAACTGCTATCAGCTTTGCATTCAACCAGTGTTCTCAAAAGAGCAGAGGGTAATGCTTTGAGATGTCTCATGAAGTGGTGACATGGTTTTTAAGGTTTGTTTAGCAGAACTCTATGATTCAATGATTATAACTCGTGGTTTGAAAATCAATGATGGCAGGTTGTGCCATTGTTCTGTGCTTCGGTTTCCACAAAGACATACAAGGTTTGCCCATTCCCCCTTGGCATTTACCTGTTCATGTGGAAACACTACCAGGTACTGACATCTGAGTCATTAGTGTCTGGTTGCCCAGCTGGTTGCTCACATGTTGCCTAGCTTTCCTAAAATCAGTACAATTCTATAAGACATGGTGAGTGGAAATGGTCAAGAAGGGAAGGATTTATTCTTTGGGGTTTTTATTTTAACTTCCTTCTCCTCATCTGCTTGCTGAGAGAATGTGCCTGATCAATGCTGTGCTGAAGTACTAGGTATTCCCATTCTTTCTGGCCAGCAGCATCTACAGGACTCCCTGTGCCTAAAATATTTCCTCTTTAAAGCCATTGGTATCAGTGTGCAAGATAAAAATGTATTGTTTAGAATACTCTTAAATAACTCCAGAACTAGTTTTTCATTCTATGTGTTTTTTATAAGGATGAAAGTAAACAAGGAGAAATCCTGGGTTTGTTTCTCCTCTGAACACAGTGTGCCAGGAGAACTACAAACCTGCCTTCTTGGAAAAACGTTTTATTAGGTTTGTCAGCAGAATTGTTCTGGCTAGTGCCTGCTTTGCCCAACAAATTCAGTATCCCAGAAGATGCTAACTGTTATTAAAAAGTATAAAATAATGCATAAATAGTTCTAGCACTGCAAAGGAAGGACTTGAATAGAGAACTTGTCTTTAGTTATATACTACTTTCACATGATCAGACTTGGAAAGGGTTGCCAGTTGCACACCATTCTTCCTGTGCTGTCTGCACCCATTAATTGTTAATCAATGGATGTTAGTAAAACCTTTAATATAAATTATTTCAAAGATTATGCCCGTTAAACATTTACTACACTTAAAGAGCTTCCATTAGGTTACATGTAAAAGGAAAGATATACTTTGCAATCCAATACATTGGACTAATGCATCACAGCTACTTTTACTGCATTAAAGCAACTTCTGTGAGGGCTGTTTGTAGCAATACAGTTTGTTGTAAATACAGGCAGAGTTGCTGCTCTTGTTACTTTCCTTCAAGCAGTGCTTAAAATTGGCATCATATATTTTCAAGCTCTGACAGACACTGTTTTACACTCCACTGATGCATTTCTCTGGATACTTGTACTCTCTGCAGCAAGTGGGTTGGCACAATAGTGGCAGGTGCTGCTATGATTAAATAAATCTCTCTTTAGTCCTTGTTACATGTTCTGCTTTCTGAGCTTGCTGATACTTTTAAATTAAAGAGGGAACACTTGGTTATTTCCTTGCAATCACTTATTTTTCAGTAGAGTCAGTGCTATATAATCCATTCCAATGGTGGTTTTTATTTAACATGTGGGAATAGATCCTTATTCTCCAGTTGTTTAGATTATACATGACTGCTAATGAGTAGCTTAGAGCTGCAGGTACTAATTTAATCATCAGCATAATTGTTGTATTTTGTAGCACAAAGCTAAATACAGAGAATCCTTGTGCTTGAGCAAAACACTGTTGGAAACTGAAAATATGTGGCCTTAATATTGTTCATACTCCCTCTGGATGTGTTTTTTGACAGTCTCTTGTTGGGAAGTTTCATCACAGTCACTAGTGACTGCTGCAATGCAAGTCTTAAGAATTTGGAGTGTTTTACCTGTGGCAGACTGCAGAGGTGGTGTCTGTCCAGGTTTGCATTCTCATTTTAAATTGATTTTATATCTACAACACTTACAAATACAGCATCCTACTGTATTGTTTATATCTCAAACAACAGGCCTGAAAACATATTTGGTCTTCCCCTCAGATGAAAGATTTAGTCAGTGTTATATTAAGTAAAGCATCCCTTACCTTACATTTTTCTGTGGGACTCGAAGAACCTTTTTTCAGTCTTTGCCTGGGAAAGAGGAGTGTGTGTGATCCCTGCATCTGTTTACAGGCATTGACTACAAAACTGCTTTAGACTTTGAATACGAAAATTTCAAGCAGGAACCATGGTGTTTCAAACAAATCTGTTCGGATTTGCATATATTTTGGAGGTAGGCAGGTGTTCTTCCCTTGCAGCAGCTGGAGTAGAGACAGTTGGACAAAATTTAAATTCTATGGAAAGACACTTCAGCCTCTATCTTGTGCTGCTACAACTAGTTTTGTTTCTACCCCAGCACAGTGCAGTGATGACTGCTGTCTGGGTGTTAACCACATAGCCCACTGCAGATGGTGCACTGAGTTATAAGAAGGTGGTAAATAAAACACTGGGGCAAATCATTCTGTTGCAGCTAAGGTCTTTCTTTGGGTCTGTAACGCTCTGGGGATTACAGTCAGTCCAGGCATATAACACTCTTACAAAATGGAGATGCACATGGTAAGTTAGAGAGTTCTGAAATGTGGTGATTCCTCCAGGGGTGGTAAAAGTTACATGTATTTCACAGAGAAGAGGCTTTCTGAAGAGGAACACTTACAGCCATCTGAAAACAGAAAATGAGTGAGAGAAATTGCAGCTACAGAAAAACATGTGAGAGAACTGGGTCTCCTTGGGTTAATTTTCTTGCAGTATGGTCTTCTTGTTTAATTTCTGATTTTTCTTGTCTATTTCTTACCCTAATGCAGTGTTTTAGATTCTCTGTGACAGGCTACATTCCTGAACTGCCCTACTCTGTGCTCACCCTCTCAGCTGGGTCTTTGGGGCTGACCTGGCACCACCTAGCCCTGCTTTCTCAGAGGTGCAACAGATGACACTAAATATTGAACCACTGCAATTTTTTACCTTCTTAATTCTCAGAACAGGCAGGTAGATAGGTTTATTTCTCCTTGATATCAACAGAAGTGCTTCAAAATTAGGTGAGTCAAGCCTAGGGATTATCCCTTCTTATATTGGACAGCTGCTGTGGCTGGCTATAAGGGCAGGAAGAAAATAAAGCAGTTTATTACTTTTGTTCCAAGTATTTCTTCCTTTATTCAGTGACTTGTCTATATTGCTTAGGCTCCATCCCTGTCCCCACACCATACACGTTAGATTTACACCATAGAATAATGCTGTAAAATTTAGAAATGACTGTGAGACAGATGAGCTCAGCTGCAGATCTCAGATCTCCAACTTTTAATCATCATTAGGAAAACTGGAATAAATTTCGATTTTGTTTTTATTCCTTTTGTGAAAATTGCCAATAGCTGTACTGAGTAGGAGCCACTCGGAGCTCTGCAGAGCAAAGCTGAAGAGGTGCACAGGAAAAACTTCTCCAGGTGCATGGTAGCTGCAGAGGCAGCTGATTTCCAGCCATGCATGTCTTGTTAATTCAAGTAACTGTACAGAAGCAATCAATACAGTAATATGAAGAAGTTGTGTCAGTCAATCTGTTCAAGCAACACTGAATATAATTTAGAATATTTACAGATTTTCTCTAAAAGTTCTAAGTCCTGCTTGTATATAAAATGAAAAACAGCAGGACATGACCAGTTTCAGTGCTAAGTAATAGAGTAATTCCCCAGTAAATATTTAATTAGAATGATTCTCACCATAATAGACTCATTTTTGACTGTGTTAGATCCTCCCTTGAAGTTGTCAACCAAGTCAGAGTTTGTTTGTAATTAGACACAGGGGAGATCACAAGAGCTTTGCTGAAAATTGCAGCTGGTTTCTTTCATACCTAATTGCATTTACATTTGCTATTTACAGGATTGCAGAGATTTTGTGAAGATATAGAGATGATGATTGGATTCCAACCAAGTAAATTCTGGAGAGTCTGTTGGGCATTTGTGACCCCAACTATTTTAACAGTAAGCTAAATGTATTTTAATGTTTTCTCCAACGAATTTTATTGTTGTTTCTTCGTAATTTGTGATGTTTCTGCATCGTAGAGGTTAGTGGATGCTGGTATCTTGTGTACACACATGCCTGTGCCCGTGTGTTCTTATGTATGGGTAGTAGATAAAACAGAGCATAAGTAACAGTTGTTTGATAGAGGGGAGTGATGAGTCCCACATGCTGCTGGAGTGGCATAAAACCCTAGTGTGGTATAATGGCATTTTGTATTTATTATTGTGCCACACATGTGGAGGGCTCTGGGTGTGTATGTACTCAGAGAAGGCAAGTATATTGTAGGATTCTCTTGCCTGCTCTTGTTCAGCCAGGGAAAAACACTTGAGTCATCAGAGCTGATGTGACAGATATGCTTTGGAAAGGCTTACATGGAAATTTGAGTGCACAGTTCTAGCTGCAGAAATGGAGACCTTTTTTGTGAAGTCAATGCAGCTGAATTCTTGAGAACAAGCATAAAACCTTTCAGTTTCTCAAAACCCCCAAACAACTAACAAAACACCAAACCACAAAAAAAAAACAAAACCAAACAACAAACAAAAAAAACAAACAAACAAACAAAAAAACCAAAAAAAAGAGAGAGAGAAAAAAGGAGTGAAGACACTTTTGCTTCTAACCCCTCTGAGCCCTGAAGTAGAGGGCTGGGTGCTCATCCCAGGGAACTGAAAGTGGGGTAGGAAGGTCTTGACCCATAGAAAAGAGGTTATAGTGAATGTTGGCCTCTTCCCCCCTGTTGACTAGTGATAGAACAAGAAGAAATGGGGTCAGTTCGCACTAGGAGACATTCAGATTGGATCTTAGGAAAAGCCTCTTCCCAGAGAGAGTGGGGAAGCCTTGGAACAGGCTGTCCCCGGAGAGGGTGGATGGGTTCATCAAACAGGTAGAGATGGTGTTTCGGGAGATGATTTAGTGGTTCGGGGTTGTAGGACGGATGGGTGGACCTGATGATCTTGAAAGTTCTTTTTCGACTTAATGATTCTGTGATTCGGTGGAAGGTCCCAGATATTCACGGGCAGGGAGCCGAGTGGTGTACTTTCCCCATTGCACCGGCAGGTGGCGCTGCACGCTAGCGACTGGGGGCGGCGGGCTGGGGGGGTGTCAGGGGCTGAGGGCGGAGTCGGGGACAGCACTGATCGGGGAGGAGGCAGTAAGAGAATCCGTGTTTTGCAGACAGGAGTACATGTGTGAAGGGACTAGTGAGTTTGGGTCAACGAAGTCAGGTCCTGCGAGGAAAGGACATGTCCTATGCTAAGAACAATTTCTCGTGCCAGAGGGCAGAGTCTTCATTACTATTCTGTTCTCTCCCACATGGATTTTTGTTACTGATTGCCTTTGCTGCAGGATAGCATTGCTGTGCATGAAAAAAGAGCTAGATCTGTCTTACCTATCCACTGGCAACTGCCATTCGATTGTGATAATATATAGGCATAACTTGCATATCACTTTTATAAAGTTTGAAGACACTACCCAATGTAATCCATAGAATTAGGATAATGTGAATGGCATTGTTTTTTTCCTCATGAGGGCCTTGCAAAAACTGAGTTGTGTGCATGGGGTTGGAATACCTTTTTTTCCACTTACAATGGCTGTTTTCAAGTTGCTACCTTAGAACTGTTGTTACACTTCTGAAGGAAATGTAAGGCTTTTCTGCAAATTGCTAGGTTTCTTTACTGATTAGATTTGCACTCATAGCTACTGCCAGTAATCACAACCAGGTAATAGGAAATGTTGTTGTCTCTTGGAGCAAGCAAATTTGGAGAGCAGATGAGGTCAGTTAAAACTTGTGTGTTCTGTTGTTCTCTCCAAATGTAGTATTTAGTGAAGTTATGGTGAGAAATAAATTGACACTGGTCAGTCGTAATTCAATTTCTGTGCAGTAGGAACAGACAAAACAAATCCATGTAATATCTTTTTTTCCCTGTTATTGCCTCTGTAAAGCTAATAACAGATATATAATAAACTTCCAATTACTCTACATCTCTGGAAATAAAACTGACCATTTTAATATATGCATTCACCTAGTTATATGGCTATAAATCTTCTGTGTGCAATTATTGGAAGCACAGGTATTTCCCAAAAGTTCCTAAATTATGCACAAATGTAAGCAGATGTATGGCTATTTCACATAGTGAGTGAAATGGAGTAACTCAATGTAATCACATTAGGTACAACTGCCAATAGACTATGTAATAAAGCCTGTTACTCTAGAGGCAACATTCTAATTTCAGTTCTTCTGGCACAAATATGGTGATTTTTTTTTTTGGTGGGATTTTGCAAGATTTCCATGAAATTCCTTAGATGCTGGCTCTGGCCTGTTGATTATGGTTTGTGGGAGTGTCCTGCCCTACGTGCGTGTGCTTTGCCTCTATTCCATATATACAAATCATTAATTTTACAGCATTTTGCTTATTCAAGCATATTTGTTTTCCTTCCTTCTTTGCAGTTTATTCTGTGCTTCAGTTTTTACCAATGGGAGCCAATGACTTACGGAGCTTACCACTATCCAGGCTGGTCCATGGTGCTCGGATGGCTGATGCTGGCCTGTTCAGTTATCTGGATCCCAGTTATGTTTGTGATAAAAATGCATCTAGCCCCAGGCAAATTTATTGAGGTAATTCTTCTGTCTTTTTGCTGCTTAAAAATATGGTTGCAGGAGACTGTCTGTTTTATTTTACATTGATTTCTGTGATATTGAATGTCTGGTAGCGCTAAGATTATGTTCTGGAAAGCTAGTTACTGTGCTGCAAAGAGATGCTCAGTTGATTTAAAATGTAGACTTTCTATTCCCTGTTCCTCAACAAAACACTCCTAAATTGTTAAGTGATTGCTTTCATGAGAATGTAAAGTTACAAATTTTGTGAGCCCTGTAGGGCATTGCTGAGAGAAACTTGTTCTGGCTTTGTGGGCCTTTTGCAGAAAGACGTAGGCAGCACCAACTACTGGGTGTATTGTGTTGTGATGAGTTCAACAGTCACTGCTAGGAGATATCAATCAGCAGTTGCCTGTGTATAGAGTGTGAGATGGGCAGGCACCTGGCTTATTCAGGGTGAACTCCAAGAGGTTGTGCCGCTTGATGAAATTCAGGAATAAAACATATGAAAAGATCTCATGTTCCTACAGCTCAAACTACTCATTATAAAACTTAGCTGGCAGTCTATTTTTATGTCTTTTCTTAACCTTCTTTTTTGACTTGAATGAGCTTATCATCTTTGGCACCTGGCCGTCACAAAAAATCCAGGTGGTACTTTATTTTAGTTTTTTTTTTTGCCGGAAACCTGGCAGTCCCCTTCTACTCCCTGTCTCTGTGCCTCCTGCCTGCCACCTGGGCTGCTGCTACCACTGCTCTCTGGCTGTTCCCATCCTGCTGGCTCCTCAGTTTCTTGCAAGGATGCCTTTCTCGTGTCAGCATTTCATCCCTTCATTGCCTTCCCCTTCTGAAATGTTCAGTGCTCTTATTTTTAGTGTACGAGGCTTCTGCCTTCTCATCAGTGCCTTGCTGCTTTTGCAGCTCTGTCCTCAGGATAAGGAACTGACACTCGCCTCCCCTTTCCATAGCTGCTTCTGCAGTTCAGCTCTCCTGCAATACCAATTGGGGTCGCTACATGCCTCAAAACTGAAAAGGAGAGAGAATGTACCAAGATAGAATAATCTTTTTGGTCTCTCACTATATCACACTACACATGGCTAAGGGAAAAGACCACGCTTTTCTGCTTCTCAGAGAGCAAAGGAGTTTAATATTAAGTGGTGGTACACCCTAGGGAAAGCATCCAAGCGCACTGCTGGCATATGAGGCAATCAGGCCACTTGTCTAAAGAGCCATTTAGCCCTTGTGTAGTGCACACGCTGGGTGTGCACAGGTCAGGAGACAATTGCTCCTACTAGAGATGAGCTAATGTGAAATTAGACTGTTTGTCTTATAGGTTTCTCTCATTGAAACAAATTGTTCTGCTTTAAATCTTCTAACTTACACACAGTACCACTGCCCTGTATGTGTTGCCACAAAATCAAGGTGCTGTCCCTACTGTCTCTCTAGTAGTGCATCCAAAGAAACACCAAAATGTTGGATCTATTTTGAAGGGGATTTTGCTGAAGGTATTTGATGAATATGAGTCTGCTGCACAAAATTATTATGGTTGATTTGGGAGGTAGGAGTTGCAAACTGGTGATTTAGCAGAGATTAAAATAACTGATATAGAGGCTTGATTCACTTTATTAGGTAATAAACATATAATTGTTCCCTCTTAAGTCATCAGAAACCTGTTTTCTTTCCTCTTTATCTGTACATGCTCCAATCAAATTATATATTCAATAAAGAAATCAGTGGAAATATTAGAAGATTTTTGTTGTTTGCCAGGTTAACGTTCTCTTTTTTTTTTTTCCCCTGCAGATAGAAATGAAACACTTTGTAGTCTCAAAATTAAAACCTTTGTTCATTCATAACAATGTGCTTTTTGGCCATTTGTATACTATTGGGAAATATGCTAAACAGAAATTCAATTATTTTAATGCAGTTACGCACTGCTTAGACCACCGGCCTAAGTAATTGTGCACATGTTGTTCAGTAAGTGAGCCTTGCAATCTGTAGCAGTTTCTGAGCTCCCTTCATGTGATGGTTGGGGGGGTGTGGGGGGGTGTGGGAATTTATAATTAAAGTCTGGGCACTTTATCCTCTATTAATCTTGCAAATTTTGTGCAAAACAAACATTGAGCAGTGGAGCATCGCAAGGCCATCATCAATAATCTTAAATGAGCCTATCCTCATTGCTCCTGCATTCTAATTTTACTCCACAACTTCAAATGAGACTCTCTTTTCTCTCCCCAACTTTACAGCGACTCAAGTTGGTGTGCTCTCCACAGCCTGACTGGGGCCCATTTTTGGCCAAACACCGTGGTGAACGTTACAGGAATATGATTGATCCACTGGGAACATCTTCCCTGGGACTTAAACTGCCAGTGAAGGATATAGAACTGGGTACCCAATGCTAATAATTATTGTGTAGGAGGCAGTAATATTATCCGCCTTTTCCAATGTTGTTTTTTTTCCATTTTGTTTCCCCACACCAGTTGTTCTTTTATTTTCTGCAGTGCCTGAAAGTGGTTGTTAAGGGAAGCTGGACTTAGGCGTGTGCTGTAGGGAATCACACAAGACCTAGCTAAACCACTTCCAGGTGTAGGTGGTGCCCATGACCTGTTCTGTGCCTGGTGTTTTGTGTGGTGAGTTTGTTCAGGCTAACAAAACAACACATAAAACCTTTTAAGTGAATTCTGTGCAAAATTCGACACATTTCACCAGGCATCCCACTGTGACTGGTAGCAATGACTGGGATTAGAGCTTTGTTACCAGTGTAATCAAAGGGAAGTTCAGCCCTCAGATGGAATTGACATAAGTAAAGATGGGGATCCCCTGCAGCCCTGGTATAGACCTAACAGAATTTATAGGCTCATGCAGTAAGCAGGGTCACTTTGTCTACACTGACAGCAGATCTTGACCCATTGTGTCTCTGCATTTCTTTTATGATATATAAGAACTGTGATGGCTAGTTATTTAAATAAGTGGAGCCCCTTTTAAGTCGCATGTCAGGAAGCAGTATGTGGGACCAGAACAGAAACACAATAATCTATTTCACCTTTTCAAATACAAAAATGATGGTAAAATTTAAAGAAGTCATCAGCAGAGACAGGGACTGAACTGCATTTGAGTCCTGAAGTGGCTTGGCAATGGTGCCAGACTGAGGTGTATGGGCATCACTGTTTAAAGAATGTTCATGCATTTCTTTCAATAAGTTGGTGTCTGTAACACTTCAGTTATACCAAGTGTCTGAAACCTTGATCCACACCAAGTGCAACTGTGGTTTTACTCACTTCAGTACACTGAACATAGTTTTCCTTATTTCTCTGCTTTTGTTTACAGTATCTCCTTAAGAAGCCATTATATAATTTGTGCCTAACTTTGTATTCTTACAGTGATAAGTGTAGTCTAGTTACCACCTGACAACAGTTATTAGAAGTTAGATGTGCTGTTCAGCTTTGTGACTCCACATTCATTCTCCTATAAACATCTTTTATATAACCTTTAGATGATGTATTCTTCACTTTCAAACAGTAGGGAAATAGCAGAAGCCCACTCGTCTATATATTATATATATAGCACATAAATCCCTCAAAGCACTATTCTCTGAAATGTACATAGGGTTTGGGTTGGTTTTGGTTTTTTTCATATAAAACATTTTCATTAAATAAAAGGCCCCAAATCCCACAATTAACCACTGCAGTCATCCACATGGATTCAGCACTAGTTATACAAAAAGCTAAGGCTGAGGGAGAGAACAATTCAGTAGATAGCCATTAGAACATTGCATAGCAATAGAACATTTAAAACCATTACATTTTAGAGACCAGATATAAGCGGTGATATGAATGCTAGACTCCAATAGTTCTGTTACCTATTGGGAAGAGTAAAAATAGAGTTTTTTAAGAGTACTTCTATTTATCTGAACAGAAAATTAGCCCAATTTATTGTAAATGTGCTAGAATGAGGGAGAAAAGTGTATCTTCAAAAATTGGCAAACCTGTAACCTTTACTATCTTCTTATATCCTATACATGCATATATGATATTTTTTAACAGTGATCAGTGTTCAGGTAGTGTGTACTAGTGATGTTTTATGTCCTTATAAATATCAATCGGTGTAGAGATGGTGAGATTAGAGTAGTTTAGCTTGTTTTTTCCTCCTTCCACACACACACCTGCTGTAATAGCCAGTAAATGTTCTTTCCTTTTGGAGGACTGTTTCTATCCCGTTATTTTGTCTGTCGTCATATATTACAGGGTCTCAGGTAAATCTTCAGTTAATGTGTGTGTAGATTAGTAGATGTGTAGTTTCATCCTATTGACGAAAACAAAACAAAACAAAAACTAAACGTTAATGCAACACGTATACAAGCGGTTCTTTTCTCTCTCTGTGTGTGTATATATATATGTATATTAAATATATCAATCATTTTGCTGAACTTCCTCTTTCACAGGGCAATTAGTGTTGCTAGTTCTAGGCACTGCTGGAGGCTTTTAATCCTCATGAAGATAAACAAAGCGCCATCGGGGGTTATCACTGAGCAAAGCCAGCACAGGACATGTTCTGGCCCTTGAATCTCCACTCCACAGGCTCTGTCCGTCCCTGTCTTGAACAGCAGCTAGACGGGACCCTTCTGTCAGCTTCTCTGCCTTAAAGCTGTGGCCCCTTGTTTCAACTTTGCCTGCTATTCTAGTAAGGGGCTTGCTATTCTTACTGCTGGCTTTTATTTTCCTGGCAGAGGCAGCTCTGAGAAGCCATACTCTGATGTAAGGAAGGCCCATAAAGCCAAGCCCCACATCTGCATGGGGCTGAGGTCTTCTCCCCAGAGAGGGGACCTAAGTCAGTCTCTAGAGTGGGAATTCGGTATTTTTGCCAGGAAAATTAGCTTTCGGCTTCTCTTTATCGATAGTACCTAGCTTCTTGGTTTGATTTTTGGAGTCTTGGCCAGTTTCTCTTCACTAATACTGTGATTTAAAAAAAATAAATGCATAGGTTTCTTCCTCATTGAAAAGAAAACACACTCAAACAGCTTAATGGGTTCTGAATCCTTTCACTTACTGACTTGTCTCAGGACAGGCATTGGAACTGGGATTAGCTAATTGCAATAAAATTACCTCAGTGTAAGGACGTCAGTGACTAAGTAGAAGAGAGATACTGCTATGTTATGATAGCTTTTCTTTGGCTTGGATTACCAAACCAGAATGCATATGAAAAATGGAATTGCTTTCCAAGATTTATGTAATTAATCTGCTTGCTTTTAATTTAGATGTTGTTCCTGTGCCTGCTAAATCATTAGCATGGGATTAAGCCTGACTTTGAAAACAGATGATAGTCATTTTGTTCTAGCTGCTATTTGTCTTCAGCTTTGACCTCCATTACTACGCTTGCTAAAACATTTAGAGAAGGAGGGAGAATAAAAGAAGGTATGAAATTTTCACTGTGTGTTACAAGCAGGAGGGTTTTTTTCCCACATTAGGCTTTTCTTTTTAAAGTATTTTGCTGGCCAAATCTGAATGTTGAGATTAAATTAACCAGCAGTGTCTTCTTTAAGTGAGAAGTTTGGGAATGCACTTAATTTACCATGTTCTAGGAAAAGTTTGCATGCGCTTTGATAATTTTCTAAAGCATAAATTTAGTATCTAATGAAATACCACTAAAAATGTTTAAAAAAAAACACAAAGGAGGGGAAAAAGCCATATTAGTAAAAATGTGATGTACGTACTTGCAGGTCTATCTATCTTGTGAGTAAAAAAACATTCAAATTTGATGAAATTATTTATGTTGCACATTTTCTTTCTTTTGAAATTGAAGTTCAGGATGAGCTGAGATGCATTACTGTATGCATTACAGACTATACTTAATGCCAGTGCTTGCCATCTTCAATTTTTTTGGGATCTTTCCAGTGTTTTTAATATGCAATGTTCAAAACCAGGTAGACATGGCAGCACTTTGTTTCCAAAGGAAGGTTTTAACAAAATGACCTTCACTTGAGAAAGGCTTGGATTGTCTTTATGTGATCTTTCAATTGGGTCAAAGTAATCTTTTGATCATGTTCTGCTCCACTGACCACATTAGATGTTCCTCAGCACTGAAGACCATTGCTACTGATACACTGTGTGGCTACCTGTCTCTTACCATATTATTTCAACGCTGGATTTATTTTCAATACTTTTGGTCTCTTTGGATATATGCACAGTTATATGGATAACATGATTTCTTGTTGCCTGTGTTAAAGCAACTACTTATTTATGGCAGATACTGGTTTCCTATTGTTTTCATATTCTGCAGTTCCACCACTTCTTGCTATCAAAGATGGATTTGTTAGGGACTGTTAGCTGCAGGCTGTCAAACTTTGGCAAATGGCATCCCAGAAAGCTTCTCTGTTTTGCTAGTAATGCTCTTGTAAGAGATGCTTGCTTCTTAGTTTGTAGTTAAATGGTGTGCTCAGGATATATGTGTAAAATGGTCAGAGCTCAATATTCCCGAGGGACTTGGGTCAATGGCTTGAGGAGAGTGGGGAGGGTATTTGGGGTTTCTGCCTTTGTCGCCCTCAGGCAGCCTATCACCAAAGAGAGAAGGTTTTCCTGATGGGTTTAACAGAATGTGAGAGCCAGGTTGGACCTTACTGCTTGCAATATTATTTGCCCATAATGTTTAAATACATCTTCAGGTAACCATTTGCCTTATAGCGGTCCTCCATTGTTAGGAAAATTATTGATTGACTAAATCATGTTGTTATCTGTCATTTATATTATGTAGTATTACCTTGTAAGGTAGATGCTTAGCTGGTACAAACTGTCACAGCTTTGTTTGGAGCTGTGACAATTTACACCAACTGAGAATTTGCGCCCTGTGTCCTATGGCACTTTACTACAGACCCATCGCTGATGGGTTAAATCTTAATTACTTGCGTAATGTCATATATAAATATATATATATATTTACAGGCATTCTATGGGGTACTGCTGCCTATGGATAAAGATTTGTACCCTAACCAGGTCATTCTAATTTGTTTCATTAGCTGTATTGCAGAAGATATGTTATGTTCCAAAGGACGCATCACATATATCTCATGTAGCCCATATTACAATGCTGTATGTTATTAATTTAAGCAATCATTATTCTTGAGGCCCTACCTCAAATTTTGTATTTATGTGTACAAATGCAATTTATTGTACTATATATTTGCCTATTATATTTGGATGTGATAAATTAAAATTATTCAATAATGTATGGGCTCTAAAGACTCTAAATAAATGTCCAGTGTTTAAAACAGAAAATAAGTCCACAATTTCCTGGTGAATGAAATGTCTCTTTTTCCACCATCTCTTTCCCCACCCAATACACTCTACAAACATCATTCTTACTTAACACACAGCCTTAAGGTATCTGCAGAATTGATCCATTTGATTGTTAGGAACCTTGAGCAGCAACTGGAAACAGCCCTCTTGGGAAACGAAGATACTGCACAGCTGCAGAAGCAAGTATCAATTAAACGGTTGGATACTTAACTATTTGAGTGCTCTGTAGCTGGTGGAATAATTGATTGCTTATCAGAGGACCAACTAGATTTGCATTCTTACCTTATCCACTCAATCATCCCAAAGGGTTTTGAACTATTAAAAACAACCTGAGATTCCTATCAGCTGGAGATGCAAAAGGGATGTGTAAGAGAAGAGCAAGCAAAGGACGGTGTAAGGACACCTTTCCTGATGTTGTATGTTTTGTTTAAAGACAAATTCCTGCAGGGTAAGGTGAGGGCAATGTGTAAGAAGCAGGCCCTTGCCTTCCCAGCAGCCTGTTGTGGAAATGGTACTGAGCAGCCTTTTTCACTGCTGGTACACAAGAGCTATTGACAAGATTTCCCCAGATCCAACAGCTGAGGTTTGATAAGTGATCACAGTGTGGCAACACAAGACATACTTGTGTCATGCCAAGAATGTGACAGCAATTCTAGCAAGGGTCCAATCCTGAAGACAGCTTGATAACTATCTGGCAAAGCTGTTTCAGCAGTTCTGGTAATCTGTCCTCCCACAAAGTACTTTGTTCTGTCTGCAAACTGGCATTTCTTAGAGATGTGTATGCACAGATGAAGATAGCAGCACCTAATAATGGAATACCACAGTAATTCTTTGCATTTATAAAGCAGATTTAATCTTGGAGAAATCTGAAGTTACCAACAAGCATCATAAGAACCCTGAGAAGCAGGTAAATGTCATTAGTCCCCTTTTCAGAAGGAAAAACTGAGGCACGTGAAACCATAGTGAGTATACACCTCCAGGGACGGGAACTCTACCACATCACTGGGCAGTCCATTCCAATGTCTAAACACCCTTTCCATGAGGAAGGGCTTCCTAACATCTAACAGTGATCTAACAGGAGCTGTGCCTCCCCTGGCACAGCTTCACGCCCTGCTCTCTCGTCATATTAGTAGTTGCCTGGGAGAAGAACCTGTTGCCCATCTGTCTGTAACTTCCCTTCAGGTAGTTGTAGAGTGTGATAAGGTCTCCCCTGAGTCTCCTCCAGGCTAAACAATCCGAGGTCCCTCAGCCTCTCTTCATAAGACTTCCTCTCTAGTTCCTTCACCAGCCTCGTTGCCCTCCTCTGGACTGCTCCAGTACCTCAATACCTTTCTTGAAGCAAGGGGCTCAGAACTGCACACAGTACTCGAGGTGAGGCCTCAGCAATGCTGAGTACAGGGTGCAAATTACATCCCTAGTCCTGCTGGCCACGCTGTTCCTGATCCAAGCCAGGATGCCATTGGCCTTTTGTACTACCTGGGCACACTGCTGGCTCATATTTAGCTAGTTATTGACCAGTATTGCCTGGTCCCTCTCTGCCAGGCCACTCTCTAGCCATTCATCCCCCAGTCTGTAGCTCTGCTGGGAGCTATTGTGCCCAAAATCTAGGACCCTGCACTTGGCCTTGCTAAACCTCATCCCGTTGACCCAGTCTGTCCAGATCTCTTTTGAGAGTCTTCCTCCCCTTTGGCAGATTGATATCCCCCCTCTCCAACTTGGTGTCACCCACAAATTTACTAAAGGGAGATCCAGGTCACCAATAAAGATGTTGAATAGAACTGAGCTCAGCACTGATCCCTGGGGGTCATCACTGCTCACTGGACACCAACTGGATGTGGCACCATTTACAACTACTTTATGTACCCGGTCATCTAGCCCAGTGGAGGGTGTACCCATCCAAGCTGCCAGCTTCTCCAGGGGAATACTGTGGGAGACCATACTGAAGACTTTGCTGAAGTCTAGGTAGACCACATCTGCAGCCTTCCCCTCACCCACTTCATGGCTCACCCAGTTGTAGAATGAGATCAGGTTAGTTAGGCAGGACCTTCCTTTCCTAAACTCATGCTTGCTGGACCTGATTCCCCTGGTTGCCTTGTACCTGTCACTTGATGGCACCCAGGATGATCTGCTCCAAAGCCTTGCCAGGCACTGAGGTCAAGCTGACAGACCTGTAGTTCCCCGGATCCTCCTTCTGGCCCTTCTTATTCATGGTCACCACATTGGCCAACCTCCAGCCATATGGCACCTCCCCAGCTACCCAGGACTGATGATAAATGGTGGAGAGCTGCCTTGAGCTAACTCTCTAAGTGCCATCCCTAGGATGAATCCCATCTGGATCCATAGACTTGTTAGGATCTAATGACTCATTCTGCTGCATTTATTAGTTCTTTATGGAATTATAGGCATTAACATGGATGCTTTCAGTCTATTGGACTGATTGTCTAGTCTTTTACACCTGTGTATCAATTGCTAGGAAAGGTGTGGTTGTTCACAGGGTATTTACAGTGTTCTCCCCTTGCTTCACATTCCTGAGATTTTCTATCCTGTAGGATACCAAGTGGGTTTGGGTTTTTGGTTTTTTTTTTCTGCAGGCAGAAGCATTGCTGTTTTCCAGTGGTTGTGGTTCAGCTGGCAACTGAGTCCATACGTTCAACTAAGCTTAAATAGTTTGTACTTTTAATTGCCTCTCACCCAGGAAATGAAAACAACCTCAGGCCGGCTTTGAGAGATACTGAGATTAGTGAAAAATATGACACCATACTACAAAATGCCACAAGTTTTGCAGCTGCAGGACCAAGAATTTAACCCCATGCAGTTAGCAGCATCACAATCATTTAGGTAAAAAATAAAGAAGCCTTCAATGTCCAACTGAGAGTGCAAGAACAGTCTTTCATGGGAATATTAGATGAACTGAACCCCTACAAGCTTGCCAGGGCTAACACTCTTGCAAAATTGCCATCAGATTTTATTGTGTTTCAATGGCTCAGAATGTTCAGGAATGCAGTTTTAATTCTTGTCTGAATGTCATGCCTCTCAGCTATTTATACTTCCAAAAAGATCATGTCAGAACATCAGGTTTTTTGGTGGAAGAAGAAAATGATTTCTTGCTGTTACAGGACTTGTAAGAATAGCATTGGCTAGGAGAATGTGACTTGTAACTTACATATTTTTTTGTCTGTCGGTTTGTCCTTTTTCAACCTAAACAGTTGGAAGCACTTAGGAGATCAGCATTCTGTCCTCAGGCACCATCAGTTATTTGGCTCCCGAGCTGGACTAAGGGTGGACACAAGTCTGTGGGACCAGGTCTCTCCAGAATGATTCCTACTGAGGTGCTCATGCTACTGTTTTAAGTAGCTGAGGGGGTCTTTGAATGTTTCTGATGAACAGAAGAACAGGTCAGGAATGATGAGGGCATTGATTCAAATATGTTTGAAGTTAGGCTTTAAAGTCTCTAAATATGTGCAAAGTTTTGTACGTACCCACATTAATTTTTTGAAATAGCATTTAATATGGATTTTGGTTAAGCCAGTAACAGGTCTGTTTAAGAACCTGTCTGTGAGCAGGAATGTTTACACTAAATACTCCGTACTATGTGGAAAATGGAAAAAAATAAGTTCAATTAGGTTCAATTTTGTGTGTAGACAGATGCTGGTTTTACTGCCAGTTAAGCACGAACGTGGCTAAGCTAAGATGAGCTGGATGTAGGGATCTATATCACAGAAAAAAAAAACCCATTTCTGAAATCAGAGGGTAAATACAACCCAGAAAAATGATTTTATCAGGATAGGAGAGTGTGTCTTCACCTGCCCATGTACCGTTGTGGCTTTTTGTAGTTGCTATGCATATAGATCCATGTGCACACTTATCCCATGTGACCACTTGCTTCATGGGTAAGAGGGATCCCTGAACAAAAGACAATACAAAGTTATGTTAGAGTAAAAGCTCTTTTGGCACCATATGGGAGATAAATGACTGGGTTGCTTTTGGAAGATCTCCCTCAGGATTTCTGCTGTGTCGCCAGGAACTACTGCTTTTAGAGCTCTTAGTAATTAAGTAATTAAGCAACCAGGTCTTTGCTCTTACTTGTGTAATCGTGTGCAAATGCAACTGTCCCCTGAGATGGACATGATGTTTTTTAGTACCGTCCCACCTTTATCCAAATAGATTATAATTTTACATGCAAGATGGCTGGAATTTGCATGGTACAGAATCAAACCACAGCATGTTGAGGGGAGGCAGCAGAGAGGAGAATCCTCTGGCTTTACAGCTGATTCTAATGGTAGCAAAGCATGGAACTCTCATGCTTCTCCCTTTGCTCCCAGTGTGATGGGAACTTGATCTGGGGCGCAAATTAAATCAGGCTCTCCACTCGGGAGAATCTCTGCATATAATCAGTGCATGTTGGGGTCTCTTTCTTGCCATGGGTGGAGCCAAGTTGAAGGCTGGAGGGGAGAAGTATTTGAAGACAGGTTTTTAAAACAGCCTTCAGAACAGATCCTTAGATGACTCACAAGTATCTTTAAATACTTTACCTCCTTTTTTGTAGTTTAGAGGCATGAAAGAGAGGGCAGCCCAGTGACTTGAGCCGAGGACATGCAAGGAAACCCGAGGAAAGGTACAGGGCTCCCTATTACATCTCAGAACTTCTTTTTGTTTATTCATACCAGGCATATAAATTATTCCTAAGCATTAATAGTTAATAAAGGTTGATTCTTACTATTTTTATACCAAGAGGAAGGAGGTGGCAGCAAACCCGCAGCCCCTCGCACCCACACGGGGTATACCATACGGTGGAGACCCCGCATCAGCGATGTCGGGGGATGAAGGTCTCTCTGATGACAGGCCAGTTGAGGGGCTCTTCCCGTGTCGGGGGAGGTTGTGGCCGAGGGGCGGCGCTGGCGAGGCTCGGGGGGAGGGGGGGCGCAGCGCGTCACGGNGTGGGTGCGCGGGGAGGGGAGTCGGGGCGCTCCCGCGGAAACTTCGCGGAGTCCGCGGAGCGCTGAGCCCGTAGCGGGCACCTGGAGTGGGTGTAGGGCTCCGCTGGGCGCAGCCCCTATCGTTCCTCGCGGGTGCTGTGGGCAGGGCGAGGGAAAGTTTTCGGAAAGCGGCAGGTGCCCTGCCGGGGATGGGGTGAGGCATGGGGTGCGGGCGGTGCGCGGTGCTGCTCGCGGCACCGGGCTAGGGGAGAACGCCGTACAGCGCGGGGCGGGCAGCAAGCGCATCGTTGCAGCCGGTGCGATGCCCGCTTCGTCGTCCATACGACCAAAGCCGCCTTTCGTGTTCCCGGTGCGGGCTTTGTTCTCGTGCCCCGGGGGCTGTTTCGCCTAGCTCGGTGCTTAGGACGGGGGTAGTTTTTCGATGGTCCTTTAGCTCTTCCCAAGAAAATCACCTAACACAATTCCCACAAGTGCGAAGAAATCCCTGGGTTATAGTGCTGATTATTGCTACGATAATTATTGCCTTATCAAAATTTATAGATCCTGAGAGGTGTGACATAAAATCTACTGGAGAAAAAAAAATTCCTGTCCGTTTTCTAGTGTTTTTAACATCAGTAGCTTACACAGGCGTTTGTTTTGGGTCAGCAGGACCCCAAACTCCACTAGTTGGAATTGCGAAGCCAGTTGGAAAGTTCTTTGTGTGCAACAATTGCTGCTGAATCTGTGAAAGAGGAAAACGCTTCTCGTAGAGTGTTTGCTTTCCCCTTTAAATGATTGTACATGGGGCTGTGGAAATAACTCGGTTGTGTTGAGTGTGCTTTTTACTTCAAGTTTTCCCAGCCCCAGACAGCACCTTGGACATGCTAAGAAAACGATAATTGTGCTGCGTGCATTACATGGCTGCACGTTAGCTAGATGGAGCACGACATTAATGCTTGTGCTGGGCTGTAGGTGATAAAGGTGCAAGCAGAGAATACAAGCTGTCAGAGCCCTAAGGCAGAACTAATTTATTTTAGGGATTTCCTAGTGACATCATTCATAATTATATGGCTTAATCCTCTAATCTACTGTAGTGACTTCAGTTCATGTTGGGCCAAATCCAACTCCCGAGATGGTTTCTCCTCCCACCCACCTGACTGAATCATTTGGAGTTTTGCTCCTGTAAGCCACTGATTTAAGGGGAATGGCCCAATTACGCTAAGTAGAAACTGACAGCAATTTTAGTTGGGATCGAGCCCGGGCTTTGTACAGCTCTCCATCGAGAGCAGATGGGTTGACAGTTAATTTTTACTTGAGAAAGAAACATTATTTCCAGGCTTTGTGTTATGACAAAGAGAGGCAACATGAAATGCATGATGCAAGTGCAATTGATATGCCTGTGGTATGTTTCTGATAGATTGAAGGAGACCACAGGGGAAAAGAAGTCTAGGTTATCATACCAAAGTTGCTGATTTGTTGTTTATTAACTATGATTTTTAGCGTCTGTTGCAGTTGGAAGAGCCTGCACAGTGAAATGACTAGGTATGTTAAAGCAGTGCTGGCTCTTTGTTTAATAGTTGCTGTGACATTAGAAATAGTCTCTGTTTTTGAAAGCATATTAGAAGCTGAAAGGGAGCATGCTAAAGTTGTCACATGAGATCCTTCACTGGTATAAATCGAAGCCTGTGGAGCTATGGTGATCTATACTTGTTGAGCCTTGGGTATCTGAGCTGGAATAAACAGCTTTAATAGAGCAGTGGAGCTGCTGTGATTTATGGGAGTGCCTATACTTGCTAGATGTGGTTTCTGTCCTCACTCTGTTGATGTCTGTGACAGAGCTTTCACTGACTTTAATGGGGTCAAGATTTGTCTTACTGGATGTAGTTTGTCCTTTCTATTGAGCAAGTTATAATTTCTACTTGATCTCCCTTCATTTTAGTAAGTTTTGGCTGCTCTACGGGAATCTAAGCCCTTACAGATGACAGACAGTATACTCTGTTCTTGACAGGGGCAGTCTTTCCTGATAGGAAGCTTCATACAATTTATAGCATGCTCCCTTTTTTTTTCTGAATGGAAGCCTTAGAAGTGAAAAGCTTTTCTGTTTTTCTTCTAAAACAATCGTTGCTTTTACTTTTTTGTTTACTCCTAGAAGGTCTGCTCACTGTGTTTATGGATGTGTTTGGAGTTTGTAGATTGCAGTCCTTGCACTGGAAGACTTGCTATAGGTTGGGAATTAATAAGTTTCCAATTTCTCTCATGTTGGTTTGGGGCAGGTACGCTAAAGGAAAGCAGGTGTTGGCTGTAGCAGGATGGCTACATTTCTTCAGCAGTGTCTTGAACTGTGTATGAGTGGTCTGGAACCAGCTGGCTGCATTTCAATGCTGGCCTTTCTTCCAGAATGGGAGAGTGTTCTTGGTCTACCAGGGTTCACAGCATCTGTTGTGGTCATTCAGAATCTGAGTGTCTGGGGTGGGTGAATTCATAGCCTGATGATGTTGCTGATTATATGGGAAGATTTTTACCTTTGGAAATGTTTAACTGGATTAATGTCCTCAAATTTAAATTTTCTACAGAAAGGTACTGTGTATGCACTCACTTGGATATGTCAGCACACTTGGTGTTTCAGTTCTGCCAGATGCCTCTAGATGTTAATTTTTCTTGCAGAGTAAGGTTGCTAGGGACCTTGTAAAGCTGTATTTAAAGTGATTTTTTGGTTTGTTTTTTTGAACTCCTTTGCCCCTTGTGCAGTAGAATTCACTGCATTAGCAATAGTCATTATTCCAGCAAGTTTTAATCCTTGAGTAAAGAAAAGGAGAAAGTGCTGGGGTACAAATGATTTGTGTGTAGAATATGTTTTTGTCCATTCTGTGCATCTCAGTAATTTCTTAGCCTTTCAAAGAATCCAGCTAGAATATTTGCTGCTTAACTGATTCAGAAGCACAGTCCTGGAATAACAAATGAATCAATTTAGACCTGAATGTGAAGTCCACTCAGTGGAAATCAATCTGGATATGCTTTCCAGGTAATGTCCTTATCATGTGGAAGTCAGTGAGACTTTTGCCATTGACTTCAGCTGTGTTGGGATTTCATTCCCGGAACCTGTTCCTGTTACTAATGGTGTTTGTGAAAAACTTAATTAGGAAAGTGCTTGGGTTCCACACCAGGTATTTGACCTATGTCTTAGACATAGCTCTCATGCCTCACTTAGTACTGTGGTCAGGCTGATTTCTTCCCATCCCTAGGAAAAAGAATATAGGTTTGATCAACTTCATGTGCCATAACCATTAAGTTGCCCTCAATGTAGCAACTTCGATGCTTGAGTGTGTCTTTTCTGTTAGTCCCACTTGGTCCTACTAGTGGTCTCTTGTGCATTTCTACGTTTTAGTTCTACATTTGTGCTTAGCTGGGAGATGCTCCTGCAGAGCAAGGAGTGCTGCTGCTGGTTGAGGTGGACGACTGCCTGCTATTTGTAGGTAGGCTTTGGCATGCTCTGCAGGCACCAGCTGTGCTGAAATACTGAGCTGTGCTTCTGAAGCAACACCAACCAGTTTTGTGCGTCACCCAGGGCTCTTGGTTACAGGATGGTGTCCTGTGCCCTGCTACCCTATGTCCTCCAGGGTCATTTTGGACAACTGGGAAGATAGATTGCATTTAGGTTATGAGCTGTGAGGCCCAGTCTGTTAGTTGTAGCAATGTGTGAAATGTGAGAGGAATTTCCAAAGCCGGTGTCTCCCTGGAAATAGTGTGGCCAATAGATGAGTGCTGCAAATCTCTTTCATCTTTTTGCACAGGTGATAATGCTTTTATTTATTTATTACTCTTTAGCCTTGTGAAAACACTAGATTAATGTATCAGGTTTAGAATGTTATGTGTGTACTAAAATGTGTGGAAAGGAAATAGTTTAATTGAGGGAAATGAAAAAGAATATCTTATCTTTGCTGCAGCAAAGTTATAAATAATTACTGTATTCAGTGTGTGTGTGTACATACTAGAAATGCCTGCACTAGATAATCTTCTCCATTCTTTTAATTACCTGATTCAAAATAAAAATTGATTTGCCTCTCTGTCTGTGTGCCTCCAACAGCTGTGGGATTTGGAATGGATCCGGACTTACAAATTGATATCATCACAGAACTGGATCTTCTGAATACAACCCTTGGGGTGACACAAGTGTCAGGACTACATAATGCCAGCAAAGCATTTTTATTCCAAGGTAAGATAAACATAAAATTATCCCCAGTTCTTTCTGCATGAGCTCCTAACACCTTTAATGCCTAGTTGATTCCTTGTAATAGTGGTCTTACTGAACTGTTGCTTTTTTGCTTGTATTTTTTGACGTTAGCCAAAACATCATTACTTTCCTGATGTCCAGTATGGAAATTTTAATTTTTTTTTGGTGTCTTCTCAGGTAGTTGAGGCTGAAGATCTTTAGGGCAGTATTTTTGGGTAGATTTTTAACAATCCGCAATAATTACTTCTAAGTATGTCAATGCAGTTTCCAAAGCATGGGCCTGGGAGTATTATTGAGATTGTACGCATGCAAGAACACACACAGCTGAAACTGACAATGAGAAAGCTTTTAATGTTTTATGAATTAGGAACATGTAGCAAGGAATCAACTTTCTGGAAACTGTTAAAGTGAGAAAATTGAAGAGTACTGCATTTACTTGTCCAAACTGAGTAGAGTACCAGGCAGTGAGTAAATGAGTTTGCATTGTGTTGTTTTTTTTTTTTTTCCTCATTCAATATTCTAAGCTAATGTTTGTGAAGCATTTTGATATTTTACTGGGTGAAACAAGAAGTTCTGCCATGGATTTAAGAGTTTAAGAGGCAACAGCCCATGAGGTGGAAGCATTGAGTTGTTACAACATATTTATTAAATGAGAGAGACTTTTTTATCAGTTGAGATTAATACGCACATAAAAGCACAGCTTGGAACATTTTTGTTGTAGAAACTTCTCATGTTTGTTTTTAGTTTACTTTGCTTTACTCTGATGTGCTCCTGTAAGTGACTCACTAAAGCTGTGACTATTTTCAGAGCAAATGTTTATGATCTCATTTAGTTCTGGATCTGCAATCCTAACTGGTTGTTGTGAGAGATAAAAGTAGGTCTATGGTCTGTGTGTGGCCAAATCCACTTTAGGAGCTAGAGCAGAGAGGTTTCTGGTGACTTCAGAATTTGTTAGCAATATTTCCAATTGTTTATGATCCAATGAGTCACATAATTTTTGTGGACTACCAGGTCAAATCACAGAAGAGCATTAAGGACGCAAATAGTTTTTGGTCTGGTAACCTGGTTCCAGGTTTGCATATTGTGGACACACAATATTAAAGTGCAGTTTTTCCTCTAAGGACTGCAGAGAATATTTTAGTATTTCCAGTTGCTATTCCATGCAGTAATCACAACTGTGCTGACAGACTGTCGTGGGGAGTTGTCACAGAGTGGTGGTCAGAGCTGCCAGGAAGAAGATTTGTTTGTTTTTTTTTTTTTTAGGATGCCAATTGAAACCACTGATACTGAAAGTAGATTTGAAAGGCTAATGGTAAAGATGTTATGGATACTCAGTTCTTTTTGCCTTGGAGGACTCCATGGGTAGTTGTGAACTTAGACAGGACTAGTGTTAAAAGAGGTAGAGCTTGTACAATTTACACAAGCAGAAAAATTGGGAGATAGATGTTCATGGGAAGTGATGAAAAAACACTGCACAAAAGGAATAAACTGTTCAAAGTCATTACCCAAAGTCATGGATAAATAGATCTCTCTTTTTTAATTCCCACAGTAGGAATTCTTTTTGCTAGTGCACACAGGAGTAGCCCTTGTCTGGGATATTGTCTCTAATATAAAACTTGGAAGATGGCTCAGGAAAACTGTTCTTTTCAGTTAAGCTCATCAGCCCTTGGGTTGGGAGAAGATTTTTTTTTCGTTTATTACTCCATCATGAGACAGGTCTGTGAGGAGTCTTGCTGCTGGAAAACATGGGGTAGAAGTCCAAGATTGCTCTGTTGGCTGCTTCGCTTCTTGTTTATACCTATTATTTGTTAAATGTCAGCAGTGTGTAGGCAGCTCTATGCATTTCCTTGTACTAACAGAGGTGACTTACTTTACAAATAGAGTTTGGCTGTGTGCCAGGTCCTTTGGCTGGGACCAGGAGATACTTAATTTTGATTTTTATTTTGCCAAACAGAAAAAAGTGATGTAGAACTCTGGCAATGTATGGCACCATTCAATGTGACATCCCAGGGGAGAGAAAAGACTGGAAGTTAGTGTTTAATTTCAAATTTATGTCCTCATGACCAGCTATTTTTGTCTTCAGACATAATCCTTTCAGGAATGCTTCACTTTGATTAGTTAGTATGTATGTGAGCAGTTTATGCACGGTGTGCTGCATGCTTCTTTGGTGTTGCCCTTGGGACTCTAGGCAGGGGAGGATGTGCTTCACCTGATAGGCTGGTTGCTGAACATGGAGCCACATTAAAAGATTGCTTCACTTGTAGGCTTTCAGCACTGAGGATTTCCTGTTCATGAAATGAGAAGGATTTGTATGTTCTCTGCCATTTGGTTTTCACAGAGACAGTTTTGCCTGCCACCTTTGGCAGTGTCCTTACAGGACTGTGACAGGACTCTGAGGTTACATAAAGGCTTGCTATGTGTAAAATGGTTTTACTAGAGATGTTCAAACTGAGTGTATTCATATGTCCCTGCGAGTCTACAAGTTTGAGGTAGAGAATTGGTAATTTTTCCCCAACCCAGGCAGTTACATGAACAGTCAAAACATGGATTGTTTTCCTCAGCAAGGTTCTTTTTCTGTTAAACCCTTTGAAATGGAAAACTTTTAAGTGATTTGGATGTTCTTACAATTGCACTTAGAGGCAAAAAGAAGAAATGAAAAGAGGGTGATTGGATGACACCAAAAAAAAGAAACTTTTTTTCTTTATGAGATTTTTACTCAATGATCATAGAACCGTTTAGGCAGGAAAAGACCTTCAAGATCTTTGAGTCCGACAATTAACCCAACTGTACCAAGCCCACCACTAAATCATGTCACCTGATGGCATATCTACATGACTTTTACACACATCCAGAAATAGTGATTCAACCCACTCCCTCGGCAGTCTGTTCCAAGGCCTGGTGACCCTTTCCATAAAGAAACTTTTCCTAATGTCCAATCTAAAATTCCTCTGGTGCAACTTGAGGCCTTTTCCTCTTGTCCTATCACTTTTTACTTGTGAGAAGAGACCAACTCCAACATCTCCACAACCACCTTTCAGGTAGCTGTAGGCAGCAGTCTCCCTTCAGACTAAATAGCTTCAGTTTATGTTAGCTCTCTTTTGGTTACAAAATTTCCGGGCAGTGATATAATTATTTGTTTTATCTTAGAGGAAAAAATAGAAGGACTCTTTTTTCTTGGAGAGATGGTAATTTCAGTCCCAGACAACCTTATTGAAGCCAGTAGGGTATTCTGGTTTTATAATAATATTGATAGCTACAGCTGAAATTCCGTGGGAATCAGCTTTACAGGCAAAGAAACAAATTCAGCTCCATTGTAAATTGTGTGACAGTGTGATAGAACCAAAGTGGCACTTGAGAGATGTAGGTTGCCTTTGGGGTGAGTAAAATCTGTTCCCAATTCAGGAAAGCATGGAAACCTATAATTAAATGTAGTCATCTGAGTAGTCCTGTTGGGCATGGACTTCAATTACTAATCTGCATTTTTGATTGATCAGTTCCATTATCTGTCTCAGTTCCTTTCTATGTGAAATGGGGATAAGGGAATCCAAAATGCAGTGCAAGCACTGGCAGTGTGAATTAGATAAAATGCATATATATAAAACTACTGAGCGCAGTTCTGCAGTCTGATTCTAAGATCCCTAACATTAATTATTTTTATTTATTTACGCAGACGAGTGAGGAAAAAGATCTTTGTGTCCATTTGGCTTGTTGACTAGACTCTTGAATAGAGTGCTTTTGAGCAATGGGGTTCCCGAGGTCCTGGTGTCTGGGCCTACATATCCTCACCTGTAATCAGGAGTCCAAAGAATTGAAGGAAACAGTTCTGGGAGTGAGTGGGAATTATCTCTCAAAGAAATGTGTTGTAAATGCAAAGTATCCACCTAGTACATTAATACTTTACAAATGTTGTGTGAACAAAATGATACTGGAATTCCTAGAACAGGATTATAGTAAAAATTTTAGTAAGAAATGCTGAGCCATGGGTCACATAGTGGGGCTCAGTCCTGCCCTTTGAGTGCAGAGATGCAGGGCTTCTTTTGACCACATAGGTGGAAGCCTCACCAGGATATTCTGTGATCTTGAGTTCAGTGCCAGAGGAAGGCTCTTATATATAAGGCGAGAAAACTTAAGTGCTGAATTGGTTGTCCAAATTTTTAGCCTGGCCATTATATTGGTGATTACTGTGAGTCTGCTATTTTTCTGTCCTCAGTTCTGGTTGGAAAAGTGAATTTTTTTCCTTTTACAGCCTGTCAGCTATTCCCATTTCTTTTTAATTTCTCTTCTCTCAGCATCTCTTTTGAGCTAACAGAGGCTTAAAGCCTTTACTTATAAAGCAGTTCCCCCAAGATCTTATAAAGGCTTTGCTGTTTCCTTTCCTAGCAATCTGTCAGTATTTTTCAACTTAGTCTTTAAATTAGGAATGGTCTTTTTCTATGTATACCACTCAGTAAAATAAACCACCAAGTACTGTCAGAAGTCTACCTATAGTAGTTCTTTGAGCATTTCTTTACTTGTATTAAGCAGCTACTGGATTAACAAGGGAAACACCTGGCACAGAGTTCGGTTGTGCTCCTTCTTCCCTCTTTGTAACGATCACCGCTGAGTTCTTTTCTGTACAGCTGCAGTTGCAACAGCAAAGGTGAAGGAATAACAAGTATTTTAAAGCACAGAGAAAAGCAATGTTATTTGTGAGAAGAGAATGAATCTTGTTGAGTTCCTGAAACTAAATGGCTGTGCTACTTCAGGCCAAAAGAGAGAGCAAAGGGGCAGTCTCAGGGGGGGATAGAAGTATATCCCAGCAGCCTTGCTGGAGCTCCTAGGTGTGGTACATCCCGCTCTCTCGGTGTTCTGTCAGTGTGATTTTTTTTTATTTCTTTATTTCTTTATTTTTTTTTTTTACACCTATATTGATTAATCCTTATCCAAGGATTCCCGATCCTACTGTAAGAGTCTGACTCCTAGAAGTCAGCTTTTGCAATACAGAGTCAAGGGGCTTTGATATTTTTGCCAGGAGTGGACACATGCCCTTTATATCAGGAAAGTTTGCTGTGCTTCTGCTAGCACAGCCTTTGAGATGCACCCTGGCTATGTGTGTAGGGCAGTTGCTCAGCACTGACGTATGCTCAGTAAATTCCAAGGCCAGGTGACTAGACTCCCGCCTTTGTTCATCTCTGTGTGACATCATCTCACCTGGGTATCAGTGCCTTGTGTGCTTCCAGCGTTGGAGCTCTGTTATGTTAGCATGATGTGTGAGCTGCAGAGCTCAGAGAAGAGCCTGAATGAGAGCACTGTCTGCAACTACCTGAAAGATGGTTATAGAGAGGTGGGGGTTGGTCTCTTCTAACAAGTAATAAGTGACAGGACAAGAGGAAATGGCCTCAAGTTGTGTCAGGGGTATTTTAGGTTGGACATTAGGAAAAGCTTCTTCACTGAAAGGGTCACCAGGCATTGGAACAGGCTGCCCAGGGAGGAGGTTGAATAACCATCCTTGGATGTGTGTAAAAGTTGTAGTTTGGGGATGTGATTTAGCAGTAGGCTTGGTACAGTTGGGTTAGTCATTGGACTCAATGATCTTGAAGGTCTTTTTGAACCTAAACAGTTATGAGAGGAAGCAGATCATGGCCAAAGGAGAAGATTTGCAATTACTCTTCTTAGGGAGGTCTGCAGTGAATAGGAGAGATAAACTTCAATTTTGGAGTTCAGGAACCATCTTTACGCAAGATAACACAACAGGGTCATAGCTTTGTACGGTATTTCCTGCTATGTTCATAGCAAATATTAAGCATAAGCAGTATTGTCTTCACAGAGCAGAAAATGTAGGGCAGCAGCATAATTGGGAAGGCACAACATGGGTAGCTCAAAATCTACCTTCAGTTGGTATAAGAGAGCAGTTCTGGAGCCCTTTCCCATTTCAGGCAGGCTCTCCTTTAGGTGTGAAGGGCTGGACTGTGGTAGGAAGCACAGGATGGAACTGATTGCGTCTGGCTCGGGGCAGCCCACGCCTGCCCTCAGCATTGCCCAGCCCTTCACGTTTATCTGTGGAAGCTGCCAGGGCTTTGATCTTGTGAACTTATGTGTAATTTTTTTTTAAAAGTGCTGCTTATTCATGTTCTGTGCCTTTTTCTGTGGGTCTGTGCTGCTTCCCACAGGGGTGGGTGGGGTTGGGGTTTTACTCCATGTTCTCTGTGGGGTACCCAGGGTTTCTGAAGTCTCTGGAGGGAAAGGCAACTACCATCAGAAGAAAGCCTCTATATACATCAGTAAAAGCAGTACCCGTGTTTGAGGGGTGGGCAAACCATTCCAGAGAGCTGTGAGAGTTTCCCCTGCATTCTAAGATCCCTGTCAAAGCTGCTCTGTAAAGCACTGCTGAAACAGGAGTTAAAATCATAGAATCATCAGGGATTGGAAGGGACCTTGAAAGATCATCTAGTCCAATCCCCCTACCAGAGCAGGACCATCTAGACCAAGTCGCACAGGAACAGATCCAGGCGGGTCTTGAATATCTCCAGAGGAGACTCCACAACCCCCCTGGGCAGCCTGGTCCAATGCTCAGTTACCCTCACTTGGAAGAAGTTCCTTCTGATATTTATATGGAACCTCCTCTGTTCCAGCTTGCACCCATTGCCCCTTGTCCTATCATCAGATGACCTTGAGAAGATCCTGGCTCCATCCTCCTGACAAACACTTCTCACATATTTGTCGACATGAATGAGGTCACCCCTCAGCCTCCTCTTCTCCAAATGAGAGACCCAGCTCCCTCAGCCTTTCCTCATAAGGGAAGTGCTCTACTTCCTTCATCATCTTGCTCTACACTGGACACCCTCCAGCAGCTCTATGTCCTTCTTGAACTGAGGGGCCCAGAATGGGACACAATACTCCAGATGTGGTCTCACCAGTGCAGAGTAGGGGGGGAGAAGAACCTCTCTCGATTTGCTAACCACCCCCCTTCTGATGCCCCCCAGGACGCTGTTGGCCCTCTTGGCCACAAGAGCACATTGCTGGCTCATAGTCATCTTGCTGTCCACTAGGACTCCCAGGTCCCTTTGTCCTCCACTGCTCTCCAACAGGTCAGTCCCCAACCTATACTAGTACCTGAGGTTGTTCTCGCCTAGATGACTCTACACTTACCCTTGTTGTACCTCATTCTCTCTGCCCAGCTCTCTAGTCCTGTCCAGGTCTTGCTGAATGGCAGCACAGTCTGCTGGGGTGTTGGTGACACCGCTCAGCAGCTGGGCTGGCTGCACCCAAGAGGATGGAGAGAAGGGTGACTTCTTCAGCAGGGTTGGTTCTGGGGCTTGTGTCCACTTAGAGAATGGAGGGCAAGATCTTGATCTCTCTGTGGGTTCATGAGTACTTCTGCTTGCTCCCTTTCCTTTGCTGACCTCTGTGGAAGATGGACAGGAGAGGGGAAATAAAGTAGGAAATGTAGGGGCAGGGACTGGGTATATAAACTAATAGTATAGTTGGTATGAACGGGTTTCCCTGAGAGCTAGGGAGTGATACAGGCTGCTGCTGGAGAAACAGTTAGATGAAATCAACTGTGACAACTGGGGCAAGGAAACTGGGATTCAAGTGGGGAGATGGAGAGAAGACAAACAGCTGTGTTGAGGAACTGGAGGCCAATAAAATAGCTGGTGGTGGCTGGTCAAACGAGCTGTGATTAGGATAATAGGATAATAGAAGGACTCCGGTTTGAGGGATAGGGAGTGATGTACAAAGATGAAGAGCATGGTAAGGAGAGCTGTGGATGGTGGGTGGAAGAAGCAGCCTGGATAGAGAGGCACTGGGTTGGGGCCTGGGTATGAAACTCAAGGACTGGGTGGGTAGCATGCATAAAAGTTTGCTGATGGTAGAGGCAGCATTAGAGCAGCGTAACAGGGAAAAGCACTGAAAGTTCTGGTAGTGTTGTAAAGTGTCTGTGATATCTGCTGATTTTTAACAAATGCTTTTGGAGGATATGGCTTGGATAATGTGGGTTTTTTATTAGTGATTTAGAGCTTTAATTTTGTGCTGCTTTGGTTGATCATCTGTGAAGTTAAGGTACTAATGCCCTTTCCTGTAACAACAATGGTGTGAAAAGTATTCACTAATTTGTGTAGGGGTCCTGGTTACTGCACTGGAATAATTAACTTGGTCATGGTCTGTTCTGTGTGTAGAGAAGAATTTAAATGTGGTAGAATGGCTGTTCTGGGTCAGCCTTGAATAATAAAGTGAAACTCCAGATCCTTGTTTATAAAAAAACAGCTTTTGCTTTTTCTTCTTTTCTTTGTGCATTGACTGAGAGAAGGGCCCTCTGGAAAGTGGTGTGCGATCCCATAACGAAGGACCATGTTGGAATGGGCATTCTTGGAAGGTTGAGTAAAGTTTGCCTCTGAGACTTTAACCTCTCATTTGTATTTGTTTTTTAACATAGTTGATGCTTCAATGTGTTTTCTAAGTTTCTTTTCTGGCAATGAAATCATTGGGCTAAGTGTTCGTTTCGTTTGCAAAACTGACCCTTTTCATAGCAGAGAAATAACCTGGAGGAGTGAGGAGGAGGGATGGATGAGAAGAGTCATCTTCTGTGGAGGAAATTAAAGATCACTTGGGACATAATTATTGGAACAATGCTTTGAGGCTTTGAAGATCCATAAGCTACTGTTACTTCTGGGAACTGGCGAAGTTAGTTTTAAAAATACTCGTATATACCTAACCAGTGTTGTCTCTCTCCATTCTTGTTTGATGTTTGAATTATGTTAGAACCCAATTTAGGAGTAAAATTTATTTAGCATGTTTTTATGAAGGTATAATTCTCAGTTTCTTGTTCCATGTCACACCCCTACCCCTGTCCTGAGTATGTGCTAGACTGAAATAGAACCCTAAGTCACATTAAACAACAGTGACCAATTTCTATTTTTTTGCCCGGATGTTGTCACGCTGCCTTCTGTTACTTGACATTTTTTGGGCTTTCCATCATAGTGTGTAATGATTAGAAAAGAATTCTGAGCACACATTGCCTCTGTCCTTGGCAGTTACTTTTGCTTTCCTGGGAGACAATAATTGAGCTATTTGTCTATCTTCATTGCCACGGTGGTAAGTGGGGCGGGGGGGATGGATATGGGATAAGCACTTCAGTATTTCTGTAGTATAGTAAAAGCCTCAAATGCTTCTAGCAACCTGTTGACAAAGTCCTGTAATGAAGATAAACAGAAAGGGAACAAAAGGTGTCTGCTCTTCAGTGGAGAAGTACGTGGGATACAGAAATTAGTTTTTGATACTGCTACTGAACATTTCGTGCTTCTACACTGTGTGAGCATCTAGGTCCTTACACTGAAAGTAAATCAATTTAGACAAAAGTAGGAATAGCAGTGTGAGTTCCTTGTGTATTCATCACAACAGAAATACAACCAAAATAGTCTTTTTTTTTTTTAACAAAGGAATTTGGCAAACTGATTCTCTTAAGTCTGCCTATGATTAGATGTTAATAAGTACTTGCTTAGTAAGTATTAAAAGGGTGTAAAGAGTATTGTAACATCCTGTCAGACTGGTCTGTTTCCTAGTCAGAGCTCTGCAAAGCTGAGGTGGAACCTGAGTTGTTCTGCCTTGAGGTGTGTCCCTGCCCAGCTCCTGAGTGGAGAATCCTGCCCAAGTTCAGGACAGGTCCTGGCACCTGATACTGCATGTCTGTGGTGCTGGATGGATGCTGGGCTAAAAGAGGACACAATTGGAAAATTACTTCTCACTGCTGAGTTAAAACTGCTTGAAATGCAGAGGGAGGGAATATCAGTGCTGAAGAATTGGGTTCTCATTGTAGGCAGTGAGGCCCATAATGGTTGAGTTTGACCCCAAGAAGGGTCTTATATTTCTGTTAAAATTGTCTTAAAAATATTTACACTCATTCTACTTGGTGAAGTTATTTCTAAACAGAGCTGCGTCTTCTGCCTAAAAAGAGATGATGTTGTTTGAAATAATTGTCACACAAATCTAAACATGTACTTTCTTTTGATATTTATTTACTGGTAAGAAGTTCAAAAAGGCAGGTAGAATCAGACCTAAGGTGAGAGCCAGACATGGACTATTTCTTGTAGTGAAAACCCTTGCTGTCTTGAAATACCTATCAAGAATAAAACTTAGATACTTGAAGACTCAACCTACTACTTCTGTGCCAAATTCTAGATTAACCTTGATGCATTTGGTGTGGGTGTATAAGTGACTTAAGAGAAAAATCATTCGCTCTCAATTTTTGCCACATGAATAGTGTGAAGTAATCATGTCCTACTGTACTGCGTTATGGCATTAGATCATGTGGATTGCCTGGCCTTTCCTGGCCCATTCAGTGATACAAAATGGATAACATTAATTTTTTTTTATTAGAATGGACAAAATACTGGGTTTTTTTTGGCACTTGATTAATCCTTAGTTGTATAGGTTGCATACCTGCTAATGCTGACAATGGGGACATGGGGACCTGCAAATCATTATTTTTGAACAATAAATTCTGAAATTTTAGCTTCCTAAAAATTTCTCATTACAGTCTTTCTGTTCCCATGCTTCCTCCTTGCATGATAACATTTCTTCTATAGCTGCAGCTGAGTTTCCCATTGGTTCTTGATGCTATTAATAGGAAAACCGGCACAGGACCACTGCAGCTGCACTGATTTGTTTTACCAACTCTGCCCTCCCCATGCATGTATGGGTGACTCCTCCCTTGGAAGCTGCAAGGTTTGGCATGTGTGGGAACAGACACCTCCTCCAGTGGACAAGTTTGTTTTGTAGAGCTTAGTTCTGTGTCATGTCCCCATGCCTTTCTTATTTTCTTTTTTCTTTTTATTCTTTTTAGTATTTTGTAGGCTGGAAGGTAGCAAAGAAAGCACAGCACATAGAAAACTGGATCCTGGAGATTAAACACTGATTGCTTCTGTGATGAAAGACTGTCTACAGATGGCATTCAGACCTGCCTCTGCAGCTTGCTCTTCACTTTGGCTCATTGTGCATAATAACAATGTTGAATTTTTAAAGCCTGTTCTATGGGACTGGGGAAAATAACAAACTCAAGATGTGTGGGAGGGGAGTAGGTTTGTGGGTATGATGTTTCTCCTTGGTCTGTGTAGGTCTGTATGGGTATTCATCATGTTGTTTGGAAAATGAAACTGCACAGCCTTAAAACATGATATTTATAGAGTGACTTGGTGAATGTTAATGATTTGAGAATCTCATGTACTGCCCTTTATCTCGGGCCTTTCTTTTAAGGGAATCTGCTGAAAAGTTGGGTATTAATCACAATACTCTTACTGGGGAAAGTGGTGGAAGTTGCTTAGGTTTACAAAACCAGAACAAAATCTTCTTTTTAATGATAGTATTGCAAATACATTTAAAAGTCATGGTCCTCTATGTTAGCCTTTTGTTCTCTGATGCTGGCAGTGCTTTTAATGTTTTTTATGTCCTGCTAGTATGAGCTTTCAGATGGGATATTCTGCCTTTCTAGCTTTATGCCATCCTAATTGTTTCAAAATGTAGTCATTAAAAAAAAAGTAAACGTTATTGCTCATGTTGTTGCTAATGGCAAGAAATGTAAAAAAGAGGGACACATGTGGCAGTTATATTTAAATAAAAGCTTATTTTCAGAAACAAAGGCTTATGGATCAAAAGGGAGATCTTAGTACCCCAAGCACGTTTGCTGTTACGGATGAACCCACAGCAATGGATGCTATCAAAGTTGTCATATTTTATTCATGAGTTGTGGTATGCTTGGATGAAATAAGAAAAGCAATGCTGCAAATCATAATTATGGTGTAAAAAGATAAAACAGTTATTATTGTGACATTTAAAAAAAATTCTTAAATGTCTGAAATTATTCATATGAAATGTGCAGTGAATGATGAAGGAAGTGTGTTAGCACTGTTTATGATTCTTTGTTGGGAGTGTGTGGAACACCTCACAAATAGAATTTATATGTATTTCAGGAGAATATATAAATGTGTGCTTATGTGTGTTTGAAGAAACAAAGACGACTCGAATATTGAATATAAACGTAAAGACATTGACAGCAGAAATTATACTTCAGTAGAGAGGGGCTTTGACAATGTATTATGCATTGTGCTATTAGCATGCAGTTGATAAATAAAACGGACAGCCAGGATTTAATTTGCTTAGCAGTAACATGGAAGTGATTTTCTGAGGGAAAGAAAACAGAGGGAAAACTAGTTCATGAAACACATTTGTTTAATGGTTCTACAATTTGTATATAGACTATAAAGAAAAAAAGTAAAATTTTAGTAATAAATGAGCTGAATGCTTCAGAAGTAATTAAAAAACTATTTAGAGTGTCAAGGTTTTGAACCAAGAGAGCACTTCAGCATATGCTTCCTTTGCATTTTACAGATCATTTCAGTGCCTTTAGTTGGGTTATTGTCATATAAGGCTTTACTGGGCTGGAAATGAAAATGTTTGTGTAGGCGTAGCCAAGTCTGTTAGGTGCCTTGCTGCCAGTGAAGAAACTGAGTCAGTTTTCTGTTTTGCTGACAACTTCCCTGTGAATGAACTGTTGAAAACCAGTATTTAGATGTACACATTTAAGAACACAGGGAGACCAGTTCTGGTTTCTGTGTGGCCTTGCTGAAGTTGTCAGGGATTTTAATGGAGTCAAGGTAATTGAGGCATTCAGTCTCTCCTGCTTCAGTGGAATCTGGTACATAAAATGTCCTTGAAAATCCAAATTAGCGGCTACTTGTTGACTATATCTGTCATACTGATGTTAAGCTTAGGAATGCTAAAGCACTTCAGAAGTACTTGATAATACCGTTTATTTTTAATAGTCTTGCCAGAAAGTAAAAGCAGCATTTACATATGATAAAGAAGAGTGCTGATTAAATCATAATTATTACATATTGCTTAAAAAATACAAGTTAATCTCTGCCTATTCCATTGAAAACTCTTAGATTTTGTTTATAGATTTCAAACACACTAAGGGTTATAGTGGGAGGAAATAAGTAGAAACTGTGGTTAGTGGTTATTTGCAGAACTTGGCTTCTGTGTCGGATTTTTGGTTCTAGATGCATCTCACCTTCTGGCCCCATCTGAAATACTGTTCTACAGAAAGATGAAGGATGTGGTATATCAAGTTCAAAAAAAGTTACAATTTTAAAAAAAGTAATCTTTGATTTATTTGGTCTGTAACGTTGAACATACCTTAAAGTATTTCATAGAAGGGGAAGGAGAATGTAGCTTGTTTTTGCTTGAAGCCAGAACTGAAACAGTATTTTTGGTTGCTCATTGTTGTGTGTGGCATTAGAATTTAACATACTGTTAGATTAGATCCCTGAAGTGGACAATGTGCCTGCAAAAGTGGTACCATAGCACTAACGATTCTCATCCAATTACTGATTTTTCACAGTGTTGCCAGTGTAGCCGCTGGTGCTGTTCAGACATGACTGTGATGCTGTCCATGCTTTTCCTTTTAAAATGTTTTACAAATTTGCAATTAGTAATCTTTACAGTCATTATGATGTGGTACCTCCTCTAATACAGATAAACAGTGTAAAAGATGTTATAATCAGTGACTCCTGCACTAATTAACTAACAACACATGTAATTTGATTAACTCACATGATTTAAAAGCAGATTAGGTGCCTTTAGTGGTCGTGTAACTTCTCAAGCATTTCACCAAGCATTTAATTTAAAGGATCAACCATTTGTAAATAGTTTTGATTTCAGCATGAGTCCCTTGAGGAAACAACTGATCCTACTTCAGAATGTGAATGTGAGCTCAGTAACCACTTAAAATTTTTGAAACAAGTGCAGGTGGCTGCCCTGAGTAACAGGTGACTTGCAGCCTTCATAATCACCACTGTAAAGGCATTTGGCTTATTGCAGTTCTCTGATTTTACTCCATAACAGACAAATGAGTTGAGGATGGCATTAGTCACTGAGCTATGTGCATGCCTGCTACTCGTCCTTCTGCTGCTGGAGAGGTGTCCATTTGGGTGTAACTAAGAAGGAAAGGTCCCTAGTGATACAAACTCATGTGCAGTGAAGAAGGGGCAGTTTTTGGAGTAGGCTTTGGTGCAGCTTTCTGTCACCCAGGACATCTTTTGCTGGCTGGGACTTGAGAGGTGTAGGTGTCTGCATATTCTATGTCTGCTTCTGTGTTTCATCCACTCAATTTTTCCATGACCCAGTTCAAAATGCTGGTAAATCAAAAAAATGACTTGGATTATCTGATAAAAGAATTTATGAGCGAGCCTGGCATCTCAGCCTGGTGAGCTTTCATGATCTCTGCCCACCACTGAAACATGGAGATACGCACATCATTAATGACTTTAAATTGAAATTTACTTCCTGTTCTGTGGAAACTTTTCCCCCCACCTGATGAATTCAAGCTATTTCAAAAAATGTGTTGCAGCAAGACAGCTAGAGGTCTCTCTAAAAATTAAGAACACGTATTTTTGATGATCTCTTGAGGTCCCTTCCAACTCTGATGATTCTGTGACCAGTCTTTTGATACTCCATAGATTGGTATTAAAGAACAATAGTGATACATACAACTGGGGGGTGTGTGTTTCCATCAAAATGATAAAGTTTATATTTGAATTGCGAGTACTGCATGTAAATGATAATTTTTAAACTGGCCAATGCACTACAGTAATGTTCACAGAGGCTTTTAATTTATTGTATATAGGTATTTCTTTTTAAGCAAAGCAGCATAAAATTTAAAGTCTTTAGTGTTGAAAGTATCATAATCTTGCTGTAGCAGGGAGGTTGGACTGGATGATCTCCACAGGTCCTTTCCATCCCCTACCATTTTGTGGTTCTGTGGCAACTACTTAATTAATGTGAATGTGGTCATTGCAGTGAGTGCTCAAGTCAGACCAATTTTAAAGAGTCCAACATTAAGCCACTAAATCAACTAAATTATTGGTTGGGGAGAACCTGTAGTTTGAGAAGTAGTTTTTGATTGAATTTTTTTTTTTTTTTTAGCAACTCAAAATTCTGCTGACCCTGGCATCTGGAGTTCTAGGATTTGGTTTATGGTAGCTTCCTGAAGTGAATGAAATATAGATATAATTTTAAATGCTAAATTAATTTTGTTAGGAGAGACCCAGTTGTAAACTGCTTTACAAACATGTGCATCAAAATGACAGCAGTATGAACACCTACTGTCAGGGTATATGAACACCTACTGTCAGGGCAGTTTTGCATCATGCAAAAGGAGGGTTTAAATTGAATTATTCTATTTTTCCACTTTCTCTAGCAGAAATGCTTTTGCTGTATAGTCAAAGGAACTTACCTTTGTAACATTAGCTATTCACCCTGGTAATTGCTCCATCCTCTAATTTAATGAAAACCCATTAAACCGAAACAATAATTAAAATGAGACATCACCTCTGTAGGAGGTTTGCATATTAAAATCACCAAGCATTTCACTGCAGATGGATCTTATTCTTGAGAAACAGTGTTTGAAGCAACATGTAAAAAGTGATTTATAATGAATAATCATAATGTAGAAAGCTGTGCTGTTGAACATGATTTCCTACTGTTTATTACTGATTCTGAGTGGAGCTAGCAAGGAAAAAGCATTAACAATGTCTTTTCCTACCAGTGATAGTACCTAGAAGCAGAGATGCACTCATGAGAACATATAGTGCCCTCTTTGGTCTTCCCTGGTAGCATTGCTTTTAAGAGAAGGGTGAGGTGTTTTCACCCCTCTCTTTGGGTTGCTGGCAGGTAGGACATGCAGTGTTGGTGCCCCACTTTCAGTGGGCCGCAGAGAGCAGTGTGGTGCCTGCTCAGCACCTTAATAATGTAAGCTGGATTTTCTTTTTCCTTGCTCAGCCTGGTTTGGAAGCAGTGCAGGAGAGTGACAGGCACAGCGGATGAATTTGGGCTCATGCTTAGGTGATGTCTGGGTATGTTTCTGCTTGACTGGTGGGTCTCTCCCTGTGGTTTGGCCTGCTTCAAGCCTTCAGTCTGCTGGAGGGGAGGAAGGTGCTGCAAGAGAGATCTGGACAAGCTGGGTCAATGGGCTAGTGGGATGAGGTTTAACAAGGCCAAATGTAGGGTTCTATGTTTTGGCCTCAGTAACCCGCAAAGCTACAGACTGGGGGATGAGTGGCTTGAAAGCAGCCTGGCAGAGAGGAACCAGGCAGCACTTGTTGATAATTGGCTAAATGTGAGCCAGCAGTGTGCCCAGGTGGTATGAATGGCAAGTGGCATCCTGGCTTGTAACAGGAATAGCGTGACCATTGGGACTAGGGAAGTAATTCTGCCGCTGTACCTGGGCCCTGGTGAGGCCTCCCCCTGAGTACTGTGTGTAGTTCTGGGTCCCTCGCTTCAAGAAAGATATTGAGGGACTGCAGCAGAGCAATGACGAGGCTGGTAAAGGGACTAGAGGAGATGCTGAGGGACCTGGGGTTGTTTAGCCTGGAGGAGACTCAAGAGAGACCTTATCAAGCTCTACAAGTACCTGAAGGGAAGTTGTGTATGGGTGGGTGACAGGTTCTTCTCCCAGGCAACTAATGACAGTACAAGAGGGCAGGGCCTGAAGCTGTGCCAGGGAAGGTTCAGGTTGGATGTTAGGAAACCCTTGCTCATAGAAGGGGTTGTCAGGCATTGGAATGGGCTGCCCAGGGCAGTAGTGGAGTCCCCATCCTTAGAGGCATCCAAGACAAGTCTGGATGTGGCACTTGGTGCCATGGTCTAGGTGATTGTGGTGTTGTTAGCTCATGGGCTGGGCTTGATCTCAGAGATCTTTTCCAGCCTCAGTAATCCAGTGATTATGTGATTCCTTCTGATAGCTGGATTGAGCACCCAAAGTGCCCTGGGGAGTGTACATGACTCTGTACTTGTTCCTGTGACAGAAATTTTGTTGCAAAATTTGTTTGCTTGTGAGTGTTAATTTATGTAAATTTCCACAACTTAAAAAACCCCTCAGTGCTATGTGATCTATTATACCCTTGTTAGATGAGGAGGGACAACAACTTGAAGTGTTTCTGTGCTTGGCACTGAAGTAACTTCTTTTTGGAGAAGATCCCCATGCTTGGTGTAAACATTCTTGTGGGAACTTTTGGATCTGTTTGTGTCTTGTGTGGACCAAGGAAGGACTTTAGAAGAGCAGGAAACTAGTAGTGGTTTGGGTTGGTGGCTTTTTGTGGGCTTTTTTGACCAAGTATTTGAATGATAGTTTGTAGAACCAGTGTGCAGAAAGGGGTCTGTGCACTGGACCCCTCCTGGAGTCTGAAGCTCTGATGAAGCATGGGCCTTCACTGAGCAGGAAGAGTTTTGTCATGCTGGCATATATTTTCACCCTGAGCATTTGTGAGAAATTCTCTGTACTAAGAGTTGCTAGTTTTGGATAATTCTTGCCTTGTTTTTGTTTGAGGTTTTTTTGTTTAAATAGAGATTTTTGTTTTAGTGGATTTGCTGGCAGTGAGGTAAAAGCCAGTGTTCTGCAATATTTCATTCTTTAATTATTGTAGCTGAAATTGAAATAGTCTGTTGTGGCAGGGTTAATTTTTATTTGCTTGTCCAGAGTGACCATGCAAAGGTTATAAGGAAAGCATGTTGAAGCAAATAGTTTTTAAAAGCAATGGGCTCTGCAGTATGTTTTCTGCCAGAGTAAGGAATTAAAAGGAGAAGTCCTTCAAGCAGGTTTTCAAACCTGCCTGCTGCTTTAGAAAATATAAGCTGATTCAGCAATGAAATTTACTATTGTTTCCTCTGATGGAAGCATCTATTAATGAAAAATAATTTCCCTGGTTGGATTGGAATTCAGCTTGTAAGAAAATATGCACATTCTTCATTCCTTAGAATTCTAGCACAAATGCTCAAACAAATTGTTGGCTCTGCCATCAAAATAAGTTTCTCAAGAACCTTGCCTGCTTTGTTAGCATCATCCTTTTCTTTCTCTAACTCATTTTGCCTGTTGCTGTGTGTTCATAGTTTTCTGAATGCTTCTAATGCAACTGTTTGTTTCTCTTATTTGTAGCCTTGAACGTGTTCTGAGCTGCAGGTGGCAAAAGTACGAGGTTTTAATTCCTAGTTGCCAGGGCTGGTAGTACATAGACCGCTGGATCCACATGGGCAGATGTGACTTCAGAGCCTCAGTCAGATTTAAAGGACAGATACTAGTCCTGAGTTATTGTACCTTCTTAATTCCATTGGTCATGTGGGGAGAATCATAGAATCATTAGGGATCAGAAGGGACCTTGAAAGATCCTCTAGTCCAATCCCCCTGCCACAGCACGATCAGCTAGACTAAGTTGTACAGGAACATGTCCAGGCGGGTCTTGAATGTCTTTCAGAGAAGGAGACTACACAACCCCTTGGGCAGCCTATTCCAATGCTCCATTACCCTCCCTATGAAGAAGTTCCTTCTGATATTTATTTGGAACCTCCTCTGTTCCAGCTTGCACCCATTGCCCCTTGTTCTATCATCAGATGACCTTGAGAAGAGCCTGGCTCCATCCGCCTGACATCCACCCCTCACGTCTTTATAAGCATTAGTGAGGTCACCCCTCAGCCTCCTCCAAGCTCAAGAAACCTGGCTCCTTCAGCCTTTCCTCATAAGGGAGGTGTTCTACATCCTTCATCATCTTTGTTGCTCTATGCTGGACGCCCTCCAGCAGCTCTGTGTCCTTCTTGAACTGAGGGGCCTAGAACTGGGCACATTACTCCAGATCCCAGTACTGATCCTTGGGGGACTCTAATAGATACAGGCCTCCATCTAGATTCTGACCAATTAACCACTTTAACCACTCTCTCTGGCTTCTATCCTGCAGTCAGTTCACGATCCACCTTACTAACCAATCATCCAGTCCACAGTGCCCCAGTTTGGCCATGAGGATGCTATGTGAGACTGTGTGAAATGCCTTACTGAAGTCAAGATGGACCACATCCCCTGCTCTGCCATCATCTGTCCACCTGGTTATGGCCTCATAAAAGGCTATCAGGTTGGTCAAGCATGATTTCCTCTTGGTGAAGCCATACTGATTGTCTCTAATGACCTTCTTGTCCTTGATGTGCCTACAGATGGCGTCCAGGACAAATTGTTCCATTACCTTTCCTGGGATGGAGGTGAGGCTGACCGGTCTATAGTTACCCAAGTCCTCCTTCTGACTCTTTTTGAAGATTGGAGTGCCATTTGCTAACCTCCAATCCCTACGCACTTCTCCTGATCCCCGTGACTTAGAAAAGTGGAGTGGCTTAGCAATGATTTCCACTGTCTCCCTTAGCATGTGCATCCTGTCAGGGCCCATGGGTTTACGTATATTCAGTTTGCTTAACACATCCCTAACACCCAGTCCTCATCGACCAAGGCAGGCTTCTCTCTTGCCTCGACTTCCTCTGGAGCCTCAGCAGTCTGGGCTTTGACACCAGGACAGCTTCCAGAAGTACAGACAGAGGCAAAAGTGTTCAGTATGTCTGCTTTCTCTGTATCCTCTGTCTTCAGGGCACCCAGCTCATTCAGCAGGGGACCTGCATTGCCTCTTGGTTTAGTTTTACCTGCAGTGTATTTGAGGAAGCCTGTTTTTTTACAATTGATCTCTCTTGCAAGGTTTAATTCCAAGGAGGCCTTGGCTTTCCTAGTTGCATCCTTGTATTCTCTCACCAGAGCCTTATAATGACCCCAAGTGGCCATCCCTTCCTTCCTTCACCTATAGATGTCTTCTGTTCTGTTTGCCCAGCAGCACCCTGTTTAACCATGCAGGTCTTCTGGCTCCCTTCCTTGACTTCCCTGTCAGGATGCTCTTGTGTTGTGCTTCAAAGAAGTGGTCTTTGAATGATGACCAGTTCTCTTGGGCCCCTTTACCTGCCAGTACCCTGAACCATTGGATTTCCCCTAGCAATTGCTTGAAACGGCCAAAGTTGGCCCTCCTGAAGTCCAGGGTTGTGATTCTGCTAGGTATTCTGTCCCTACCACATGAGACCCTGAACTCCACCATCTCATGGTCACTGCAACCAAGGCTGCTCTCAACCTTCACTGCTTCAACCAGACCCTTCTTGTTGGTGAGCACAAGATCCAGCAGTGCTCTTCTGGTTGGCATCAGGAGATTGTCACCAATGCACTAGAGGAGCGTCCTGGACTGAGGATGGCTGGCTGAGTAGGTCTTTCAGGAAAAGTAAGGGTAGTTAAAATCCCCCACAAGAACGAGGGCCTGTAGCTGTGAGGTTGCTGTCTGTAGAAGACCTCATCAACTTCCTCATTCTGATCTGGTGGCCTGTAACAGACACCCACGACAGTGTCGCCCATGCTAGCCTGCCCCTTGATCCGCACCCACAAACTCTCAACTCTCTCTTCATCTGCCCCTGGACAGAATTTAGTACATTCCAGTTGCTCTCTCATGTAAAGGGCAACTCCACCACCTTGCCTTGCTGATCTGGGTGGAGTGCCTGGGAATGGGGGAGGTTGTGCCAGGCAGGAAAATGTGGCAGTGGCTAAATATGTTTGCCCATCCTCATAAGCTGCATCGTTGCTTTGTGTTTGGCTCTTGGATCTGTGGCTCAGAAAAAGCAATTAAAATTAAGCAGCAAATATGCTGTTGCTTTGATGTACGTGTGTCTCCTGCTTCTCCGATTTGCTCAAGGTAGAAACTTGCCTTTACTTGGAGTTATGAGATGGTTTATAACTGTTTTACTTTCAAATAACTGTATGCTTGTTTTGTTTTCCTGTTGAGTTGTAGAAACATTCTAATGTTTAAAAAAAAAATCCTCAGAGCATCAGTATTTCAAATTACAAAACCATAATCACCTAGAAGGGCGTATGAAAGTCATATCTATGTTTGTTCATTTATTTTGCTGAGATTGCATTATCGTTCAAGCGTGAAGTGGTGTTTCACTGAAGATTACTGTATAAACCTGTATTGTTCTATATTATGTAGGAAATACAACATTTCATTACAAGGAGACAGTTATTTTTATAGTGAGCATAAAAAGTGTTTTCCCTTTCAGACACCTGCAGTGAGGGGGTGTATGTATTCTCCAATTCTCCATTTTTTTTTTTGAAGTGGGAAAATCAACCTGAAAAACCCCTCATTTTAAATGGCTTGTACTCCCAGCTCATTTGTATGTTACTTTCTGCAGAAATCAAGCAAAACACAAACAGATGCTGTACCCAGTGATCCACGGTATAAGGAGGGACAGAGTAATATAAGTGCAGAGGGGTCCACCCGAGGGGGCTGCCCTAAAGGGCATGGGAGCTGGGGTGATGCCATGCCTTCCACAAGGCTTTGAGTGGCCCCTTCCTTGCATTCAGGCCTCAGGTTGTGAGCCCGGTGCTGTGCTCGGCATCTTCTGAAATGCTACGTTGTGTGCCTTCTGTGTCCTTGTGAGCCTCTTGAGTGCTCCTCAGCTTGCAAGTCCAGTTGCTGGCTGTTGTGAGATAACAAATGCAACACCACAGAATTACTGAATTATAAGAATTAAGAATTTATAATTAAGAGTTATAGGTTACTGAGCTTGAGTTACAGCTTTCTGTGGGCACTTGTGCATCTGGAAGTCTGTGTTTCAGTTGTGTAGGGAGCATTCCGAGGCACTGCTAGAACGAGTAATGAGTACTCCTACAATAAAAGTCTAATTGTGTAACTTCCTTTGTATGAACTAAACTAGACCAGTGTTGCAAAGCAGTACGTAAATACTGTTTGTAATTGGGTAGTTTGAACACAAATTCTGGAATTGCAGAACTGTGGATCTTACTGATCTTAACCAACACAGAACAATTAGAAGGTGTTTCATGTGTTTTTGGTGTGTTTGTGATTATGAACAGGTGGTAGAGCACAGCATGATACTTCAAACCATGTTTCTAGCTGGAGTAGTCAGTGCATTCATTATTTACACATCATTCTGTCCAAAGAGTCCTATGGTTTTGAATAATGAATAGTTCACAAAATAGATCACAGGATGTAGCTCTGTATTTAGGCCCCACTGTAATGAGAAAGTGTTGGACTTTGCAAGGCTTGACCAAAGTTGTAAAATGAATATTCAGCTGGCATCACTGCCAATGCTTTCATGTGAAAGAGTTTTTGAAAGCTTTGGTAAGTTGTACTTTATTTCTGGAAACTGTAACAGTTTTTAAAAAAAAAAAACAACAAAACAACAAACGTTTTGTTGAATAATAAGCTTAACCTTCAAAACAAGGATGATTATCTTCAGCTGCCAGCTCTTGGGAATTTTATCTCTGGTAACTTGTGCCTTTAGACTTGTCTTAGTGGACTGCCTGTCTGCAAACAGCAGACTATGTATTAGAGAATTTACTGGAGTGCAGTACACATGGTTTGACATCTCCTACATCAGATTTTCTACAAGTAACTAGGCAGTATTTATGACCAGTAATAGCATATCCTAGGTGACAATAATGATACAGATAATTAAATCATATTATAGATAAAGACAAAAATCTGATCTTCAGTGCTGGGTTGTTAATTGCTCCATTGCCCTTTCTGATGACAGTGGATGTGATTTCTGCTCTTCAAAGTTTTCGAAGATAGCTGCTATGACTCAAGTGTTGTTGGACAGACAAATACTTCCATGCTATAATGTGAGCATTATATTATCAAGTGAATTTGAACCTCTAGTGAAGATTTGTAAATGCTGACTAGTGATTTTTGATGTCTGGCTTGCAGTACTTTTTAGAGGTGAGCTTTTCAGAGTGCAAGTGTGTAATAGATTCTGAGTGTGTAGGCTCATTTGGAGGGCTTTAAGCTACACTGGAAAAATTGAGATGCCCAATTATGAAACATGCCTGAATACTTTTTCCTTGGGGTTTGGTTTCGGTCTGTGGTGTTCAGTAGTTGTATTTGGAGTTCCACAGTCTCTCCTCTTTCTCTCTGCAAAGCCTCATTTAATGACAATCTTATTTTTTTTTTCCTGCAGTGAAATTCTGAATTGTAAATCTCATTGCTCCTTTGTGTGTCACAGCATTCATGCTGGGCTTGATTCTCAGGAGTACAGTTATATGGTTTTCTACCAGCTGAGAATTTGTACTGGGATTTCTGGCTTCAAAGTAAACCTTTCGAAAAGAATCGTGCCGGGCTTATAATTGGTTGTGACATCCAGGAACCACAAGTGGCGCAGGTCTTGCAAATGTGTGATAAAGGCCCAGCATGAGAGACATGGCAAGGGGTGGGGAGGTGAAATGCCATGATTTTCCCCTTTTTTTCGTTAATCGCCTTTCAAGTGATGATACATTGCGAATAAAAGGATGAGATAAAAATGAATGTGGTGGGAGACAGCTCATTTGAATCTTAGAAGATCAAATGTGAGAAGACATGCTGCTGCTTGGACATCAGCAGGATTAGCAGGACTGAAATATTTCTGGATTTGCCTGGTCAGACTGTAGTTTAATAAATATTGTATGAGCTGTCATGCTTTGCTTGTTTAAACTGAGAAATCTCTGAGACGACTGTGGATTGCAAATGTGTCTTGTATTTATTTCTCTGGCAGAAGCACAGCCATATAGCATTATTAGCAATAATATGTCTCTGCCTTTTGTGGTGCGAGAACAGGTTTCCTCTAATGTATGATGGAGGGGTGCTAATGGAGTCAGTGGTAAAAACTGAAATTGGAGTTGGGTGAATTGTGTTGGGAGCAGCAGTGCCTGAGATGTCTCAGAATTTAGGAGCCTATTTATCTGGCTGTAGCACACCTTATTTACAGCAACTTAATCCTGTCACAGCAGACACAAATGGCTCAGCATCCCGTTAAAAGTTCTGTCAAAAGAAAAATTGGTATCTGACCAATTGGGAACTTGTCAAAGTGACAAGTAGGCATGCTGACAGACGGCACTGGGGTTTTTCATTGAACACATGTAGTGCTGGAACATGGTAGGTGACTCTCATGAATGAAAAGTGTTGAGAAAATGAAAAATGTAATCTGAATGTTTCTGATTTAGCATTTTTACTAGACTATTGTTTCCTCCTTTTTTTTTTTTAAATAAAACTCTTAGATATAGAAAGAGAAATCCATGCAGCGCCTCATGTGAGTGAGAAGTTAATTCAGCTCTTCCGCAACAAAAGTGAGTTCACGTTTCTGGCCACCCTGCAGCAGAAGCCATCAACGTCTGGAGTTATACTGTCCATCCGAGAGTTGGAGCACAGGTAAGAGCAAAGTGTTTCTGTCTTGTAGCAGTAGCAACATAAACGGTACTGAGTGCTTAGTGGTCCATTTTGATAATGTGTTGAAATGGTAGGTATAAAATCTGATGTGTTAAGTTAAAGCCCTTCCTTGTAGTTTGCAATTTGCTACTTTTTGCTGGTTGTTTTTTTTGTTGCAGGGTGAAAGCATTATTTATGTGTCCTGGTCTGTAAAACGAACAAACTTAAAGGCAAAGAGCAAAACCAATGTACTGCAGAGCAATGCACTTTGGAGGGTAAAAATCTTGTAATGCAGTTTCCCTGATGTGCACTTTGAGAATTTGCTTTTTCATAGAAGTTGAACTTACATGTTTCCTGACTATGTTTTACAGCATTCAAAAAGAACATGCTTTCTTTTTTGAGACTCAGCAATTAGGCTATTAAGAAATTAAGCTATCTGTGCTACCTGTGTATGGTGATGTTTTCTCCTGTATACACTATATTCTTATTTCATGTTTGTGTCTCTTTTCCTTTGTTGTTGTTGTCGTCGGTGTGTGAGTAGGGAAAAGGCCTCTTTCATTAGTTACTATAGTGGCAGACATAGTTTTATTGAAAAAAGAAGTGTACTTTCTGTTATGGTCCATAGTACAATGTAAAAAATGTTTTAATGTTTCAAAATGTATATTGTGTCAGATTGTCTCCAACATGACCTCTTCATAATTTCTTAGTGTTTGAAAGACACTTGTATTTAGTGTGATTTTCTGTTGTAATAGAAGTAATAGGATGCCTTTGGTTCTCCCATTTAAAATCTAATAGAAGTCATTCTGTAGCATTTCTTTATGGAAAAAAATAAATGGACTGATTAACAAACTGTTTGCTTGATGTCTTATTGAGAAAATACATGAGGTGCTATTCTCAATAAGGGTTTGCACAGAAAATCCTTTCGATCCTTTCCAACCTCATATTCTGTGATTTCTATGATTCAAACCATCAGTAATGGCTTTTGTCAGTCTGTTAGCAAAGATATCTGTATGAGTATAGTTAACGGGAGGACTCTGCTGCTTCCTTACTCTATTTGTGATCCTTTTCTCTCATCTTTACTTTTGTATTGGTGCTGTTCTTTTACTTTATTCCTTCTTTCATTTACCAGGCCATTGTCAATGTATAAGGATATTGTTTTACATTACACAAGGATCTATAGACCGGTCAGCCTCATCTCCATCCCAGTAAAGGTGGTGGAACAATTTGTCCTGGATGCTGTCTCTAGGCACATCAGGGACAAGAGGGTCATTAGAGACAGTCAGTATGGCTTCACCAAGGGGAAGTCATGCTTGACCAACCTGATAGCCTTTTATGAGGGCATAACTGGGTGGACAGATGACGGCAGAGCAGGGGATGTGGTCCATCTTGACTTCAGTAAGGCATTTCACACAGTCTCACATAGCATCCTTATGGCCAAACTGGGGCAGTGTGGACTGGTGATTGGTTAGTAAGGTGGATCATGAACTGACTGCAGGATAGAAGCCAGAGAGTAGTGGTTAATGGGTCAGAGTCTAGTTGTAATCCTGTATCTATTGGAATCCCCCAAGGATTGCTTCTGGGACCAGTCCTCTTCAGTCTATTCATTAATGACTTGGATGAGGGATTAGGGTGCACTGTTAGCAAGTTTGTTGATGACACAAAGCTGGGTAGTGTTGCTGATGCCCCAGCAGACTGTGCTGCCATTCAGCAAGATCTGGGCAGAGGGAAATGTAATGAGGTACAACAAGGGTAAGTGTAGAGTCTTGCATCTGGGCAAGAAGAACTCCAGGTACCAGTATTGGTTGCGGCCTGACCTGTTGGAGAGCAGTGTAGGAGAAAGGGACCTGGGGGTCCCAGTGGACAGCAAGATGACTATGAGCCAGCAATGTGCTCTTGTGGCCAAGAGGGCCAACAGCATCCTGGGGTGCATAAGAAGGGGGGTGGTTAGCAGATCAAGGGACGTTCTTCTCCTCCTCTACTCTACATTAGTGAGTCTGCATGTGGAGTATTGTCCCCAGTTCTGGGCCCCTAGGTTCAAGAAGGACACAGAGCTGCTGGAGGGTGTCCAGTATGGAGCAACAAAGATGATGAAGCATGTAGAACACTCCCCTTATGAGGAAAGGCTCAGGGACCTGGGTCTCTTCAGCTTGGAAAAGAGGAGGCTGAGGGGTGACCTCATTAATGTCTATAAAGATGTGAGGGGTAGGTGTGAGGAGGATGGAGCCAGGCTCTTATCAAGGTCAAGAACAAGGGGCATTGGGTGCAAGCTGAAACAGAGGAGGTTCCAAATAAATATAAGAAGAAACTTCTTCATAGAGAGGGTAACAGAGCATTGGAACAGGCTGCCCAGGGGGGTTGTGGTGCCTCTTTCTCTGGAAACGTTCAAGACCCACCTGGATGTGTTTCTGTGTGACTTGGTCTAGCTGATCCTGCTGTGGCAGGGGGATTGGACTAGAGGATCTTTCGAGGTTCTTTCCTATCCCTAATGTTTCTATGATCTTGTCCTCCAGTTCTTCTTATTTTCATTCTCTTGCTTTATCATTCCTTTTGTAATGACTTTTCTTCCAAGCCTTTTCAGGCCAATGTAGCTTTCTAAAGTAATGGTTAAGTTTTCCATATTAAGGGATTTGTAAAAAAAATATTTTTTTGAGAAACAGTACATTTGAGGAGAACCATTGCCAGAAATGTAGGGATACGTGTGTGCACTCAGCAAAATTGAATGTCACACCAGACAGGTAGTAGTGATTACACAACGCAAGGCATGGCCTCTTTTGAATTTAGATACTTCAGTCCTCTGTCTCAGTGGACAGAGGTTAACAGAGAGATGTTGTGCTTTGCAGGAGTAATCTTTAACAAAATATACTGCTGATCTCTTTCTTGTCACTGAGGCTATCTCTAGTATTTCAAATTAACAGACATCTGTTTAAAAATATATGTAATAGAAGGGTTGGGTGCTAGTCTCTCTTAAACTTTGTAGTTGCATGTATTAACTGAGGTAGGTTCAGTGTGTGTAGTGCTATGGAGGTGTTGAAACAGGCATGTCCAGTGTTGCTAGTGACTGTTGTTACATGCTGAATGTCAGATGGATCACTGTAGTAGTTCCGCTTCTTTGGACTCACTGTATATTATTTAAAACAGAGGCACTGTTTGTTTCCCTAGTTTCTGAAATTGGTACTTTGGACCTTTCTGAGCAAGGATAGTGCTTTCAAACTCTTAGATGACAGAAGTTAATGAAGTAGGTGATTGTGGAGAAAGTACTGCATTACACCGAGTAGAGAGCAGAGATTTGGGGCATGCTGGAGAGGATTCCGATTGCACTATGATGAAGGTAGTAGCAAAACTTGTTTTTTGGTTTTTATTTGATGTTTCTCTAGCTGCTTGGGTCACTCTCATTGTTAGATTTTCACATGAACTGAAATGGATGCAGGCCCTTGACACAGGGGAGACAGCTTAAGATTGTTTCTCCTACTAAGTTTTTTATAATTGCGGTTCTGTTTTAGTGGCATCCAGCTTTTTGTCAAGGTTTTTTTAAACCTTCCATCTGTATGAAAATAGAGAATGTGAAGATTAACACCTATAGGAACAAGTATAAGGGCACATATATTACCTAGCTAGTGCAAATTTTGACTAAAATAGTCCCAAGATATTGTGGTTAGGACATAATGTTTTTTAATTTATCAGCATATCAAAGGTAGCAAATTTAGAAGTTTGATATTTCAGAACATGTGAGCTGTGATCAACAACACTTGAATAAAAAAATAGCTGTGTTAGCTGTTGGTACTAGAGTTCATGTCTTTATGGGAAATGGCTGTTTTGTTCACAGATTTAGTAGCTGACAAATAGGTTTATTTCAAAAACTAGAAAGGTGTGTGTGCATGTACACACATGCTTATAATAGATTTCATTTCTTAAGTTACATGGACTACTTGATTGATATTTATTTTTTCCAGTTTTGTCAGGATTTGTCTTTCCATTAATAGTGTGGAACTCTGAAACTAAAGCTATTGGAATAAGAGGGATACAAATTTTCACAAAGTCAGTAATTCAGATATGCTGCTTTGTTAGACTAAATGGATATTTCACAAGAATTAGAGATTTGCTGTTAATTTACATAATCATTTGGTGGATGGGGTTTATAGTACAATGATGATGAATGCATCTTTGTTTTGTCCTATCTCTAGGACGTGAACTTCAGAAAATTTATGCCACACCAAAGATTTGGAAACCTGTCAGCTTGCTGTGGCAAAAGGGATTTCTCAAGTGCTGAATTTGTCTCCTTACTCTGTACAACAAGCTGTGTGATACAGATATTCAGGGGGATTCTTACAAACATGTCAGGCTCACAGTGAAAGAATCCTAGCAAATCAGTTTTGGGTGGAGAGGGGGAAGCAGGCAGGACACATGGAATACTTTTCCGCAGTGATGTTCTCAATGTCTTCTGAGGCTGTTGAGGAGTGGATAGAAAACTACATGCTCACAAATAAGAGTTGGAAGACTACTAGGCTGTAATACGTTTGATTAAAAACACTAAAGGGTAAACAGCTAGTTAAATTAAGGGCTGAAACCTAATTAATGAAAAGAAGCCTATGCAAGTGACTTCTGACCCTAGTTGTAAACCTGAAAGATTGCATTTACTCCGTGCTACATTTTAGATTATTCTTGGCAAGAGAAGAATGTGTATACGCATACTGGATTCCAAGATGCCCAGTATTAAAAAAGGGAAGGAAAAACTCTGCAAATGTATCCATTAACCTTTTTCTTTCAGGGTAAAGGTCAGATCCTCATTAATATTTATATGTAGAATTGTTAAACTGGAAAGCTGTATCAAGAATATAAAGATCCAGCCTTGCTTCCATCCCTCTGAATGTGGTGATGTGAAATCTGGGAGGTGTCTGCATACCTTTTTTATCTTCCTAGTGTGTCAAGTAGCTGAACTTCGTTTCTTCCAGATTTTTTTTTGTTTTATTTTTGATTCCCACATGGTCCTTCAAGATACAAAAGTGAACACAATTGGGTTCACTTTGTTCTATGCTTGGGGTTTAAGTGTGCAAAAGAGAAAAGTGCGGAAGAATGCTTGAACCTTCCACTGATGTTATGAAAGAAGAGCTAGTTTTTGAGGAGCTACCTTCTGTTTTGCAGCTCTCTGCTGAGAGCAGGTGTTTTATGTACACCAGGCTGACAACTGTCTTGTTGAAGCATTAGCATGCTGCTGGTAAACAGCTGTTGGATCCATTGATTGGACCTTGTTGGCAATTGGGGCAGAATGGCTGACAGATTGAAAGTCTTTAAAACAAAATTTGCAAAGTGCAGAAATGTTGTGGTCAGCTGGGAGCAGGATGTGTGAGTCCCCCAGGAGTCTTCTCCAACATGCTGAGTTTTTCGGTTTGCTTGCTTTATGACCTTTTATAGGCAAAGCACCAAAAGGTTACGAACTGACACTGAAGACAACTTTCAGTAAATGGCCTGCTAAATTTGGGTCACTCATGAAGAATAGCACTCTCCCTGTTAATAAGACAAGTTAGATGCTTGCAACATGCCATTCATAAATATCATTTGCTTGCTTGGCCACTGGGTTGGGTTTTGGTTTCAGTGTAATATTACTGCCCAGGTGCTTTCCTTGCCCTAGGTGTAGCCTTCTTGAAGGGAATGCCTACCCTGGTGACTAACTTGTCTGCTATGAAAGCTGCACTGTTCAGGTGTCAGCCAGGAGGAAAGGAGAGAGAGCAGAGGAGACCTGCAGCACAGGTGGAGGCTGAGGGCATCCAGAGAGCAGCAGGGAGCAGACATGTGGCTGAACCTTGAGCAAGTGGGAAGGAAGAGATGTCTTTTTCTGTGAATCTAGCAGAAATGCTTGGATTTTGTCATAACATAAGAAATTACTGCCTTTCTTGTAAGGACACAGCCATTAGAATAATTTGTTTTAAAATACTGTATTTTGACTTGGGTGGCAGGACTCATTAGTTTGAAAGGCTCTGTTATCCTCTTTTGTTATATTAAAATCTGGTATTTAGAGATTGCCGATTTGGAGATCCCCTGAGTGGAGTTCTTGCTGCTGTGATGAGTATGAGGGGAGGGAGGGACTATTCTCTGCTTTGGTTACAGCTCTGCTGGGGGCTGTTTGGTCACACTGGTAGCATACTCACAATGATTCCTGAGCTAATGCCAGAGTGCCAGGTTAGCCTTAGAAAAATTAACAGCCTGCATTCAGAAAGTCCTGAGATAGAAATGCTGCTTCAGAATGTAATGGGGGATCGCACACCTTTCTAGAGCTACACTGATAGTGTAAATGCAAGGTAACTTGGCCTTGGGCTAGTGATATGTAAAGAAATTATTGTTTTCTTTTGTCAGGTTACTTCTGTGTCAGACTAGTTCTTTGGGTTGACATGCCATGTTGCAAGCAAATGACTATCTGATGCAAAGGATGAGGTAGGAATAAGGGGGCAAGAGAGTGAGGCCATTTCTTTAGGAAGTGGATTTTACTGGCCTGCATGCCTTACTGCAATATCAGCTGCAGCTTTTTGTGAGAGAATAATATCAAATTTCTTCCATTACTTTGTGACTTCTTGCAGATACCTATGTTTTGTAGGGATGTCTTGGTTCTTTTAGGTGTTTCTGTCTCACTGTGTATGAGGACAATGCTGTGTTGACTTTGGATTTTTGGTTTTCTTTCTTTTTTTATTTTAGAGGTAACAGCTAAGGAAGGAGTCTTGTGACTTCACCTTAGCTGAAACAATGGGCTCTCTTGTGTACTCTTGAGTGTGCTAGCTCTGAAGTCTGCTAAGATGCTGTACTACTGTTAGGTGCTGCATGGTATTATTTACTTGATTGACCATGAACAGGAGAGAGAGCTCGGGTCTTTTTCAGTTAGTAGGCACATATCAGCCACAGTGAAGACAGACGTTTAGGTATATGAAATGGAAACAAAAATGCTTAAGGTCAATCTTTGCAACACATGCCATGAAGATGAACAGCTGCTTTGTACCAGCTTTGATTCCAGGTGTTTTTTAGCAGACAGGCAGATGTTTGGATTACTGTTTTCCTTTGTATGATCAAAGAAGAAAGTAAATTTGTATGTGGATGACCTTTCCCTAGTTGCAGGTACACAAATACATATTTTGAACATCATAAATGCTTAATGCCTTGCAGCTTGCATGCCTGGCTGCCATGTAGAAGATTTGTAGAACAAAAGAAAAAATGTTTATTTACAAAAACATCAATGTGGGTGTCTTTATTGCCAAATGTTTCAAACTAGGCTGATGTAATATGATTCCTGTTGTCATCAGGGTGGTCTGAATGGAAAAATAAAGTTGATTTAATTGACTGGATTAGATGACAGATCATTTTGCATCAATTTGTATAGGATAAATAGTTGTTGGTAGGTGATGGTAGAGTTGTGTAAAGTGTAGGATTCAACTTTTGCATTTTCTTTTGTAGGAAGCCAGTCTGATATTTTAGCAATGGACCTTCATTGTCACAGATAATCCTTCTTTTTGAGAAACTTCTTGTGCTACCTATTCTACGTTTTTGATTTTGCTCATAAGCTTTGATGGTATCAGTTCATAATCTCTGCCACAGTAGTAGAGCTCTAATGCCATGTAAGTGAAGATTTGAAGAGGTATGTTGTCTTGCTGTGCAGTCCCTCAATCTGCCTGTATTTGCACTCCCTGTAAAAAGCAGCCTTGTGTGCTTTGTAAGTATGCACGTGTAGTGAAGGACTAGATCTGTACGTGTGAAAGTGTAAGCACATTTCTTCAAAACTTGATGTTTGACAGTGCATAATACTTCAGAGCTGTGGAAGCAGCTGAGACACTTTTCTTGACAGCTTCAACTTTTTCTAATTTTGCATCCATACAGAGCTATGGTGACACCTGCAAGGAGTGAGCATTTGCTCCTGTTTGAAGCAATGCATCTCTTGTTTCAGAGACACTGCTTTGGCTCTGTATGGCCTCATTGACAATGGCAATGGTTTTGGACATATGCCTGCCAACTTATCTACAGCACGATGCATCCAGTGCCTGCTATTGGCTTCACTTACTTTACATTAGAGAGCCTCAGAAATGATCTCGGTTACTTTTTATGTTGCTGTCCAGGCTTGGCAGCGCAAGCAAAATAACAGTGTGCTCTATGCGCCAGTGTGCGCATAGACTCAATCAACGGTGAACAGTGAAAGACTTAAAGTGTAATGATCTGTGATTTATCACGGACTCTCTATAGAATGAGAATCCTCAGATCTGTGTGATAATGGATACAGATTGTCTATGGCTGTTCATCTCTGAATACAGCAAGAAGTGTTTCTGTGAAGATGCTAAAGCACAGTCTTGCCTGAAGCTGTTCTTATCATTAAACATCATTAAATATTCTGTTAATTTCCTTGGCACAATGCTATTGTGGTGTGAAATAGCTGGGTGCACAAACATGTCTGAATGGGCAAATTAGTGCAGAAGCTTCCTGAACTTCTAGCTGATGACATCAAATGGGCTGGTCTCTGAACTTTCCTTGAGTTTGCTTTGCTATTAAAAAAAGTAAGAAATTGTGCCTTGACTGGACTGTCACACCTTTCCAAAAGCTGCTATTCAAGAACAACCCGATTTTTATTATAGCAATGATTTTTTTTTTTCCTTAGCAGTTGAGAGACCTGTCATCATTGTGTTGCTGCAGTTTGTGTAGGGTGAACGTCCTTGAACTCCTGTGGTTTTGTGACCTTTCTCCTGCACAGTGTTAAGCAGATGCACAAGTGTTTTGACTAGATGGCAACCCCAAGTTTGTACATATTCACAGAGATGCCATCTGTGCCTGCTGCCTTGCCCTGGGACATCTGTTCAGTGGTGCTAAGAGCATCTGTTGTAAGTGCTGGTGCTGCTCCTTGAAAGAGGCTTTGGGGCTTCATTTGGCACTTGATCAGGGATGACGGAAGTTGTAAAGTCAGGGTGATAAATAACTATATTATTTATGTTTGGTAGAAAAGATTTCCAGAACTGAATGCAAAAAAAGTAGTTTCGGTTTAGTATCAGAGTATTTATTCAGTACTGTGCTTACCAGATGGTGCCCTGTCTTCATTGTGGGATATTTTAGTGTCTCATAATAGGTGTTAGCGTTGCAAGCAAATAGAACAAAAAGTGCTGTATGCACTGAGGGGATTCAGGAGCTCTTCTTGGGCTTGTGTCTTACTTGGAGCCTGTGAGTCCTCCCTCCTTTGGCCACTTCCACAACCTGTCAGCAGTAGAATCTTGGAATGAAAAGTGGTGTTTGTCACAGGTTAAGAGCACTGCTGTGATAGGTAGGATGAATAGATAGATGGACATGTTTCTTTAATGCAGGTGATGGATTAAAACAGTTCACCTTACAGAAATACTTCACTTTTTCTGCTTCAGGTGTTTACATACACTTTCTTTTATTGTCTTTCCTAGTTTATTTAGTCCACAGCAACAGTTTGAAGTTTGCAGTATGCTTTTAGACCTCTTATTCTCCTGATCTGTCATTAAACGAGGGAACCAGTTCTTCCACAAACAAGCATTAAACACCATCCTCTTAGAACAATATTTGTCTGTAAGGCACACAGGGGTTGCAAAAGTTGTCAGAAAGAATTGTAAAGCATCTTGAGTTGACTTTGTAGTAATGCTGACTTTCTGTAAAGCACATTGCTTGATCTTAAAATAACCCAACTTTTTTGATGTCTATAAAATTAATGTGAACTTAGCAACATGTTTTTTCTCTTACACACTGGGATTTGAAGGACAGACCTACAAAAAGCATTTGAGTTCTCTAATGTTATAAATGAAGCCAGCAGTAGCTTACATGCCCAGCAAATACAGAAATTCTGGTAGTGGGAAGATGTTAACTGAAGTTATGCATTGCTGTTCTGTAACCAGACAGTATTTTAGTACCATTTTCTGAGAATTTCATGTGTCTAAGTCATGTTACTTTTTATCGTGGCTGCTAAAATATATATATAAAAGTAAATACTCATAAAGATACAACAAACAAAACAAGAAACCATCACTTGGTCCTAATAAATTAACAAGTAAATTATTGTATCACATCTCTTGCTTTGAAAAGGGCTTGAGGACTTGTAGCAGGGGGCTGACTGTAGAGGCAAGCTGACATACCAGCTTTGTGCAGATGTGATACAGAAGTAGAACTAGTTGCAATACCCAGGGGTCTCTTGGGCTTTTAATATGGATCTCACAGCAACAGTGAAAGCCTACTGATGATATGCTTGTTCAGGAACCTTGATTCTATTCTGTTTCTGCGTTTTTCCTTGCAAAATGCTGGGAGTCACCTGCTAGAGATTAGTTTTGCCTTTTGAATGGTAACTTCTGTTAATTCCTCCCATTTTTAACCTGTTGGTTTATAGTAGGTGATAACCTCTGCAATAGCATTTCAAGTCAAAGGTGCGATAGAATAAAAAAGAAGTTATTTATTTTCCACTCATCTTCCATTCCAGTGGACTTTGAACAGTTCCAGGAGCGGATAGTCTTTATGTTGTTGCTTTTGAAGAGTCTTTTTTCCAGTGTCTGGTGGGAGGAGGAAAGAAAAGATGGTATTTGCTATTGAGAAAGTTGTTTGCACGTGAACTTTGTTTTGGTAGGGAAAAGACAGCTATGTCTTCTGAGCTGTGAACACAAGGAAGGGTGTGTGTAAACATGATCCTGATGTGTATTTGTGCATCTTCAAAAAAAAAAAAATCAGTGCAGGAGTGTTGATTTAGATGTGCTTGTGTTTTTAAAACATTTTAGATAGATATATGCGGGGCTTATCCAGACAGCGTCTGCTGTTGGGATTTTGTTAACTGGTGTTTGTCTGAAAATAACTGCTGGATTTACGATTTACACTTCTTGAAGAATGGTGGGGAAAAAAGTGCAGACTTTGCTGTCATCCTCCTTTGTCACTACTGAAGAGGTAAAAAGCAGTGCTTTAAACAGTGTGTTATATGTACATAATTATAAAACTGTACTGCTTTTACAATTTTAACCAGTCACTCCTGTGTTACATAAATTAATCAGGAGATGGACAACAAACTGTGTGTAAAACAGCTTGTTGCTGTACTCCTGAGGTAACTATTGACACTAAAGCTTGTCAGATGAGAAACTGCTGATATGCAATTCCCTGTACTGTTCAAATAATAGCAGAGAGATGTGATTTAAGTACAATATCTGACTGACCTTTCCCAGGCTGGACCGTTGTCTCTTTGTTAACAAACAAAACATTGTCTAGTAAGAAATTTGCTCTGTGACTAAGAGATGATGAAGAATGACTGCAGGAAGAATTGTGCCTCCTGTAACAGGAGCTGCTCTTGCTCTTAAGCATTTGTGATCAACCATGTAAATATATATCACAGCATCACAGTAATGATGAGGCTGGAAAAGACCTTAAAGATCATCCAGTCCAACCTAAAACCAACCAAATAAACCTAAACATCTGACATCTAGATCATGCCACTCAGCACTTCATCCAGCCTAACCTTAAATGCCTTCAGAGATGGTGACCCAACCACCTCCTTGGGCAGCCCATTCCAAAATCTGATCACTCTTTCAGTTGAAAACCTTTTCCTGGTGTCAAGTCTAAACCTCCCGCGACGGAGCTTAAGACTGTGACCCCTTGTCCTGTCTCCAGTGTCCAGGGAGAAAAGACCGATCCCCTGCCTGACCATAACCACCTTTTAGGTAGTTATAGACAGCCTTAAGGTCACCCCTGAGCGTCCTCTTTTCCAGGCTAAACAGACCCAGCTCCATCAGCCTCTCTTCATAGGGCTATGTTCCAGCCCCTTTACCATTCTAGTTGCTCTTCTCTGGACTTGTTCCAGCACCTCGACATCCTTCCTAAACTGAGGGGCCCAGAACTGAACACAATACTCCAGGTGCAGTCCAACCAGTGCTCAATACAGGGGGAAGATAACCTCCCTCTCCCTGCTGGCCACACCATTCCTGATACAGGCCAGGATGCCATTAGCACCTCTTGGCTGCCTGGGCACATTGCTGACTCATGCTAAGTTTGCTGTCCACCAATACCCCCAAGTCTCTTTCTACCTGGATACTCTCCAAGATCTCCATTCCCAGCCTATAGTTCTGCCTGGGGTTGTTATAACCAAAATGCACATCCCAACACTTAGACTTGTTAAAACTCATCCTATTAAAGTCTGTCCATCTTTCCCGTCTGTCCAAGTCCCTCTGTAGGGCCCTCCTACCCTCCAACAAATCAATACGGGCTCCAAGCTTGGTGTCATCTGCAAATTTGCTCATGATGGATTCCAACCCATCATC
>VZRI01013401.1:100380-186921 GCA_013397515.1 Upupa epops
CCCATGTTGACTGGGCTTAATCTCTCGGCCATCATGCAGTTGTTGCATGATAGCACTCAGCACTAACTGTTCCATGACTTTGCCCGGAACTGAGGTGAGGCTAACAGGTCTATAGTTACCTGGATCATCTGACCCTTCTTGTAAATAGGGGTCATATTCACCAACTTCCAGTCATCTGGGACCTCACCTGTGATCCACGACTTCTGAAATATCTATTTATATTATATTATAGATATTTTTTATATTTTATATTATATAAATATTGATTTATACAAATTTATATAATATTAAATATAATATTATAAGTATATAAATATCTATTTATGCATGGGAGACATGAGAATGTTATGTAGTTCTCCCTCATTTTCTTTGGCACCTTCTGCCTTATTGCTGTTCATCTGAAGAAGAGAGAAAGTATTTTTGATGACTGACTGTCTTTCATGCTTTTTCAGCAGATGGCAATTACAAAACACTTAACTTTGCAAGTGTGACTTCACTGACAGTACTTGTGCTAGTGCTTTTCTGGTTTGGAAATGCCAACAGCAGTATGTTCTGGATATTGACTGTGCACCTGCTGAACATAAAAAGAAAATAATAAAAAACTCCCTTCCAGATTTCTTAATGATTGTAATTTAGCTGTTTCAATGCATGGCCATGGGAGTAGTCATTAATCAGTGTTCTGATGGCCCATTTAGAAAACCTCTCTGCCGTTCTTGTGCCTTTATGTGCCTGAAGCGGGCTGGTTCCTCCACAGCATCAACCCCTCTTATTTTTTCACTCTGTACAGCATGTGTTTTATTTATATGTATGCCTACCGTGTTTTTCTTCTCTTTTGGTTTTGTCTTTATCTGCTTGTAACTTTTTCCTTTGCCACTTGAGTCTCAATCATGTGACTCATTAATGCTCACTGTGTTGTACGAAGACGGTAATGGTGTGTAAGGCATTGGCATGATGGAGGAGGGACTGGGTTTTTCTTTTGGTCAGGATGTATTGTCTTGGTGTTCCCCTCCCAAATGTGTTACAATCTTTTGTGCGGATTTCCAGGTCTTGTTTTATATCGTGAGTTTGTTCCTTTCAAACAGCTTGTTTTTAATTTTTTTTGTGTGGTAAGGGCTGTTCTCAAAGTGCACGCACAGCCTGTAATGGTTATGGCTGTTAGGGTCAGTGTACAGCTCAGCAGTGGAAACGGCTCATGGGAAAATGAAAATCAGCATCTGGATCCTTATCCTTTGTGTGTTGTGGCATTTGTTGTTTTGGAAGTGGACTTAATTACTGTGATGATTATTTTGTTTTTCTTTTCTACTCTAAACTAGCACTCATCTTTCACCTGCCATGTTAAATTGGCATTGTCCAGCAGGGAAATTCATGTGGCATTAGAGGTGTACAGAGACTAGCTGGCCAGCTAAGCATCTGCACTTACAGTAAAAGTAACTCTATAATTAAAATGAGGTTTGCATCTCCTCCTTTTTACACCCAGGGCTTTGTTTTGGCAGGAATAAGAGAACCTCAGTTTGATACACTGTAAATACTATATTTGATCTGTAGTCCAAGAGAAGGCTTCACTATTTACACTGTCAATATGCTGAATTCACTGTAAAAGAGGAATTGGCTCTTCCCATCAACATGATGTCAGTCAATAGCTGCATTTTGTTGGCTCTCAGTTGGCTGGTGCTAACTGTCTGAGAATTCTGATGGTGCTTGCTGTATCGTGAGATACCTCATCCAGCCAGAAGGATTTGTTCCCTTGTAAAGCTGAATAATTACAGCTGTAACTATAAAAGACAGAAAATTAATTCAACACAGTTGCCTCTAGGGGAGTCCTAAAAGTGATCCACTTTTGAAAAAGTGTATTTGCAAATAGTAAATACAAGTTTAATGACTACGTGATGGTTTCTTTCCTTAATGACTGCTTGGTTCTTTATTGATATCTACAGGTCTTTATTTTTGCATTTCCTATGAATCCTGCATTGATACAAAACATTTGATGAAAGGAATAAGGATTACATTCTTGTAGTTGAACCTATTGTATAAGTAAAAAGAAGACTTAAGTTTCCAGTACTATGAAATGGTATTTTAAACATGGAGCTGTTTGTGTGTATATGCTATTTTTATAATGCAACAAATGATTACCTCTTTTAAAAGATGAACTAGTAGCTAGTCCATGCTTACTTAACTCTTTAGGTTGTCACCTGCCATGTAGTGTTTGCTTAAAGAAGTCTGTGAATAAATAAAAAAATGGAAATACTTCTTCCTGTTTTAAACACAGCTATTTTGAACTGGAGAGCAGTGGCCTACGAGATGAGATTAGATATCACTACAGGTTTAATGGGAAGTCAAGAACAGAGGTGTTCCCGTACCGTCTGGCAGATGGACAGTGGCATAAGATTGCTGTGTCACTTAGTGCATCCCACCTTCTGCTCCATGTGGACTGTAACAGGTAAGAAAATATGTTCAGTACTATGGAGATGCTTTCTACTTGTACATAGAAATAATACTAAAAAATGAGGTGGGTTAAAAAGAATAATTTACAAAGCACAGCAAGCAGCTGTGGGATAAGGAAAGGAAAACCAAGCATTAAAATGTAATGTGTCATTGTGATTACGAACAAATCTGGTAAAGGTTGATTGCTGACTGGGGAGTATTAAATACTCCTTTGTAGTTTAGGCACTAGCTGATCTATGTTTGACTGTGATTATGTTTAAGTGTGATAGATTGGTGTGTACCTTGTTCTGTTGTGAACTGCTTCACTCAGCATACCTGAATCACAGAATCGTAGGCGTTGGAAGGGACCTCTGAAGATCGTCTGGTCTAAACCCCATGTTAGACCAGGATCCCCTAGAAAGACTGCACTGGAACATGTCCAGGTGGGTTTTGAATGTCTCCAGAGAATAAAACTCCACAACCTCTCTGGGCTTTAAGAATAGGTAGAAGTGTTAGAGGCATTTTAGTTTTGTTTTAGTTAATCAATGCAGTTTTTACTGAATTTTTTTTTTCCATCTGTTCTTCCACTTGGAAACTTACCAGATACCTGGAAGCTGCTTTTTGTATGTCTAGAACTGGGGTTTTTTTTTGTTTTCTGAAGAGTATTCTGTCTGTCATTGCACTTCTCTTTTAAAAGTTGTGAAGGTTGCAAGATAGCAGATTGTCATGATTTAAAGAGAGAGAAAGCAGCAAACCTAGAATCTCTCTTTCCTAGATTCTCCTCTCCCTTGAGACTTGTCTTTCTTTTGTGCAAGCAGGCAGAATAAAGTTATGTGAGTGTTATGGGAGTATTGGAACATTTGAAAAAGTTTTAATTTTAACTGAAGTAATTATGAGAGAATGTTTTGAGAAGAAGGTTACAACAGCATTCTGTAACTGCATTAACTACTGACAGTAAAAATCTAATCTGAAGGAAGGTTGCTTATTGAATTCTTTTCTTTGGAACCTAAAAGCAATTAAATGCTTAGAGCAATTTTAATTTCATTGAGGCATGAAATCTACAATTTGTAAAGATCATCTTTATTTCAGTCATCTGATTTATTTACCTTACTGTTATTTGTTTTTCCATTACATTATTTCTTTGCTGACAACAGTATATTTTTTTCTTCATTTATTGACATGCTGGGGTTTGGGACAAGTTTTTCATTATCTCCTTTGTTTGTTTTTCTTCTTTTTTAATTTTGCGTTATTTTTTGTAATCAATGGAACTGTGTTTTAGGAAGACCCTTTCAGCAGATTGTTTTGTTGTCTGCGTTCTTGCACATAATGTGACAACACAAAAATCTGCCTGATGCAGAAGTCTATATAGGGACAAGAAAGCTGCACAGTCATGGCTGTGAGATAAACACAATTATGGAATAAGCTGGTTGTCATATGGGGTGATAAATGTGTGTAGCCATCTCTATTGGCTAAAAGGGCTGACCGATCTAAGTGTTCCTTAAAGTGCTGCATCTCAAGGCTTCTTCCAGCAAAAATCTACACCTCAGTGCCTCTATCTGGCTGTATACCTAGAGTATATTATGAAAACTCCTGTGTAAAAGTCATGGGAATAGTTTTGAGAGCATGAATTGAAGGTAGATCATAGTAAAAGTTTAAATAACAATATCCAGAAAGTCTTTAGGTACACAGCTCTATCATCTCTGTTTGGTTAATTAGCTAATATTATGAATGCTGGTGTTACAGATTCCTTTATATCTTGATCAGCTATGTCTTTGCACCCAGAAGAGTAGTCAATATCTTGTTCATCTTTGCAGTAGCATCTCCTGATAGCACTACAATGACTGCCAAAATATGGCAAATAAAGAGCAAACTTATGAGGGGAGTTCCTTTTGAGCAGTACTAAAAATCCTAAATCTTCCTCATGTTAGCGTTAGGAAAGCTGGTACTAAAAATGTGCACAGGACCCAATGCTAAGAACTTGTACACTTTACCAGTGATGTGTCAGTGGCTCTTAGCAGAGTTTGGGATTTCTAATGAGAAGGAGTGCTTCCGCAGGCTTAATTGAATGAGTAAGTCATAGGGAACAAGAATATTACTTCAGTCAATTGTCACCTGTCCCATCTCCTGCAGATGTTTGGTGTCATCAGAACAAGAACTTAGCTTGAATCATACCTATCTATCGCTCTGCTTTTTGCCGCTGTTATTTCTACTGTAAAAATAAAAGCAGGAAGGGGGAAAAATTGACCAACAAAATGAATCTATTGATTCCTACTGAGTTTCTTTAAGGAGGCTACAACACTGGGTCCTAACAGATATTCATGGATCTGTATAAATGCAATACTCCTTTTATTTAGGGCTGTGATGATAACGTTGTGCATTCAGAAGATTTTCTGAGTGGTTTGGGAACACAGTGTTATTGAAGTTAAACTGTATTTTGACAGTGTGTTGAAAGTTTTGCATTGGGGAAAAATATTCAGCCACAACCTAACGTTGCTGTTTTGTTTTGATACAGTTCTCTCTGGTCTCTAAAGCATGCAGTAGAGCAGAAAGCGCTGGAGATAAAACTTTAAATTTGTAAACAAGTAGTTGAATCTACTTTTTATTCTTGCCGATCTTATCACCCACATTTCTATGAGTTGCAAAATTGCTTTGACATTTGGTACTTGATTGTATTTTGGATTCAATTCAAAGTCGACTTTGTTTTTCAGACTTCGATAGGTTAGGAAAAAGTACTTGAGAACTAGTAAAAGCCTTTAGTGCTTTTAAGAGTCATTATTAAAACAGTGTAATTGCCTCTGTTCTGATGAGGTGTAATGTGATGGGGGGAGGTGCATTTGCCCAAGCATATGATGTTTTGAAATCAGCTCCTGCTGCATCTTCCTTCCTTTTGGTGCTCCTTCAAGAACAAGGAGTGAGAACTGTAGCTGAGCTGGAGCTTGGAGTTGCTGAGACAGAAAAATACATTAGAGTTTAGACTAAAATCCAGTTGAATGTCAGTGGAGCTTTCTCACTGACATACAGTGCTGGGCCTCAGCAGTCACCTCTAGCCAGGGACACATCTCAGACAAGTAGTGTAATAAGCAGCAGCAGCGGGTGTACTTGCTGACATGCTTTTAATGTTCTAGTAAGTTCTAAAAGCTTTGAAAAATGAAAAAGCTACATTAATTATGAATGTACAACTGATGCACAAGTGAAACCTGTGCTGAACGTAACATTGAAATGAAGTACACTGCTCTAAATTTTGTGTGGTGAAAAAGACCTTGCTTCAAGGTACTGGTTATGTGTAGGATCTGTGCCTCCCTACTCTATGAAAAATCAGTTGTCAGGGGCTTTGTGGTGCTTAGATTAAACTTAAAGCAGCTGTGTCATTGTCAGAAGGTCCTTAAGTAACATATGACATAAAAGGGTTAAATACATAAAGAGTTATGATATAATACACAATAAACTCTGGCATGCACCTTCCCAGATTGGGCTTTTCAAGGAAGCAGAGGTAATGGATCCTGCTGCTCAAACTAGTGTTGTCAGGAGATTTGCAACCCCAGGAGACTGTGATACATCTACTAGAGCTAGTGTTTTGTCTTCACTGGGAATTTTAGGTGCAGAGTCTGTGATGTTGCCTGTGGTACTGGATTGTCCACTGCAGTGTTTGTACCCTACAACAGGAACAGCACATGAAAATATTACATTTATGAGAAGAGTGAGGGAATAGCATGAAGCCTGCAGTTTAAGTGGCGCTATATAATATATCAAAATGTATTCATTGACAACTTATTTAAGAAATACAAATCCAAAAATATATCTCAATGCATCTAATTAATCTTGGGAGGTAAGCTTGAAGAATACTTGGTTTATGTTTTTATTGTTTTATTTGTCATCACTGTATTGCTACAAAAAATTGTTCTGACAGTATCGATATTCTTTTAACTCTCTCTGCAAGTGTAACAGGCAGAAAGGCACTTTGCTGAAAAAATTAATGTCTTCCAGTGGGGAAAAAAGTGTGCTGGAGTGCCTTTTACAATAAATACAACTTGTGGTTTTGATGCATACTCTTAGCTGTTAGATAGAGGAGGTTGGTAAGAGCATGAGAGAATAGATTATAAAATTGGAGCAGGCTAAGAAGTAGTCTCCAACTGAAAAAAACATGTTGTCTTTTATGTTTCTCCAGATAGAACAGAGCATTAGGGAATAAAAAATGCAAGAGCAGTGAGAACTTTTAATTGGGAAAAATAAATAAAGTAACATGATCCAAATATGGGAATCCAAGAACTCAGAGTTCCTATAAATAAGATATTCTGGCTGCCAACCTGAGATTTGCAATTTACCTAAACAAAGTCTTGTAACTTTAATTAAAATGTAGTAGATGTAAAGAAAGTTGAGGGATGTATTTAGAAGAGGAATTCACTGCTTTACTGACTGTAAACCAATTTCTCTTGAAAGAGAAAATGGTGTGGTGGTAGTATTAGGCAGCTAGGAAATTTTCTCTCGACATCTGAATATGATTTTGTGACCCAGATTGCTTCTAAGCTCTTGAGGCTGTAGCAGAAGGTGTCAGAGAAATGTTTACATGGGTAGAGTGCTATAATCAAGGAACAGTTTAGGTTGGAAGAGATCTTTAAGATCATTGAGTCCAACCATTAAACTGACTGTAACAAGCCCGCTGCTAACTCATGTCCCCAAGCTCCAGATCAACACAACTTTTAAACAAGTCCAGGGATGGTGCTTCAGTTGCCTCCTTAGGCAGCCTGTTCCACTGCCTGACAACTCTTTCAATAAAGAAGTTTTCCCTAATGTTGAGCTTAAATTTCTTCTGGCACAACTTGAGGCCACTATTGCTAATACAAGTCAGGATATAATTTGCCTTCTTGGCCACTTGAGCACACTGCTGGCTTGTATGTAGATATGATCAGTCCATCTCCACCCCTCATCCCTTTCTAGCCGCTCTGTCCCAAAGCCTGTAATGTTGTGCTAAGTTGTGACCAAAGTACAGGACCCGGTACTTGACCTTGAAGCTCAATTGTCCTCGAACCATCAATCCAGCCTGTGCAGATCTCTCTGTGGGGCCTCTCTACCTCCAAGTAGATTAACATGCCCAAACAGCTTGGGGTCATCTGCAAACTGTTTGAGGGTGCACTTGATCCCCTCATCCAAATGATCAATAAAGATATTAAACAGGAGCGACCCCAGTACTGAGCCCTGGGGAACAGCACTTGTGACCTACCATTAACTGGATCGAACTCCATACACCGCCACTCTTTGGGTCCAACTGTCCATTCAGTGTTGAACCCAGTAGAGACTGTAGCCTGTCCAAGCCATGGGCACCCACTTTTTCTACAAGAATGCTGTGGAAAACAGCATCAAAGGCTTTACTGAAATCCAGGAAGACAACATCTACAGCTTTTCACTCATTCACTAGGCATGTCATAGAATCATAGAATGTATTGGGTTGGAAGGGACCTCTAAAAGTCATCTAATCCAACCCCCCTGCAACAAGCAGGGACACCTCGAACTAGAACAGCTTGATCAGGCTTGTAAAGCAGGACCTGCCTTTCATGAACCTATGCTGACTGTCTCACTTCATGGTTATCCTGTAAATGGTGCAATTACTTGAGAAAAGACTTTGTCTTGTTTTTCTGGCTTAGGATAGTTTTGTGCCTGTTTGGATTTCTTAGGGTCACTGAAACATGCAGAGAAACCAAGAGCAAAAGTTGTAGTAAAAGAAAATAAATTTTATTAATAGAATGTACAGAAAGAGTGTAAAGTAAATCTGCACCTGCTGCTTTCTCCCCACCCCCTGTTCTGATGTAGATACATTGCTCTGACTGACACTGCTGCTGAGATAGTGGTATCTTAAAAGAGATAAGAAAGGAAGGAGAATTAATTGTCTTACTCCAGCAGATACTTGCTACAAGGGTTGCCCTGTGACAGAAACCACAAGAAGCCAAGATGGAGTCTGGACACCCGAGAAAGGAATGTTGTCAGCATTCCAGTATTTCTTTTGTGTGAATAGGATTATAGGAAGGGATATGCAGCTGTTGCATTGTTGCATGTAAACAGAATTTGCTTTACATGCAAAAAGTCCTGGATTTGAGTCCCACTACTACACGGGGTTTCTCTCCAAATGGCTAATGCATCAGCAGAAGGGTAGCATGAGTGTGACTGCAGATTGAATAGCGATATGGCTTAACATAGTCCCTAGTTGTGATGAAACGTATTTTTTTTTATCTCAGATGAATTAGTTGATTTGTCAGAAGGCTATGAGGATTTATGAAAATCCTGAAAAAGTACTGTAGAAAACAAACACAAATGATCTCTATCGGTATCTGCCTCTCTTAGACTCTTTGCCCACCCCTAGAATGCAGCAAGCTCTTTCAAGTGAGTGCACCCTACTGCAGTAGAGGCCTCACATAGCTGAGCAGATCAGGTGGCTGCTTTGGCTTCTTTCAGGAGCCGATCCAGGTCTTGCTGATGCCAGTTACCAGAGTAGAAATCACCCTCTGGGATGTTGGTTGTCTTGAACAGGAGCTTGTGGCAGTCCCCTGAGTCTTAGGGACCTGTGGAGCCAGAGTTTAGTAGCTGCAAAGCCTAACTACTGCTGACTGTAGGTGTAACAGTGTTTTGTTTTTTAAAATTATTTCTGATATAGAACTGGGATCTTGCTGTGCTTCACTGAGAATGTTGATAGACAGGTTGATGACTTCAACAGGGCAGGAATAATGTTTTGTGCTTTAGTACTAGCGTCTTGCATTCATCATGTTTGTAGGCTATATGTGTGCCAGAGAGAGGATGGATAATGGTAGAGGAAATAATCTTAAATCCAGACCAGCAAGCGTCAAATAATTTAGTAATTTCCTAATGTGTGTGGATAGGTGTTTTGTCCCATCTCAAGTATCATTCACTATACATTTACACATTTTTTTCATGTCAAAGCAATAAAACATTACATGATTATTTACAATAGCAGCATCTGAAAATTTAGTTCATGTAGTTTGAAATGTATCTGACTATTTTTATGAGGGGAATATTTTCAGGAGAAATCTGTTACTTGATTCTATTATCATTTGTTGGAGTGCTGATGAGGGTCATATGGACACAAAAGAGATCATGGTAATTTGAGGATCAACCAAATAGACCAAATGTTTTGAGATTTTCCCCTTTGGATGATAAAAACAATTATCTTGTTTTATCCAGGTAGATTAACTGAGATACAAAACATAAATGAGTGCTTGAAGTGCTTAGGTAACTGGAGTTGAGAAATAGAAGTCACATAGGATAATACTGGAGCTGAACTAAAAAACGGCAGTGTAATTTTAGTTAAATACTTCTATAAAAGCATTAGACTTTTGCCAAAGAGCAGAACCTGTACAAATTGTTCATAAGGTGTCTTGAGATCTGAGTCTTCGTATGGTAAACAGTACAGAGTCTTTCCAAGTGACCCGAGACCACCTGAATGTTGTGGGGTGTAAGGCAGGGCAACTGAGCAAACAGAGTTGCTGAGGTCTATGAAACCATTCAGGTGTTTGTGAAGCAGTTTAGTACTTGGGGAGTCTTGCTGAGACAATTTAGAACAGCAGTTGTGTGCAAAAGGTAATTATTTTTAGAAATCTAATATTGCCAAAATCCTCCAGTTTGACAGCAGGGGGGTAGTGTCCGCTTGGCAGGACTTATTACTCCAAAAATCTGACAGTCCACGTCATTGCACCGCTTGTCAGTTTGCTCCATTACCACTCTTGGCCTGGAGCATGTGGTATGCTCAGAGGTGGAAGGTGTCAGGGCTTGGAAATGCTGTTAAGTGTGGCTATCATGGTTCTGAGCTGTTGGATGACCGCATGGATCTTGCTGCAGCAGCAGTGTATAGTGTCCTCTCTCACTTAATACATCATGTAGAGCTACTTGACAGAGTGCTGCTGCTTCAGAGGAAGCAGCAGGTGCAGATTTACTTTAAACTCTTTCGTCATGTTCTATTAATAAAGAGCTCTTTACAGAGCTCTGTCCAGTTGTCTGTAATGTGTGGATGGCCCTGCAGCATGTAAGGGGGTCCTATGGACTTAATACTAGTACTGAGTTTGCGGACAACTGAGTTTCTGGTTCTGTGCTGTGGGTGAGAGCTGCTTTGGAAATGTGGTGAGTGAATGGTGAAGGCAGTCCAGTATCTCACTTCCGAAGTTGAGGCATTCCTAGCAGCTGAGGAAGTACTTCATTCCTACACATTGTTTAGTGAGTGGTATATGTTGATTGGTTTTGGCTTGCTTTGTTCTCCATCAGATATGACTACTGCTTCAAATTTAAATATTTAAATGATAAGAAGAACTACTCTTGTGATCTAGTATACTAATGTACTAATACATTAAAGGATTAGCAAGGTGGATTGTGATAGCTTGATGCTCATCATAGGAGTAAGACAACATGTATTTTCCAGTCCTGTAATAAATATATCCTGAGACCAGTCAGTTATAAAACATTGAGGGGAAACCACATTATTTAACTGCACTGCAATTATATTGGCATTGTCTTCAGCACGTCAAAAGTGAAAGCAAGTAACTAGCATGGTGTTAGCTAATGCAACTAGGACTTCCTCAGCCCTAGCTGAATTGTTGTATGTCACAACAGCCATTTACCTTAATCTCAATTCGGAGATCCCTGGGGTGAAATCTTGGCTCCAGCAAAGGCTGCAGTGAAAAATGTTGACTTCAGCGGAGCCATTCTTTCACCTCCCGAGTATGTCAGATGTTGTGAGAAATGAGCTCCAAACCTGAGTGCTGTCCCTGGAGAGTGCTCTTCTGTCTGTATGCCTGGCAGTTTCCATCAAAACTTAATTTTAGAACCAATATAATGGCTTCTTCTATGTTTACTGTATGTTTCATACACCTCCTCAGTCATGGTCAATTAGTTGTAACAGAGAGCGTGCAATGCCATCTTTCAAACACCAAGACTTCTTTCTTAAGTTGAGAAATACCATAGGAGAATGGAGAAGCATGTTGTCCAATGAACTGGTGGTAAGAACTGAGGAACAAGGAATGAATTGGCTCTCTGTGGGGTTGTGGTGGCTAATGGGAGGAGTGTCAGCTCCAGGGAGAGCTGAGTGTCATTGCACAGTGCTGAGACAACACTAATGGGATGGTTGCAGTGTGAGTGTGGTAGTCAAAGCAGGATGTTAATGAGCAAAGCTTGTAGTCTTCAGCCTGCAGTTACCTTCATTCACAAAAGAAAACTGGCTCTGGAATATAGATGAGAATATTTTATCATTATACACAAATCATTTGATGACGTCATGAACCTCTTGATGAGATGATCCTGTGACAAGAGACACTGTAAGGCAATTAACTTCTGAGCAGATGGTTTTTTGGAAGGTGTAATGGTTTAGAGTGAGGTCTAAATCAGTTTGGGTTGGTACCTGCAATTCAAGCACAGCAACTAGCCCTTGGTGAGAATTCAACAGGCAATGAAGCAACTTTGCTAAAAAGAAAACAATTGAACCTGTCTGAACCCATCTCTTTCTCTCTCAAACGTCATGTGACAAACACAAGCAGTATTCTTAGTGGGGTTTTTTTGGGCTATTTTTTTGTACGAGAAAATGCAGTTGTCATAAGCCATGTAACTTCTCTGGTAGAATTTTATTTTGGGGTTAATGTGGCTGCAAGGCCTGAAATGCATGACTAGTGCTGCTTTGTGCCATTACTGTCACACACATTTTTACGTTTTTGGTTTCCTGATGTAAAATAGGTTTAATTGTTTTCTACTTGTTTCATAGATACTATAATACAGCTTTGCTTGACTCTCATATTTGTCTCGCTCTAAGGGCTTCCTGTTTAATTTGTCAGAAGAAAGCTTTTATTCTTTTTATATCTTGGAAAAACCCATTGAATTAATTTCTCCCTCTTATTTCTAGAATCTGTTTTTAATTGCTTATGTTCAATTTACTGATATTTGGCATCTGGGATGTTCTCTGAACATTTGGTTCTTCTGAGATAAGCTTTGGGTATGAAATTTGGTGTGGAAACAAATGTCTGCGCTCTCCTGTTAACAGTTTGCTTTATTCAGTGCTCTGATTTAGAGCCTGATTCAAAGCTTGCTGAGGATAGAGGGTGTGATTCAGTGACCCTAGGAGTTTGAGTGCAGTCTTCATTTATAAGTGGATCTGTCACCTTGTTCTGTAGTGGACTTGAAAGTATCATAAAACCCCCCTAGTGTTAGTTTTATGCTTTGGTATTTTGATAGTGGTAGTTGCTCACAAGTGGTAAAATACTCTTGGTGAGTAAGATATTTATTTGTAAAGGAGTATTCAAGTTATGTGGGGCTCAATTCTATATTGACATGTTTAAAGATCAGTGCCTGTTGTAGTTTGAATTTGGGGGGTCTTATCCTGAGGGATTGGGGAGTTACTATGCAATTTGTGATGGATAAGCAGCTTGCAATTCCAAGCTGAATCAGCAACTCTGTGAACCAGTGGAACTAGTTTGGAGTTTCCTCGTTTGTGTTGAGAGAGTCTTGTCATTGTTCAGAGCATAGGTACATATCACTGCCGTGCTCGGCTCCAGAAATCTTGCCCTTGGAATGCGGTGAATAAAGGAGAGAGGTGGGAGTTTGGAATCGGCAGAGGAGCAGTCTACCTGCAAAATCATGATGTGCTGAAATGAAGGAAGATAGTGCCATGTGCATCTTGTGGAAGACAATGCACAGGAGCAGGGAATGTGCTAGGGCGACATGGAACAAGGAATGTACCCTTAAAAAAGTACAACTGTCACTGGAATGAGGATACGCTGACTTGAAACATAGATATCACATTTTCACAAAGAAAAGAACTGCTGGAGGTTTCTTCTCCCCTGAGGGAGTGGAGGGAGCTTGTCCCAGTTATGTAAGCATGTGTGATTAATCTCTGTATGGCTTTGTGTTGGGTTTTTTATGTGGTATGGTTTAAATGTATCTTGCTTTTGCTGAGTTGAGCCGGTCTTTGTTTTTTGCCTGTGACTTTATAAGTGGTTTTTGAACCCTTTTTGATTTTTTTTTTTTTTTTTTGCTCAATAGCACAAGAACTAAATTAATTGGTTAATCTCATCTTGGACCTGATCAACGGGATGGAGTGATAACAGTACCTAAATTCATGTTAGTGTGTAAGAGTTGTGGACACAAAAAGCTCAGGGGAGACTTTCTCACCATGTGCAACTAACTGAAAGGATGTTGCAAAGAGGTGGGGACTGGTTTCTTCTCACAAGTGAAAAGTGTTAGGGCAAGAGGAAATGACCTACAGTTGAGCCAGGGGAAATTTATGCTCAACAGTGAAAACTTTTGTATTTGACAGAGTTGTTAGGTCTTGGAACAGGCTTCCCAGGGAGGTGGCTGAATTGCTGTTTCTGGATGTGTTTAAAAAGACATGTGGATCTGGTGCTTAGGGATGTGGGTTAGCAGTGTGGTGGTATAGTCAGAGTAATGGTTGGACTTGATGATCTTAAAGATCTTTTCCAGCCTTAATGATCTCATGATTAGGGCATTCTACGCCAGCTGACCTCATAGTTAGTCCATACAGTTTTTCCCACAATTCTTGAAAATTCAAGCAATGTTCAAATTTCTGTTTCTGCCAAGAGTCTATTTTCTGGGTTTCTTGCACTTTCAGGAGCACTGTGCGTGTTATATGAAGATGGGTAAACACTGCAGCCTCACTGCATGGCTGTTAGCCTGGGGCTTAAGCACTCTAAGACTGTTATCATCAGTTAGCAATTGTATCTGTTTTGTTATTTGCAAAGTACAGTTGATAATATTGACCTTGCTTGTAAATATGTTTGAGATCACCTCAGAATCTTCAGATTAAAGGTATCCTATATGTGCAGTACTCTGACAGTGATAGATTTTCTTGGATTTATGTGGTTAATATAATTACATTTAGTGGGTCCAGTCCTCCATTTTGAATCAATAACAATGACTGATTTTAGTTTAATGTCGAAGAAATACTAATTTATCAATGAATTTCAGCAGTAGGAAACTGGAAAGCCTATAGTGTGTTTTGTAAAGGAAGCCCCACATGAGAAGATAATATCTCTGCAAATTTACCCTTATTTGATTTATGTGTGGAGAATAAATGCATAAACTCAACAGTGAAACATGCTCTTCTAACTATCCTTACTTGCATTTGTTTAATTTCCTCCTGTTTGTTACAGGGTCTTGGAAATTAATTTGCATTTTCATTGAATGAAAAAAGCAATTGCTTAGGGAGTTTTATTTAGCAAAAGTTTTTATTTGAAATTTAGATTTATAGTTGTAGTAATGAAACTGAAAAGTTGAGCACATTAATTGTGTTAACCAGGAAAATCAATTAAACTGTTAGGGTGACAGAATGTGAAGAGAAATTAAAATCCCGATGTGCACTTAAGTTCTGTACCGAACACAAACAGTTACTGGACACCTATTTTTTTTTTAATTCCTGAGTTAAGCTATAACTTTAGATTAAATAGTTGGCAGTTCGTGTTTTATATTCAAAATTTAATAACAAAAGGCTTCCCACAAAACCTTAGATTTTAATCTAAATTGCTTTCCTCTGTTAGGTGATTGTGAACTCCTATAGTATGATGGGGAGATTGCATGAAAAATCAAAATTGTTCTCAGGAAGATTATTGTTCTCAGGAACAGCACTGGAAACTGAATGAGTAATTCAGTTTAAGTTGCTCCAGAACTAAATGCATGTCAAATAATGCTTCCTATCTGTAAACACAGTAAGGAAAATCCAATCATGTTAGTATTGGCATGTTTTCATTGGGAAGCATCTAGAAAAATGGATTGAAAGAGAAATATGTCAAGATATACTAGTATTTCTTCAAAAAATCAGTTTTAAAACTGTTTGCTAGAATAAAGCCAAATGCCAACATTGTCTCTTAGACTCTGATAGAATCATTGGTTTCTTTACACAGTTGGGATTTGGAAAACATGATGGACAAAGTTCCTGAAGTAGCTGGCTATGTTTAAGCGATGGTCTATGTCAGGCGACTGATGCAAAACAAGAAGGAACCTTCCTTCCTTTCCTCTGACTGTATTACAAATGTTGAGAGCAAAAGTACCGTGAATAGTGCATTGTTTTGTGCGAACTCTTCATACCCTTCAGTTCTTTTAAAGCAACTGAGGATCCAGGTGTGTGTATTATAGGATAATGAACGGTGGCAAGAGAATGTCAGTTTTAAGGATCAGGTTTTCAAATGAAAAAATTTGTTTTGATTGACAAATGTCAGCAGGAGCTTCTGTGCAGTCATTAGAGGGGCGGGGCCTTCAGAGAGTGGTTCATATACTATAAGATGAACCACACCCTAGAAACACCTATGACTCTTCATTAAGTAAGTGAGTCTAGATGACAGCTCCACTGTAGATACAAACTTTTCAGACATCCAGAATTGGGTACTGTAACATCAAAATCTAGTCACTACATACAAATTTATTGCTTCCACAAAATAGGTATATCAGCCATGTCAGGAAAAAAAAGCCAATCTCTGGGTTAATAGAGGCCAGAAATGAGGTTACTGCCATGCCTCAGCCATGGCAATATTTAGACTGCAGCTATTTGCTGCTTAATTGTACTACTAAAACATAAATCTCTGTGGTTCATATCTAGCCAGCAAATTTGAGAAGGCATGTTCCTGTGTAATAGCCTATTCATATCTTAGGCCAGAGAGACTTGGGCAATTTCATGACCTGGTGTGCTGCTTTGTAGCAACTGGGAGTTGTAGTGAATTTTATTCAGGATTTTAGGAAGTTGCACCTCCTGATCTGTCTCTGTTGGCTGATGTGTTCTAGTGTGAGCAGACACAAAGTTTGTTTTCATGTTCTGCTAAATATTTCAGCTATTTCCAAAATGCTTCTGACATGGTAAATATTGTATGTATAAGGCAGAGCTACTTCTCTGCAAGAGTGGAAATACCCTTCAAGTATTAAATTGGCTTGTTAAAGTTGTGTGCAAGAAATCTTCTTTACTGCAAAAGACAAGTTTTAATGTCACATTTTGTTGTGGAGGGAATATGGCCCAGGGTGTGAAGCAATTAAGCATCTATTGTACCCAGTCTAGTGGCTACATTCTTGGGCAGCGTCTCTCCGTGGCTCCCTGCCCTGTGATCTTGGTTAATCTGTTCTGAATGTTAATCTGAGCACTATAATAGCAACAAAAATGTTTTAGATTGAGGAACTGTCTCCTTGCTCAACAGGGTTCAATTTCTAAGAGAGGTTTTTCCTCTGCACGAAGGAAGAAGTGTGCATGTGTATTTGCCTGCAAATATTTTATGTATGTTTCCTTTCAGGAATGTACTAATTATTTTATTGATTTTCTGTTTTCTTTATACTATATTCATTATTTTACAGATGCCTGGTTAGAGTCTGTCCTTGGAAAAAAGTGTTCCCAAGGATTGCCTAAGAATACTTGATAGATCAAAGTGTGCAGATATAATAAACATACAGATACAAACCCCAAGGATATGATGGGTCTTTACCAATGAATGCATGTTTTTCTTACCACTTATAGCTAAGTAGGTCAGTGGTTAGTGAATATATTGTGAGCATGAACATTTAAAGAAAGAAGGATTGGTTTGTGGTTGCATTATTCCAAGTTTATGGTTTAGTTTCCTTGAAATACGTCAGCATGAAGAAGGGCAAATCAAGCTTTCTCTAGGAAATGCAGGAATCATAAATCTGAATCTTGGAAGTATGGACTAGCACTTCCATTAGCCTAAAGACCCGGGTCTCTTATGATCATGGGGCTGTTCAATCTGTAGTAGTTTTAAAGGCCACAGTTCCCTGGAGTCTAGGCATTCTAGGCATTCCTATTCTTGTAAAAGTGTATTGCGCGTTTCTCAGTGTGGGTGTCAAAGCCAAATGTATTGGAAACTGCTGTCTAAGGAGCTCTAGACTAGCCCTTCATGAACTGGAAGTGTGGTAGATATAATTTACGTATTCATAAGCCAAATACGAGTTAGTGGTCAAGAGTGGAAACACACCTAAGCATAGAATACCAAGCAAGGCAATGGGAATTATGTAGAAGCATAGTGTAGCTGAAAAAAAGGTTCCTTTTGTGTCTACTCAGCAATGGGAGATTTTCAGCATGAAAAAGCACCTCTCTTTCTTCCAAAAGAAAACCAACATAGAAAGGAGAGCAGAACAAGGTTTTTTCCCATTTCATAAGCAATAGTTACAAGAATTTTTCTTTTTTAGGCAGTATCTTTTTTCATTACACTTTGAGATGTGTTATGCTTGTGCTTTATGGATTTGTCCAAGTGTAGAAAACCCCCGAAAGATCACCTGAATCATCAGTAATATTTGATAGTCTGTAAGTGGTGCATGTAAGTGTTAATCCTGATGGTTCGGTGAAACCCTATTCCCAACTGCTTACCTAAGTGCAACTTTAATAATTTAGCCTGGACAAGGTATTTTCAAAATCCATGAAGTTTTTCTCCTTCTTGAAAACCTGCTCCAGGAAAACTGCACCATTTATGCTCTTCTAGACACTTAAAACATGAACCTAGTGGCTGGGAGATGTGCCCAGTTCCTGGCTTTGCTCCAGCTGCACAGCAGTCAACTCTGCTGGCTGTTGGGTGTCAATGCATGTAGCTGATGATACTTTGTTCATTGGTGTTTGAAAACGTTTATTTTCATCTTTATTAAATCCACTGAAAGTTAGTAATGCTATTGTGTTCCTTTTCTCATATTAACTCACATGCTACTTCTATGTAGTTCCAGTTTTTCTTCTAGTTGTTTTACCTTTGTGTGGAAGCTTCTGTCTTGATATTTTTGCATCACTCTCTTTGTCAAGAGCTGCAGGGCTCTTGTTTGTTTTCTAAATCTGATTTTATTGGAGGTGGACTATGTGGTGAACCATGTTCCTTTCGTGTATTTCTGTGTTTTTTTTTTTTCTGTTATGAATTCAGATGTGCTTTTTGACCTTTTAATTTCCCTAGAGGGGTTATAGGGGCAGCGATAATATGTAGTGTGTGTTCTTGCTGGGGCTTTGTTTCTGACATGATACAGTAGCAAAGAAATCCCTCATTGTTTGCAAACCAAATAGTGTCAACCAAATAATCTTTTTGCATAGAACTATAAGCAAGGACTGATATACCATCTCATGGCTTCTTTTGAATACTAAGTCTGTTACTCCATGGGCAGTTCTGTGGAGAAGAAAACTAACTGATTTCATAGACATATATGGCTTAAGGCATAAAGCAATCCTTAATTAATCCCTTAATATAAATATTTGCTTCAGTAATGGAATTAGAATAGAACATTAGTGGAATAAGGGGTATCCTGAGAGTGTCTTATGAATGACACTTCCTGAAGAGTCTTGGGAAGGAGTCACTATTAACCTGTTCCACATAGGTTGAAAGGCTTTGTTAAATCATCAGAAAAGACAAGATAAATGACTTTAGTCTGTCTCTGATTTGTCTTCCTTGCCTGCTGGTGCTGAACTGTCATACGGTAATATCCAGGTAGGTTTTGGGATTTCTTTATCTGTCATTGTAGACATACATTGTTTCTAGATGTTATTAGACCAGATGAATAAAAATCAACAACATTAGGATTTTATCTGTTAGGAGAAATGGGGTTCTTTATGGAATATTGACTAGTCTTTTTATGAAGTATTTTCCAGTAAGGATGTAATTAACCAAAGTAATGAATAGAGATGTGCTGTATATCCAGAATGAAATTCCTAATATGATGCAAATTGGTGTCTGGTTTTCTCACAGAGCCTGTCAGTTATTTGTTATTCGTTCAGCATTTTGCAGCAGTTTTGTGTTTGAGTAGATCTTTAATTCTGTATGAAGAATGGCAGAAGGAGTCTACTTACACTTTAAAATATCAATAGAGAAGGTGCATGCAAAATTCCTGTAATTCTTAAAATGTATTTTAAAAGAATATCATCATGTTTTCCTGTTTGAACAGGTAAAACAGCTCAGTATAGTAGTTTTATAGGTAGTAATATGTAATTAACTGATGGAGGCAGAAATTTCATGGAGCTTTGAATGTATTACGTTGATGAATTAGGGCTGATGATAATTATAATAAATTTGAGCTGTAAAATCATGACTATTACAAGAAATCTTAACTCCTGTACTCACATTCTGAATCTGGAATTTTGATGTACCTGTTTTGTTGTAGAGTTTGAGAATTTGTTTTTTGTTTCTTCTTAAGCAAGTAGCATGTTTGCCTCTGACATTTTTGATTGCTTCCATTTAGTTTTGAAAAATGGTTTCCTTCTTTTCTGTATAAGCGAAGTGTGTGGAATGTATCACTCTTTGTGCTTTGACATAAAAATGTTTATAGAACTCTCCTGAGGTTCTTTACTATTTTCCTGTAATGTGGTATGGTGAGTTTGACCTTGGCTAGGCAACAGGTGCCCACCCAGCCACTCTATCACTCCTCATTAACTGTGTTGGAGAGAAAATAGAATGAAAGCCTTGTGGGTTGAGATAAGGACAGAGAAAGATCATTCAGCAATTACCAACACAGGAAAACCAGACTCGACTCAGGGAAGTTAGTTTAATTTATTGGCAATCAAATCGGAGCAGGTTAATGGAAAATAAAACCAAATTTTATAACGCCTTCCTCCCACCTCTCCTTTTTTCCCAGGTTCAATTTCACTCCTGGTTTCTCTACCCTCCTCCCCATGAGCTACGCAAGGAGATGGGGAATGGAGGATGTAGTCAGTTTATCACATGTTGTCTCTGCTGATCTTTCCTCCTCAAACTCTTCCACCACTCCAGTGCTGAGTCCCTCTCACTGGAAACATTCCTCCACAAACTTCTCCACTGTGAGTACTTTCTATCGGACACAGTTCTTCATGAACTGCTCCAGTGCAGGTCCCTTCCACAGAGTGCATACTGGGAACAGCGTGCTGCAGCATTTGTTTCCCATGGGGTCCCAAGCCATACCAACATACCTGCTCCAGTGCAGTCTTCTCTTGGGGTGAGAACTTCCTTTGGGCATCCATATCCTCTGGTGTGAAGTCTTCCACTGGCTGCAGGTGGATCTGCTCCACTGTGGACCTTCATGGTCTGCAGGGAGATAGTCTGCATCTCTGTGGTCTCCCCAAGGGTGCAGGAAATCTCTGTTTTGGTATCTGAAGTACCTTCTTCCCCTCCTTCTTTGATGTCTGCAGAGCTGTTCTCATAGTAGCCATCCCTGCCTCAACAGAAACATTGCCATACAAACCCTATACATGTGTCAGTCAATGAATTGCACTTGATGGGCCTCTGTGATAGAAACACCTGGAGTGTAAATGGGAAGATAATTGTGTGATAAGATGACTTGATTTTACTTGAAAGATGAATATTAAAGAAAAATAAATGTACATTTGAAAGTCATAGCTTTAAAGAAAGAATAAAAATAATTGTAGCCCTTTAAATGTTCAGATAGTTTCACCCCTTTAAGCTGCAGATCTTTGCTGCATTCAGTGTCTTTTCTATTGACAGTCACGCCGGTATGATTATGCAGCAATGCATGCTCTCTGTGAGCTAAAGAGTAAAGGAAATATATTTCATCATCTTCTCAGTAATCCCTATTAGGCATGCTGGCTTCATTATGAAGCAGTAAGTTCATGGCTCCAAACAATATAACATGACAATATGAGAATCCAGAGTCAGTAACTTTCGTCTTGATTTTTTTCATATTCTAAATTGATGATGCCTTTGTTGTAGTGGTCTGAGTTCCTGGAAAAGGTCTTATGGAATCTTCATTATTGCTTTCCTAAAAATGAGCAAATAAAGTACTCAAGCAGAACCTTTTATTTGAATGTCCAGGTACTTGTTTTTGCAAATTAAAAAGTGCTGTGTTACAGCATTTTTCATGAATTAAATTTAGGAATTTGGTGTGCAGAGTACTGCTGTCATGTGCAGTGTATGCAGTATATAATAAAGTCTGCTAACAGATCTCATGTTACTTTTTGCTATTGTTATTTCTTACTGCTACTATTTTTGGTTACTTAAAGTGAGAAAATGTCCCTGTAGTGGTTGGTACCAAGCACATATAAAGAGGTTGCAGTCTGTACCAGACTTGTGCTATGACATGGGTAAGTTGCACGTACAATAGTGACAGCACACATGAGCACCCAGTGAAAATGGAACAAGGGGATAAACCAAAATGTTCAGGTGCAAAAATGACTAGTGCTAATGTAGAGATAGAAAGGCCGTGGGAAGAGAGACAGAATAAAGTTTATTTTGTGAACTGTCTTCAAAATTCTAAATAGTCTGAAAATCCTAAAGAGTTGTTTCTCTGGTTGTACCTTGTGTGTGATTGCTTTTTTTCTCCAGAATGGGTAGTTGAGTTTGAAGGACACTCCAAGGCTAAGATGGTGCATTTTTATTGTTTTCTCTACTGCTGTGGGTTCTAGCATTGCCTTTCTTTAGCTTAGTGCTACACAGCTGCACAAGGGGGAGTTTCAATTCTTAGTCTTCATGATAGTGCATTTAGTAGTTTTTTTCCAGTTGTACTAGACCTTTATAATTATCAATGACAAACATTGTTCAATTAAAAAGTTTTTTTTTTTTGTTCTCCTTTACAGCTTTCCTTATTAACTGATTTTGAGTAGGAGCTTTCCAGAGAAAAAAATAACATCCACATGTTCTCTCTACAGGATTTATGAACGCATCATTGACCCCCCAGAAACAAATTTGACACCTGAAAGCAGTTTATGGCTTGGACAGAGAAACAGGAAACATAGCTTCTTTAAGGTAAGCAGATGTGAAATGGCACTTGAAGAAGAAAATAAATAGTCAACAAGTTATTTCGTATTAGTTATCTTACACTCCTGAAATCTGATTTATATGAATTTTAGTAGAAACTGTGGACTTAGGATTTGAGGCAAATTCAATACTTAGACAAATTAGTCTTGTCCTGCAAGGCAGAGGCTGACTGCAGTGCTCAGTATTGGGAGTTTATTGTTTGGTTTCCTTACTTTAGGATTCACCTATCTGCTGTGCTCTGCCGTGCTACTCGGTGGCAGGACTGTAGGCAGCATTCAGAGTTTATTCTTGGCTTTTTTTTTTTTTTAAACCTTCACAAAGTTACAGTTCTGGTGCTGTCTCCTGGACAGTCAGTGATGGTCTTAATCAGTTTTGGAGGACATTTCCTCCTTGATTTCACATGCCAAATACCACACACTTCTGCTCTCTGCCTCAGGTGACTTCTTTCTTTACCCTGTCAGTGTTGACTTCCAGAGCACAGAAGCTCTTGTGGTCTGCAATCCTTTCAGCTTTAGTAGACACTAGCTATCATATGCAGTGTGTTTGCCTTGCTGTGGACCAGTAGATCTCTGTATTCCTGGTACTTACTTTATTACTTTCTCTTTTTCTCAACTAAGTCTGTCGCTGTATTTTTCAGAGAGTGAATATTCACTTGGGTCACCAAGCTGTGTTCATGAGCTTCCTAGTCTTCAGAGCTTCTACTGGTTCCAAAAAGTCCAGGCTGAAAGGTTCCTGGCTGTCAGGACTCAAGCTGCTTCTGTCTTTTAGGTGGAAAGTCTGTTATTCTATTTATAATGTGCTCCAAGACATCAGCACTGAGTATGCCAGTATAGGCGTGAATTCAGAGGAATTCAAGTAATGACAATATATTCCAGGTTCAATTAATGGTAATATATTTCCAAATTGCAAAGTCACAGAAGTGACCTCCCTCTTAAAATTCTGTCTCCTGTGTGATTTCTTGTGACTTTTTTTGGCTCTCAGTGAGGCTGTATCATTTCTCTGGTTTTGAGGCTGAATTGCTGAACCAACCAACAAAATCCAGTAACAAACACCTCCACCTGTTAATTAATTAATTAACTTTGTAAACAAGCTGCAGAAAAGTTTCTGATTTTTCCGCCAGTCTGATAACAAGCCACAGTGCAAGTGGTACTTGGCAAAAGAATCTGTAGTGCAGTGACAGAGCAATCTGCCTGTCCTTGGCATGGATTTGTTACCAAGGTGATTTACCTCCCACTCACTGTCCCTTTGAAGCTGCCAGTTCATAAGTCAATTTTACAAGTTGCTGTTTTTCCGAGGACCTCAGATTTCCACAAGCTAAGACAAATTGTTTAATGCTAAAGTTATTTAAGCATAGCAACTAACAGTTTTAATTGTGAGACAAAGGCAATAGCTGACTTTTAACATAAATGATGATCTGAGATTTGCTATGAACTGAGAGTACATTTCATCCTCCAGCAGCAGAGCTGTCACTGTGGAATGAAATTGATAGTATTATTTTATTCTACAGCTGTTGTTTTTTTACCTCAGCTGCTTCCTGTAATTCCACAGATGGCAAACATATGTTTATAGCTACATGGGGAAAAAAAAGTAGTTATATTGGATTCGTCCATCTTGCATTCTTATTTTATGAAGACAGTCAAAGCCTCAGAGCTCTGGGATACTATATGTTTGTAGATTAATATTTCAACGCATTAACACTTTGGAAACAGCAGGGTGGCTAATGATATGCTAATGAGCCAACAGTTTTTATTGATCATAATGGAAGCCGACAAGTGCTTTACTTTGCTTTATGCATGCTTGAATATTTTACTAACTTTCTTCAGAGCAAAAGTATAATTGGTTGTATTTTTTTAATCCTGCTTGAGAGTCTCAGAAATACCTACTTTTTTTGTTAATGTTACTCACTGCAATTTGGGATTTTGCCAGTTTGCAGAGAGTACATCTCTCTTTCAGTATATTTATGTACTCAGTAGGACTTCACTTTCTTTATCAGAGCAGTTTGTTTTACTATTTTAACATACATTAAAGTATCTATTTTCCTTAATGTAAGCAGCGATTTGCAAGGAAATAAGAGTGTTAAAAAATAATCAGTGTTTTTGCATGTGTGTTGAAGCAGTGGAACAAAAAGCACTGGGTGCTATCTTGACTGTCATCTTTGCTCTTCCAGAACCATTATTTTGTTTATGGTTAATTAATTGTTGTGTCTCTCCATAAATGAATAGCATGAAAGCTTATTTTGGTCAATATCTTGTGCCTATTTTAGATCATTATTCTTCAGTACATCAGAAGAGGAAGGATGGGATATTAAGTCATTGTGGCCAGTTGCCTTTTGTTCTGTGTCCTTACAGTAGTAGCTTTACTCCATAAGTAGCCCTGCTATGTCTTTGGACTTGATGGCACATGAAGAGCTCAAAGACTTAATCGAGGAGACCGAAGTCTTATGCCTTACAGTTGGTGCCTCTAACTAGTTGTAACTTATAGCTTTGCTTGCAGTTCAGACAAGGCAGAATGCTTTTAGCACAGCAGTGATGGGAGCAAACATGGGCAGACTTAACGTAGCATTGTCGGTTTGCTTTGAAGGGAATCCCATAAATTACTTCCTTCAAAAAATATATGCTGACCCTTCAGGTTTCTTTGTGTGGCCCCAAACCAAGATTTCTTTTAGGGCTACACAATGCTCAGATTAGGAAACCAAATCAAATGAAAGGAGGAAGGGAGTGATACTAGTCATCCAGGGGACTCTTTGTCTGTGCTGGATCTGACTGCTGTCAGGATCAGAATTATCTGCAAAATTCATTGTATCGCTGGGGAGAATCCTTCCCCCTAAGGCTCCATCCAAAGAGTTGCTGCAGAAATGAGCTTATTAATGCATTGCTGACTAGGTGATTCCTGTCAAGAGTCAGTAATTTTCATATCTGCTATAGCAGGCTCTATTGATCTTCCTGCCGTGTCTGGGGCTTGTATAGTAGGTGCTGGAGAAGCGTGTTGGTATTTTTGCTGCACAGCATTGTGTGTGTACTTGGGCCGTGGCAGGCACTCATTTCAGTCTCCGAGTCACACAGACTGAGGTAAGCTAAACACAGTGCCGAGGGCAGATGGTGAGGCACCTGGCATGGGGACACACTGGCCCGGTGTAGAAGACTACGGTGCTGATCCATTGGAGAGAGATGAGTAGTGTTGGTGTAGCATTGCCTAGACACAGGGTTTTGGGCGTATTTTTTGGTGCTGCTGTGCAAAGCCTTCCAGCAGCCTGGGCCATTGTGGCTTGCTTAGCTGTGTGACAAGCATTTAACTCTATGACAGACGTATGTTTTAAAATGTGTGAAAAGCAATGGGGGAAATAAAAATGCAGAACTGGAGATCTCATGGAATGTATGAGCCTTTTCACCGAATGTGGGAGGAGTGTTCAATTGAAGATGTATGAGAAATGCAATAAACAGGGCTTTTGTAATGCATCCTCATGGGGATGGTTTTGATATTTAGGGCCCCAGGCCTGAATTTAATCTTGCAGCTGATACTATGCCTGCCAGTCAAAGGCTCTTCAAGCTGCTGAGTCCTGATGCTGAACTGAAGCTTTGGTTGTAATTAGCCAAATGCTTTCATGATAACATAAAGGTGATGTCTGCATATTAAGGGAAAAAGCCAGAAGATTTTGACCACTGGCATCTCCCTGTCAAAACCAAATTCTGATGTCCTTTCATGGAATATATACTAAAGAAGTCTAACCTGTGCCAAAGGGAACCAGGACCCTCAGCTTCCCCTGGGGAGCTGTGCATGCCTAATTCTCCTTCTGGCTGTAGACAGCCCTTGGCAGCTTAGACTTAATGCTGAAGGAGAAATAGTCTGTCTATGTTTGTTCATATGTTACAAAAATTATGGCTGTAATAAGTGTTTGCCCATAATGAAATCTGTTAAAAAAATACATTAGCAAAATTTCTCCTCTTTGAAGGCTCACTTTTATATTTGATTGTATTAATTCTGTTTCAGAGGCTTTATAGGCTTAGAAGGCATCTGTATTGGTGAAGTTTGTACTGTTTTCCATGGTAACATGCTTTCATGGAGCCAGAAATGAAGACAAAAAATAGTTGTTTCCTCTTACATGCTGATCTCTTCAAAAGACAATTGACTGGTGGGTCTCTGATGCAACAGAGATGCTGAAGTTCTGTATGCACTTATAAAAATAAAGGCTGAGGAAAACATCTCTTCGCTCTGTGATGTCTTTGTTAGCTGTGTGGTATGGTCTGGTGAAACCTTGTCATCTCATTTACTCTTGGTTGAGCTTTCACTGGTTAGGCTTAAGCACTGAAATATATTTTGTGGCTCATCTAATTTGTCACTGATGACTGCGAACAGAGAGCATGTAAAATAGCTTTCAGGATGTTCCATTTACAGTGACAATATTACTTATTATTATGATGGTTTCATTATTCTTATAGATGAAAAGGTTAATAAATGTATATACTTCTGCAAGAAAGACAGTGTGATCTGATTATGTCTTAATATTTTCAGTTAATATTTGATCTTGAAACAGTAAGCAGGAAACAGCGCCTGCTGATTACCGTCTGCTATTTTAGCAAATGAACACACAGATGTTAAGTGCTACTTATTGTAGTTGTCAGGCCTATGTTTTATTTATTTATGGATGGACTTCAACATATTGAGCAAGTGACTGACTTCAGTCTGCAAAACTCCCTCTATTGTGCTTTAAATGAAAATTAAAACCTAGTCTTATAAATCAAATTAGATAAAAAGTGCCACAATGATAACTTTAATTTCAAATGAAAGAAATTTAACCTGTTGTGTTTTCTTTTGTGCACGGAGGTGAAGGAGCCATGTCTTGACAATTTGGGGGAAAGTGCATACAGCAGCACTAGAAGCGCCACGTTTTCTCTTTTCTCTTTTCTCTCTCCCTTATTGACCCTGACATTGTTAAAGCCAGTGCATCATGTGGAGGAAGTGTGTCACACAGTCAAAGGTGGAGCAAGGGGTCTGTAGTGAGCTTAAAAGAGCAAACATGTGCTTCAGCATTTATAGGATGTTCGTGGGATCTAGGCTATCTTCAGTACCCATGTGTGCAGGAATATTGTGCAGTCTGCAACTCCCATCAAGGGTGTCCTTGCAAGTCAGGGATAATAGAGGTTGCAGCCAACACTGGATCTTTTGGTCCTTCCTGTCTCGTGTTGCGTCCAGTTCAGTTTTTTACCATCATACAACCTGCACTAGCTGGCTCTGACCTTAGGATTCTGGTTTCTGCCAGTCATTCATGCAGTAGGGGATCTTGCCATCTGTCTGGGTTAGAGAGAGGATTTAATTTGAACTGCTGGCACAATTGCACAAACTGTCTGTTGAGATACAAGGATAGTAGGCTAAACGAAACCAAACAACTAAAGCATGGACACTTGCTTACCTCTTGCACTATGTACTTCATATTGTTTGATTTTTGAAGAGCATCACTGTGTTTTCATTTGGTCTTTTGGAAAAGTGTATCATAGAGTTGAAAAACAGTTATTCACCAATCTCATCCTATTTTAAGATACTTAAGCAGCTTATATAGGGCTGTTGCAAAAGACAACACAGTATTATTTCTGTTTTATGAAAATTAATATCTAAACACACAGGAAAGTAGGAGGAGTTACGTATAGACTGTCTTCATTAATATTCCTTGTTGGAAGAGTGAACTGGTCAATTTTTTGTACCCACTGAAGAAAATACCAGTGAAACAGCTTGTACAGATCAAAGTGACTGCTTTGCAAACTGTATTACCAGATTTTTATTCTTTTACAAAGGGTGTGATTCAAGATGTGAAAGTCATCTTTATACCTAATGGATATATAACGCAGTGTCCTAATCTGAATCGCAGTAAGTAGCAATTTCTTTATTCTTCCTATTTTATTTTTCATATAAATTACTTCTTTGTTTTAGAAATAATATTTTCAGGCTTGTCATTTTTGCATGTGCTGACTTGCAGAAGGAAAAAATTCTGTGTAAACACATTGTGTTTTATGTTCAGATAAATCAAGTCTGTTATGCTGTTGGTTATTTACAGGTTATTGTGTCTTTTCTTCCTCTGTTGCTTTTTACTCTTCCTTTATTGAGCATGCCCAACCTGCAGTGATTTCTTAAGTCTGGTGCAAGGAATCATGGATTTGCAAGAACTGCTGGCAAAAATGACTGCAAAAGTAGGTACCCGAGTTTCTTTGTTAATTGCCTATTTCCTCCTGTGCGAAGACCAACATGAAAATGTTTATTCTTTTTTCAGTTATTCTACATTTTCATGATACTCATTTTTGACTCCTTTTGCCAGTGGCCCTTTGTGCAACAGACTTAAAGATACAGCTTCATGGATGTCACTTAAGCCTTACATGGTTTATATTGTCCACCTTATTACTTGTAAGACTGTCATCAAACTCCCAGGATCAGATATTTTTAGTGAGAAATCTTATCAAGATTTCCATTTCATGCTGAAGGATAAATGTAGAAACAAAGAAATGCAATCCCTCAACAATTTCCTTATTGTGCGATTATGTCTGAGGGTGTGTATTTGCCTGAGGGAAGTCATAATGTCTTTAGGACTGGTGTAGTCTCCTTCCTGGGGATTGAAATAAGGCCCCACATGGGGGTGTGGGTGTGCTTGGTGTGATTTTGTTTGTGGGCTTTTTGTTTTGTTTTTGTTCCCTTTCTCCCCTTCCCCTTCTGGATTGTGAATAGGATGAAAGGGAAGCTATACTGTGGGGTTTTTTTTGGTTTTGGGATTTTAAAGTTTTTCTTTAGGTTGTGCTCCCACAATTCATTCAACCTCCTTGTTGGCCAAGTCCTTCCAGAAGGGCTGTGGTGAAGTTTTGGGTTGTAAGCTGTGTTTTGAAGGTGACTGAACCCCAGAGGGGCAATCTATCATTAATTTTTGAGATTCATGTTGGTGAACCACTTGGTCTGTTGCAAGAGGCAATTAACTGTATCACTGAAATAGCGCTTATGAACTAATTGCTTACGGATTTAAGTGTAACTGCAACCAACCTGTAGATGCCTTTAATCTTAGTTTAGTTACTGAGCAGGAATTTCAAAACCAGGATTTGCGTAGTAGTGCCACCAGCGTAAAAGCGTTATAGTTGTTTCTGTGCTGCCTTTGAGTTGTGTTCTCCTTTCTAATAAGAAAGGTGAAATTTTTGTGCTTTAAAAAGTGCGTGCATTATGCTGACAGTTCACTTACCCAGCTGATATGCCTTGGACAGGTTGACTTCGAATGCAAAATGTGAAGCTTTTAGTTCAGTTTGCTGCATCTACTGTGAAAGAGAGGCAATTATTTTCAGCACTGCTGGTGGCATAAGCAAGTTCCAATTATGCACTGTACTGAGTAACTTGCTTTCTCTGCTGTTAATTATACTTTCACTTGCTAGAACTTTAAGGGGGAAGCAAATAAGTATTTGCACTGCAGTGACTCTGCTTCTGTAATGTGGTGCTGGGATAATCCTTCGCTGCAAGTTCCTTTTCTGTTACAGCAGTGCACTGACTTTTGTTGCAGTTCTCATAGAAATGCTGTTGTCTGGGAAAATGTGTGCAGGAAAGGAAGTTAATTTGGTAGACAAATGCAAGGTAAAAGTGGAAGGATGTGTGGGGGGAGACATTAAGGATTGTATCTGCTGTTTCAGTCCTAGCAGCAATAACCACAAGTGGTGATAGTGGAGACACGAGTAGATCATATGGGTATAATGTTTTGCAAGGCAAAGGCAGCAGCTTAGGAGGGCTGTGCTGCTGCCTACAGGGACCCTATATATCAGAGCAAGTTGTCAGCAAAGAACCTCAGCATCTGGTCCTGCACCAAGAGGTACAGAACTTGGACATGGTGTTTTGGGAAAGCAAGCCTTTTTAACACCTTTCTAACAAAGCAGAATATATTTTATATAACGGCTAAATATAACCTGAAAAGGGCTTGCATGGAAAACAAGCAGCTCAGTAGGAGGATGGTTTTGCCACTAAAATGGGAAAAGCAGTTCTGAAGTTTCCAGATCATGCCAGGTCTGTGGTAGATGAGTATCAATCCTGTTATCCCAGAACAACAATTTAAGAAATAAAGAGTTTTTATTCATAGTTTTCTTTCATGAGGACTGTGGAGAACCCAGAAATTGGTCTAGTATTTGTTTTGTTTTACTTTCCCCTAAATAAGTTGTGTGTTTGTCAGGTAGTCTTCCTATTTGCAGAGGCTTGTGTGTGGTGGCTTACATGCATAAGACAAATGTGAATGTAAAAAATCAAGACCATAGACAATGGCAGCTCCAGGGCCTGAAGAATGCACATATTTACTTCCAAGCATTGAGTTTTTTTATTCAATTATTTATTTATTTTTAGTATCACTAAATGGGAAAGTCATTTGGAATCTCTTAGGGATGATACAAGGTGTGAGTAGATTTGGGTTGTTTCTCTCTGGAGGATGGTAAGATGGGTACCTTGTAGGAAGGAGACATATATGATATAACTTAGGAGAGATGGCTCAGAAAACCTCGTCCTTTACTGCTACTGCACAAATGCTCTTTGTCCTCATTTTTTATTGCATAGTATCTCATCAGTAAACACAGCGGTTGCTAGTGTGCAGATGTACTATTTGGACAAGAGGGATCATTTTCAGCTTCTTGATATGCGTTTCAGTACGTGGAATTGAGGAGGCAGTGGAAATGGAAAGGAGCCTTCAGTGTTAGCCACCAGACCAGGGTTTATCCAGGAGTGTGGCTTCTCCATTAATCACAGTCTGGGAATATTTTGTGCTTCACTGAATTAAAATGCTTTCTTGTAAATCTCGCTTGCTATTATAAGTTCAGGACCTTTATAAAAGTCAGCAGGTATTAGCCTGGCTGATGCTTAAGAATGATGAGATGGGGCTGATTAGGAAAAGTCAGTGTTCCTGCTTTTTGACTTGTAGTCAGATTGGCTTGGTTAAAAATAAATGTACTGCTTTCTTGTGTTTGCTTTTTTAAGATCATGTGTTGGAATCGCAGAAATCTCATCAAGTTACTTTCCTTTATAGTTAAATTATGCAGAAACAAGACTGAGTCAATTGGAAGACTGTCATTGTGAGAAGACTTGTCAAGTAAATGGATTGATCTATAGAGACAAAGACTCATGGGTTGAAGATGATCACTGCAGGAATTGCACATGCAAAGTAAGAATTTCTAAGTAGTTTAAGGAGTAAGATCTAATTAAAATGTGAAAATGGCCCTTGAATACATAATGTTAACTCTGAGAATTCTAATGGGTTTGGTGTGCATCTAGTGGCAGTTTGAGCAATGGGCAGGGAAATGGTGAACTAAATAAATAAAAATTTGACTCTGCTTATGTGCAGGCTTCATAAATAAAACCTGCTTTCCCTTGACAGTGCTGTTGTATTTGTTCTGATTATATATATATGAGGGCTTTATGGTTTTGGGGTAGAAGTGTGGCATTGTCTGTGTTTTGGTTTGAAATTGTTTTTACTGCAGTAGCTTTTGAAAATGAAGCATTATCTGAATAGTATTCATAGATGCTTGGTTGCGTCTTGCATGGTAACAACATGCAGATTCTGTTTTCAGTGTTTATCTCTCTGAATAACCAAGGAATAGAAGAGAATTAGTATGTAAATCTTGTCATCTTGAAACGATTTGATAAATACTGGGAGTCTTTGTTTGCTGAATAAAGACTGATTGTTAAAAATCTCGGAGATGATTGACACAGCCTACAGAAAGTAGTGCTTATGTTCTTGTAAAGATTGGTTTATGTTTTCCATTTAATACCCCACTTTCCCTGAACAGAGTGTAAAACCAGTAATATGTATTGAGATGGGGTGGTCCATCCTTAGATGCTTTTTGATTCAAATTTGTAGTTGGGTAGGATTAAACTTGCTGCTGAAAGATGGAGCTGTAATCTATAGTGCTGTTTGCATTTATTTAAATAGTTTGCACTCTTCTCTGCCTTGTATAAAATACTAATTACAACAATTGTAGTTGAATTTTATCTTAAAAATGTTTGTTTAGAGTGGAGCTGTGGAGTGCCGAAGGATGTCTTGTCCTCTCCTTGATTGTCCTCCTGATTCTCTCCCAGTGCCTATAGAAGGCCAGTGCTGCAAAATCTGCAAGGGTAGGTACATCACACAGATCTTTTAGTTTCACCTAAGCAGAGCTGAACTTATCCTGAAATCAGGTGCATTTTTTAAATGAATTTCATAGGTGCTCTTAGTTCAGGTAACAGGGGTTCCAGTAACAAACTACCTTTCAGAAGAAAATAAATGCTCAGAAATGAGCAAGTGTTGCACATGTCTGAGATTCTCTCCTTTTAGCTATTGGCAGTGTGCAGTTATTCATCTGCTTGTTTGGTGCTGGGAACCCTCAATTGGTTTCAGCTTGTATCTCCTGTTGGTGATGAGGAGCATCAGACCTATGGTCTGAATTTTCTGTAGTGATGAGTGATAATCAGAACTATTATATTTTTATTTAGGAAATAACACTTGGTTTGGCATTCTGTTGTATTCTTCAGTCATTGTATTATTTGGTCCCGTGCACAAATTTAACAGAATCACAGAATATTTTTGATTGGAAGAGATCTTTTAAGATCATCAAGTCCAACCTTTGGCCCAGCACTGCCAGATCACCCCTAAACCATGTCCCTCAGCACTATATTTATCTCCCTCTTAAATACCTGTGGGGATAGTTACTCCACCACTTCCCTGAGCAGCCTGTTCTGTTCTGTTGTTTGATAAACCATTTGCTGAAGAAATTCTTCCTAATATCCACCTAATCCAACCTCTCCTGGTGTAGCTTGCAGCTATTTCATCTGATCCTATTGCTTGCTATCGGGGAGAAGAAGCCATCCCTCTCCTTGCTCCAGCCTTCTTTCATATCTGCACTCTGGAAGTTGAAGGAGATAGTTCTACTAATTCCCCTCCTTCCCTAAGAATTTAAAACTCTACCATCTCATGATCACTAAGCCCAAAACAACCACCAGTCTTTACATCTTCCATTAATTTTTCTTTGTTCACAAACAGCAGGTTTAACAGGGAGCCTTCCCTACTTAGCTCACTACCAGCTGTGTTAGAAAGTTATCTTCCACACATTCTAAGACCCCCTGGGACTATTTCATCTCTGCTGTACTGTAATTCCAGCAGGCATTTGGTAAGTTGAAGTCTCCCACAAGAACAAATGTTTCTCAGACTTTGCCCTGCTGAAAAGGACCTGAAGGTGCTGGTAGACAGCTGGCTTAATATGAGCCAGCAATGTGCCCAGGTGGCCAGAAGGCCAACAGGATCCTGGTTTGTATCAGTTCTGGACCCCTCATTATAGGAAGGATGTTGAGTTGCTTGAATGTCTCCAAAGGAGAGCTACAAAGCTTGTGAGAGGTTTAGAGAACAAATTGTATGAGGGGAGGCTGAGGCGGCTGGGCAGGTTTAGTTTGAAGCAGAGGAGGCTGAGGGGGTACCTCATTGCCCTCTACAACTATCTGAAGGTCGGTTGAAGAGAGTTGAGGGTTGTCCTCTTCTCCTTGGTGACTAATGACAGCACCAGGTGCAATGGTCTGAAATTGAGGAGGGGGAGGTTTAGATTGGATCTTAGGAAGAAATTTTTTACAGAAAGAGTGGTGAGGCACTGGAACGACCTTCCCAGGGAGGTGATTGAGTCACTATCCCTGGAGGTATTTAAGAAGCATGTAGACATGGGTTATTTTGTGTTACTGAATGATCATGTATTTAGGATTTTTTCTGGTGTGGTTATGGTTGGACTCGGTGATCTAGGAGGTCATTTTCAAACAGGATTATTCTGTGATTCTTCATTTTGGTTGGGTGGTTGATAACAGAACCCCACCATGATGTCAGCCTTGCTGGCCTTTCCCTTCATTCTTTCCCATAAACATTCAACCCTGTCATCACCATCATGCAAAAGACAGTTAAGGCATTCCCTAACATACAGGGCCACTCCCACTGCCTATCCTTCCAGACCTCTCCCTTCTGAAGAGCTTATAGCTATCTAATGCACTGCTGTGGCGGCATGAAAATTCTGCTTACTAAGAGCATACTTAGATTTACAGTGTACTGAGGTGGTAGAGTGACCATGCTGGCCTGGTTTTTTTGTCTCAAAATGTTTTTATTTGTAACATTGAGAGTTTAGAAAGATCTTTTATGAAACCAGATGCTTCTCTTGACACTCCTTTGCTGATCTGCATGTGTGCACAGTGATGAAAGTTTGACACAAAAGAAATGTAAGGCACAAAATTGTTGATTCAAAATACATCTTCATGAGTAAACTGTGTCCTGTTACTTGTAATGGAAAGATGAACAAAGAACCTTGCCTTTTGTCAGTGATTGGCACAAACTTGACTCGTTACTCTGACAAGAGCTCAGCATGTCAGTCAATGGGAAGAGATGTATGGGAGCTGATTGAAATTGATTGTAAATGCCAGCTCCTTGACAGAATGATGTGCTAGGGCCACAGTCAGTCGCTTTTGGGTAGACAGTAGTAATTGCTGAGGTTTTCCAAAGAGCTGCACTGCAGGTGTTAATTTCTCTGTGCTTTTCCTATTTAGCTCTGATAGAATCATCAGTTGTAATTTGCTGTCTCTAGGGATTATTGAATGCCTGAGTTATTGAACATCTTCCTGTCTTACTGAGGGTTAACGAACAAAGTAGCTCTAATGCCTGGTATGTCAAGAGTTTTAACTATGGGGTGGTTCTCTTTTGATCCCTGCCATCTTGTGTTAGCTTTTCAACTAATAGTTGGCAAAACCCAGTAATTTTGTTTGAATTCACATTGTTGCTCTGAGTTGTGCATTAAATTGCTTTTTCATGTTTCCATTTTGTTTTTTAAAAGCAATCATGTCAGAAGAATAGACAGAAAAAAAGAGGAAATTTCTCTAATTCATCTTCTCCCAAAAATAGTTACTGGGATTCCTAATTTAAAGAAGACTTCCTGATCTGGACTTTTCTTCATAAGTGAGAGCATAAAAAGTAGGGCAGCTTTAGTGAAGAAAAGGTGAAGTAAACTAGGATACTGAAATGAAGAAGCCCATTTTTTAAATGCATTGTTTATGATGAAAATGAAGTGATGATAATCTTGATGTTTTGCATGCTTTTTCTTATTTTCTTTTTTATTTTAAGAAACAAACTTTTCCCAGACTGCAAGTCTAAACAATAAGTCCCTCAATGCGGATCTGTGTGAGAAAGTTTATGAAGGTGAATGTAGCAGTCCTTGATGTTTAAAATGATGCTTTGTGGCAGTCAAACTGACAGGTTTTGCTGTGGAATGTTTCTATTAGTTTGACCCGTAAGTGGTACACATGGGCACCCATAAGTGTTTTATTCTACTACCTTGGTCATCAGGAGAGAAATCAAGATGAAAGGACATAGTCTTGTGACTTTTTGAGAACTGAGAACGTTGGATACTTCCACTGTTGTTACGCATGTGCCTTGACTGAGACAGCATTTAAAGTTTGTGTAATTGCAATGTAAGATTCTTAGCTTTTTGCTCTCTCTTCAATGTCATAGATCATACTGCTGCTGGTCAGGTGCACAGAGCAATGAAACACCACAATAAATTGTTACTGAGATTTAGTTGTCTTGCTCCAAGACACAGTTGTATGGTACTACCTGACTGAGCTGTTTGCTGCAGTGACCCTGCTGGAGGTTACCACTTTTGTCATGGTGGCATTAGATGATCTCCAGAGCTCCCATCCAACACCTACTATTGTGTGATTCTGTGATAGGCAATTAATTCAGGGTAGTAGAACAAGTTAAATTCTTCTCCCATCATAATCATTGCTGTTACTACTAGAGTTTCACTAGGCTCCCCAGTAGGTGAGGTGGTTAGTGAACTGTACCTCAAGGAGTCCACAGTTAATATTTTCAAGTGCAAGCAAATGAGGTTTTCCAAAAAAATCTCTGCTTTACTTTACTTGTGTTTGCTTTAAGTATCAACTTTAAGCAATAAAATGGTATGTACAGGAATCAGTAGCATTATTTACGAAGACGATGAGGGAAGTCGAGCACCTCCCTTATGAGGAAAGGCTGAGGGAGCTGGGTCTCTTTCACTTGGAGAAGAGAAGGCTGAGGGGTGACCTCATTAATGTCTATGAAGATGTGAGGGGTGGGTGTCAGGAGGATGGAGCCAGGTTCTTCTCAAGGTCATCTGGTGATAGGACAAGGGGCACTGGGAGCAAACTGGAACATAGAAGGTTCCATATAAATACTGGAAAGAACTTGTTCACAGTGAGGATAATGGAGCATTGGAACAGGCTGCCCAGGAGGGTTGTGGAGTCTCCTTCTCTGGAGACGTTCAAGACCCGCCTGGAATCTGTTCCTGCACCACTTGGTCTAGCTGATCTTGCTGTGGCAGGGGGATTGGACTAGATGATCTTTTGAGGTCCCCTCTGATCCCTAATGATTCTGTGATTAGTCCTAAGATAAGCTAGTTGACTTTGCCTTGAAATGAGTGAGGAGTGCCCATGTGTTGTAGCCTGTTTGCTTGCTTGTGCAGCCTGGTTGTCTTTAGCAGGAGGATCAAAAAGAAATAATTCTTTTTTCATTTTTTCAGTAGGAGTTTTCAGTTTCCCAGCAAATCTGCTTATTTCGTGTGTGCTTTAAGAATAATTCTCTGAAATAGATTTTACAGCATGTTGATCCAAAACAGTAATTCACTGCAACTAATCCATTTTTGCAAGTTGAAGAGTTCACCTTTGTGTTCAGAAGAAAATGTGAAGTTTTAGTTGCAGCTTGTGCTTGTATTATTCTCTTCATAAACTGTATGCTAATAAATGTCTCCAGTTCCTGTAGTGAGTTATGAGGACCTCTAGTAACACAAGTATTATTGGTAATCTACAGAATGTGAGGAATGAAAATATGTTTCTAATGAATGCTAATTCTACTAAATATCAAATTTGGTCCAGTACATCTTGTCTCTTGCTCTTACTCCTCGTCTTTGGATGTTACTTGTTCTTAAAATGAAGTTATTGTTAGCTGCTTTGTTATTATGTGTAAAGTAGGCTTCTGATGAAAGCAAAATGCATTGTAGTTTTAGGGTACTCATATTTTTTAGTGTATATGAATACTGACTCTTTTGTTAGTCCTTGCATTTGTTTCTTTCTTAAGTACTGCTTTAATTTACTTATTTTTAATCTCCTTTCAAATTACAGCTAAGTGTATCTATGGAGGCAAAGTGCTTGCAGAAGGTCAGCGAGTATTAACCAAGAGCTGCAGGGAATGTCGAGTAAGTTTCAGTTGTATAAACTTCTCTTGTATGTGTGATGTTCAAAAGTGACTAGGGTAAGTTAGTGTATTTCTTTAGGCTTCCTTCATGCAAATGTGGCATCTGTTGTTTTGAATAGGTCACCTTGAAGTCAGTGAAAGTCACAAACATTGAAAACAAAGCAGCAATATTACCCTTACAGGGTAATAAAAATATGGCTTAGAGGAGGGATGTTATCTCTTTCATCTCCACTTTCATGAACTCTAGAAATCAGCAGCGGTACTTTGAGCCATTTACTAATTTCAGCCCAATTGCTAAAATTTGAAGCAACCTGGCTTGTATTGTTCCAGTTACTCTGGGCTTTTGGTAGTATTATTTAATCTATATGTAGCCCTGATGATAACTGCGCTAAATTACTACTTGCTGAACTAGACTGGAGTCTTGGCAAGCTATTAATACTTACGTAGCTACAGTCAGTATTTAGGAGCCCAGGTAAGTGGAGGCTGTGTTACAAACGTTTGGTGAGTGCTACTTGGTGTGCAAGTGTAGCAAAAGCGGTTGATAGGAATAACTTCAGAAGAAGAATACAATAGATGATTATAAAAGGCCCACTACTCTGCTGACATGTGTTTGGTATCAGTATGTGTGTGCTTTAAACATGATGTATCACTCCAGAAAGTCACAAGTATTTTAAATATATTTAAATTACATTTAAAGTAATTTTATTTTTACATTTTGTTGAATTGGTAGAAGGGAAGGATGGTAAAGGAGAGGCTTACAAATGTTTCTGACAGATCAGTATGCTAGAGCAATTATGAAATACATTTGGAAAAGATTACAACGATCTGGTTGTTCTGTGTGTAGCTGAGTGTACAGAGTAGCAATTTCATGTTCACTAATGGAAATGGACAATAACTGGTTGCAGATGTTGTGAAAGCAGCTTGTTGTGCAGAATTATGTTGCCATTGTTAGTGTTTAGCTGTATGGGGGTGTTTGGCATTGTATTTACAAATATGTGGGCAAGGTGGTGCTGTTATTTACAATGTGACATGTAGTGTTTATTTGAGATATTTGAACTAAAATGAGAATTGGAGGATTGTCACATTGAAGTGAAATTAGAGAGGCTGATCTGAATTATGTTTGTGGAACTTATAAGTAAGAGCATTATGCCATCTTTATGAGTATAATAGATTAAAACCAAGTAAGATGAAAATCAAACACTGTCCATCAAATACTTCTCCTATTACATATTAGTAAAATAATAATGAAATGAGCTTTTGCATTTTACTTTGTGTTAAAGGAAATGGATATGGCAGTGCAATATGTAGCAATGTTGCAGTTTGTATTATTTGCATCTTAATGGAGAGTACCGATAAGTATTATAAACTGCATCAGTGAATGTGATAACATGCAAACAATACACGCATACCACAAAAAAAAAAAAAGTAGGAGAAAAAGGTATTTCCACAGCAGACTTTCAAGGAGACATCATAAACCTCACTGGCTAAGCTTGTCAATCTGATTCTAGTTAAGTGGGTGCTTGCCTCTGCTTCTATGGGATGATAATGTCTGCAGACAAGTTCTTTCAGTGTATCTTCACCATAACCTCTTAAGCTATAAATAACCTAATTATTTACAGCCTTATTGAGTAATGATCATTAGACAAGGTTGAGTCATGATGAGTCAAACTGTGGTTGTAGCTATTGTTTGCTCCCCTATGTGTGTGGACCAACATGGCCAGGCCAGTGCATCCCATGCAGGTGGGCAGGATCTTGTATGAATAAAGGAAGGGCTTTGTGCTGGGGGAAGGGCTAAAAAAATTTTTAAATGGTTTAATTTTCCAGACTTGAAAAACAGACATTGTTTCAAAAGCTGTTGATCCATGAAGGAATACCATAGAGAAGGTGTATAGCAACTGTCCATTTATGATTGTTGATAAAGACGGTTTAAAAATCTTGGGAGAATAGCTCTTGTGCCTGTAAAGGAGGGTGTATTTGTAAGTGGGGTAGTGTCAAAAGACTGAAACCGAAATTTTACATTACATTTTTATTCAAATACATGTATTTTATTTTTACATGGGTATTGATCCAAGGTTAAACAGCTTTTCATTTTCATTGAACAACAAGAAAAAATACTAATGTATCAAAGATTTTATTTGTCAAGCTGTAAGCAGATTTTATTTATTTATTAAAAGAAGTCCAGACTAAAATTGTATTTATGATACACATCCTCTTAATCATAAGCTCAGATGTTACTGATGGACAACTGTTCCTAGCTGGAATCCTGCCCACATGCACACTCAAGGTTGATCTATAATGACAAAATGAGGGCACAGGTGTTTCTAGGAATAACAGAATGGTTCGAGGTGAGAAGGGACCTCTGTGGGTCATCTTGTCCAGCTCCCCTTCTTGAGCAAGGCCACCTAGAGCCAGTTGCCCAGCACATGTCCAGATGGCTTTTGAATGTCTCCAAGGACAGTCTTTATCTCCCTGGGCAGTCTGTACTGGTGCTTAGTCACTCTCACTGAAAAAGCATTTCCTGATACTCAGATGCAACCTTCTGTGTTTCAGTTTGTGCACTTTGCCTCTGGTCCTGTCACTGGGCACCACTGGAAAGAGCCTGACTCTGTCCTGCTTTCCCCCTCCCTTGAGTTATTTATGTGTATTGGTGGCATCCTGCTAAGTCTTCAACTCTCAAGGCTAAACAGTCCCGGCTATTTCAGCTTTTCCCTGTGAGTGGTGCTCCAGTTCCTTTCTTACCCTGGTGGCCCATGGCTGGTCTCCCTCCAGTTGTTCTGACTCTTGTTCTGGGAAGCCAAAACTGGACCAGACACAGTTGCAGTCTCACACTGAGCAAAGGGGAAGGATCACATCCTTCCATCTGCTAGGCAGTGTTTTACCTCATGTAGCCCAAGTTACCATTAGACTTTTTTGTTGCAAGGGTATGTGGCTAGCTCATGTTCAAATTGGCCAGGATCCCCAGATCCTTTTCTGCAAAGCTGCTTTCTAGCAGGATGACTCCAACATGTATGTGTGGGAGATTCCTCCACAATTTCAGGGATTTGCAATTCTTTCTGTTAAACCCCTTTAAGTTCCTGTTGGCCCATTTCTCCAGCCTGTTGAAGTCTCTCTAAAAAAATGCTAATGTTTGTGCTTTAGGAAAGTAGACTTTCTGCATTTAACGAGTGGCAGCTTTGGTTTGTGGGTTTTACCGATGTAGTGTTGTGGCTCATTTGCAGTGAATGGAAAGAATTCTGTGATTTTTGTTGCATAGGGAATTTACTTCTGTCAGCTGACTTCTAGGTTAAGGCTTGTGAATGACATGATACAGACATACTTGACAGCAAAGGGTACAAGAATAAATTTGTGGCAGTGGGCATTAGAGTGCCATACAAACATTGGAAAGATGGACAGAGCTTCCCGGACTTTCAGAAAGCTTGACTAAAAAGTTTTCCGTAAAGATAAAGAACCTAGAATGACAGTGAAGGACACTATCTAGAACTTTCTCTGAAAGCCAGCTCAGTAACAGCTAAAACTAGATGGGAGGATGGGACAAACCCCAATCCCCAAAAACCCAAAATGCCACCACAACCCCCAAAATAACTTTAACTGAATTCTTACTATTATCTCCCAAAGCTGTTCATCTGAGATGAGCTGTTTGTGGTTCAGCTTTTCACTGCATGTTACTGATTAGGCTTGGAGCCAATTCCTTTTTATCTACTTACCTTTCTACTGAAAAGACAGTTAATTATCTTGTTGTAAATGTTTGATTCTGGGTATCATTCTTTGTGGGTTATATGTCACAGTTGGAGCTTGACCTGTTTATTCCAGAAGTATGTCTTTTTGACATCTATTTCTGTCTAGATTCTATGGGTACATATGTGATTTGAGTATAATAAATTCAGGAATTTTCTCAAAGCTGCCAGAAACAATAATTCTGAAGTATGAACTATATTATTACATATCTCAGTGGATAAAATCGGAAATCTTGTTACTATAATTCTTATAACTAGATCTGTGCAAGTTTATAACAAATTGATTTGGAGTCAGCATGGAAATATTTTAATTGCTTTAAAAATTAATTATAAACAGGCTTGATTTGTTTTTCCAAGATGCAAATTCTGCAGAGAATAAGAAACTTAAGAAACAAAAATCTTACTGTCATGAAACTAATGAAATTCTCAATTTGCTTATGGAGTTTTTTTTAACGTCCTTATGATTGACCTAAAGAGTGTGTGAGCTTGCATTGAATTTGTCTGCAGTGTTTTGACTCATGCTGAGCATAGATTTGGCTTTCATATGATTTCTTGACGTCTTTTTGACTAGATTTGTCATCAGTCAAAAATTCTTGTCTGTATCTTGACATACTGTACCCTTTCTGCTGCAATTGTCTTGTCTGAGCTTGAATAGGTGATGAGTTATAGCCAGAGCTTTTCCAGCTGGTAGTTTGATAACATGATAGTAAATGACGGCTCAGTATGTCTGGTTCTTTTATCACCTTTGCTGCTGTGGTTGCACAGGCAACCGTGGGGGATTCCTCCCTTTCACTTATGGAAGTGAGATCAGAAGGAGCCCTATTACCTCTGTTAACTTCACTGTCCTTGTGTGGGCAGTTGCCTCAGTGATGCATGCTATAAGTGATACTGCAGGAAGTGTCTTTGTTTGTTTTAGTTTTCAAAAATACATAAAACCTGACATCTGTGGATTTTTAATATTAGTTTTCAATACAGCAACTGATGCAACTTGCTAGTAAAGACAGTTGAGAGAAATGACTTGGCCCTGATTAGCCTTAAGATTGCAATCTTAAGGGTGGCGACTAGCAGCCAGTGTAGAAGTGTCAGCTTTGCATTCCTGAAGTCTGCTGCACTGCTCACCAAGTCCCGCTAATGGCTGGACACCTTGTGAATCATTTGAGCCTTGCAGACTCATTAAGCATTTATGTGCTTGGTGCTGCCAGAGCTGATTCTGGAGATTGCAGTGATGTAACTGAATCAGGGTGGTGTGGCTGGTGAGGCAAATTACCAGCAAGGATTTATCTGTACTGGTTCTAGTTCCTGAGCTAGTCTATTAGCATGGAATGGCATGTGGCACAGTGTTTTGTAGATACGAAAGAGAGCTTCTGGCTAGTGAGCAGGTTTCTCTGTTAGGGGTGTTTCTTCATACAGGATAGACCTGTGAGTATTTTCAATATCCTCTATTCAGAGCCACATATCTGATCCCTCAGATTATGAGAATGATGGCTTTAATAACGTGTTTTGTGGTTTTTGGTTTTTTTTTGGTATGTGTTTAACTCTGCTTTCTTAGCCCTGGATGAGCTTGGATAATATTTTCAAACTTTTCTCTGCAATAATGATAGATAGAAAATTTATTTTATTTCTTTGAAGAAAGCAGAAATTCTTCTTCTATCTTTTTGCTCCATCATCTGAGACATCATGGAAAATACCTGGGGAGGAGTGGGGACTAGATGCCTATTAAAAAGGCGTATTGGCGTTATGGCAGGCTGACAGCTTTCATAGTGGAATTTCAGAGTCCTTTAGAAAATTAAATTACTCACATGTGGGCAGTCCTGTGTGAGAGTAAATGTAGCTCTGACTGAGCAAAAATTCTGGCTTTTTAATCTCTTTCACACTTGCCCCTTTGCAGTGATGGCATAGCTGCAGGTGGGATGCTGAAGAAGGAAATTATGATGTGGGAGAAGTCTGGAGAGGGGAATAAAGGAAAAGATTAAGGTATTTTTGGATAAGATGTTAAGAAAAACTCCCTGAGGAGCATGAGCGCTGTTTGTCTTGGACATAATGATGAAGCAGATATCTGGGATGGGGAGAAGATAGGGTAAAATGTGGTGTAAAATTTCCCCTGAATGACTATACATCTATTATTTTCTACAGATTTTACCAGTAACTAGACCTCCTATGCACAGTCTTACTCTAAATCTAGCAGAAATAAAAATCATAGAAGGTTGTGAGCTTGACTTTTTTTGTACATCAGTTTCTATATGTACCCCTTAAGCTGGGATTTCTGCTTTAATATAACTTTGAAGGGCCTAGTTTTTTGAAAATTAGGGATCAGTAATTCAAATAACAGACACTTGTAACTGGACATTGCAAATATGGCATTTAAAAATGTTGGTCTGTCTGCAGTTTGAGTTACGTTGCATATCACCGAGATAGGTGGAATATCAGATAAGAGGAGGAAAACCAAACGTGCGTAAAGCAGGAACACTGTCTTGAACAAAAACCTCAGTGAAGTTCTTTAATTCCTTCACATACTTGGAAGGAAAACAACCATACCTGGAGACAATATATTTGGAAAATCTGCTAGAGAATGTTAAGCTTAAGCACCTCTTTTTTTACCCCCTTTTTTCTTTTCTTCTTTTTCTTTTTTGTCTTTTGTCCTTTTTCTTCCAACACCGCACATAGAAATGTCTCACTAGGTAACTTGAGTTTTGATGTTACGGTGTAAAGAGGCATTTATCTTGCTTTTTGTGTTTACCAGCTTTGTTATTAGATGTTACCAGAATTATAGCTTGAAAATTGTGTGACCTTTGCCATTATGTGTGTTTTCATCAATGTAATTTTATGAAATGCTTTTTGTTTTTTTCAGAATGGAGTTTTAGTAAAAGTAACAGAGACTTGTCCGCCATTAAACTGCTCAGAAAAAGATCATGTTCTTCCAGAGAACCAATGCTGCAGTGTTTGTAGAGGTAAGCCACAAGCTGCATATGCTCAGAAGGAAAAGAAATGGTAGATTCAATAGAGGGGATACACTGGAAGAAGCAATTAATTTTTAATGAGATACTAGTTACTTCTATAAATCTGAGTACATAACTTACCTTCTATCATGTCCCAATCAGTCAGAAAGAGAAGGAAGTGATTCAGGTTCATGGATTCACTTGGGCCAAATTAAGAAGACTTACACCACAGGTCCACAGAAAAGTCAAGTTTACTAAAGTTAATGAATATCGAAAAAGCAGAGAAGAGAAAAGGGAAAAGGAAAAAGAGAGAAAACAATAGATTTTCAGATCAGCACCCTGGGCTCCAGTGTTGTTTTGCTTGGTCTGTCTTTCCCTGTTCCTTTGCTCCATAGATTCTCAGTGTCTCTGATTCCTTAGTGTCTTTGGCCATCAGAAGATACATTGCTGGATCCATGCATAGTGGGGTGTGGAGGGTAATGGGTATGAATCTACCTCATGCAGCTATGCTGAAGTGCATGGAAAACAAGGAGGTGATTGGTGACAGCCAGCATGGCTTCACTAAGGGCAGATTATGCCTAACAAACCTGGTGGCCTTCCATAAGAGAGTTACAGCATTGATGGATAAGGACAGAGCAACTGATGTCATCTACCTGGACTTGTGCAGGGCATTTGACACTGCCCTGCTTGATGTCCTTGTCTTTAAAATAGAGCAGCATGGATTTGACAGAAGGAACTGGTTGGTGGGTAAGGAATTGGCTGGATGGTTGAACTGAAAGAGAGGTGATCAATGGCTCCATGTCCAAGTGGAGGTCTATTACGAGTTGTGTTCCTTGGGTCTGTTTTGGGTCCAGAGTTTAACACTGTCAGTGACATGGACAGTGGCACTGAGCGTTCCCTCAGCAAGTTTGCTGATGATACCAAGCTGTATGGGGTGGTCAACAGGCTGGAGGGAAGGGATTCTATCCAGAGGGTCCTGGACAGGCTTGAGAACTGGGCCTGTGCAAACTACATGAGGTTCAACAGGTGTGAGCACAAAGTCCTGGGTTGGGTTGTAATGGTTGTAATGGATTGAGAGCAGTCCTGAAGAGAAAGACTTGGTGTTGTTGGTAGGTGAGAAGCTCAACAAGAGCTGGCAGTATGCGAGGGCAGCCCATAAGGCCAACTATATCTTGGCTGGGTCAAGAGAAGTGTCACTAGCAGGTCAAAGAAGGTGATTCTCCCCCTCNTTAACACTGTCAGTGACATGGACAGTGGCACTGAGCGTTCCCTCAGCAAGTTTGCTGATGATACCAAGCTGTATGGGGTGGTCAACAGGCTGGAGGGAAGGGATTCTATCCAGAGGGTCCTGGACAGGCTTGAGAACTGGGCCTGTGCAAACTACATGAGGTTCAACAGGTGTGAGCACAAAGTCCTGGGTTGGGTTGTAATGGTTGTAATGGATTGAGAGCAGTCCTGAAGAGAAAGACTTGGTGTTGTTGGTAGGTGAGAAGCTCAACAAGAGCTGGCAGTATGCGAGGGCAGCCCATAAGGCCAACTATATCTTGGCTGGGTCAAGAGAAGTGTCACTAGCAGGTCAAAGAAGGTGATTCTCCCCCTCCATTCTGCTCTTGCAAGACCTCACCTAGAGTCCTATGTCCAGTTCTGGAGTCCCCAAAACAAGAAGGACATGGAACTGATACAGTGATTCCAGGGGAGGCCACAGGGATGATCAGAGGGAATTAGGGCTGTTCAGCCTGGAGTTGAGAATGCTTCAGGGGAAACGTATAGCAACCTTCCAGGACCGGAAGGGGGCTGCAGGAAAGTTGCAAAGGGACTTTTTATGAGGCGCTCTAGTGACAGGACAAAGAGAATGGTTTCAAAGTGAAAGAGTGGAGATTTACATGAGATCTTAGAAATTCCATCCTAGTAGGGTGGTGAGGCACTAAAGTTGCCCAGACAATCTGGTATTGCCTCCTCCCTGGATGTGTTCAAGGCTAGGTTGGATAGGGCTCTGCTGGGCAACCTGGTCCACTGGGAGGTGTCCATGCTTGATCTCTGTTGACTCTTCCAACCTAAGCCATTCTGTGAAGGGCTGGAATTTTTGAGGTTGCTTGCTGGACCATGGCCTAAGAATATGCACATTTTTTTTAATCAGTTTCTAGAAACATCTGTAACTGTTTAAGCAATCAGTAAATGTTTCTTCTTTGTCCCTCAGAGAGCTCCATGTCTTAATGATACCTCTTAACAGATGGTCCTGTTTAATATACTGCTGTACTGCGAAAGATTGTCCTCATTTCTTAAAAGCATTTGAAATCTGAAAGCTTCAAAGTTGATGAAAGATAAGTTCTGTAATTATTCAGCTCAATATCATTGCTAATGATGGGTACTTTTTAAAGATATTTGTCCCCAAACTGATTTTATTATTTATAACATAGCATGAATATGTATACTTATGGGATGGTCCCTAGAAACAAAGAAAGGAATTGTACTTGCAATTCCCATGAGTTCTGTGATACATGCTGCTTTCAAACTGATGCACTACACTTTCCCTTCAATTCTGCTTTAGCTGACCGCTAAAATAGTGGCCCTGTTGTACTCCTTTTTGTATTTCAGCTTTGCTTTTAAAATTCTGTAGACATTTATGTTTAAAGACATGATTAATGTTTGTCAACTTTACAAAGGCCTAGGTTGTACTGGTGAATTGCTTTCATAACTTGAAGTAGGATATGTGCTGCTTGACAGTTTGCCTCAGTTGTGCACAACCTTATATGAAAGTATGTGATTTTATCATAGTTAGAGTGCTGCTGTTAAAAACAGATATTTATTAAGAATTCCATATTTGGTGTGAGTTTTATCATGCTAACAGATGCCCTGTGTATGGGAGGCTGGCCATCGTTTCTGGTCCTGTACTGTGACAACATGTCCTGTTTCTGGGAAAGGATTCAGTGCTTCTCTGTTGTGCCATAACTACTGTTTTCAGAGATTATATTCAGCTTTTAGCGTCCAAGTAAAACTAGTGAGGAAGGAACATTGTAGTAAAAGTAGTCATGACTAACCAGAGAGTTTATTGTAAGCTCACGTGGATCATTTGCACATGATGTATAAGTTCACATTGTATGTATGATACAGTTAGCCCTCAGCTAGGCCTTTACTTTGTCAACAGACAGTTAGTAAGCATTTACTAGTGCTGGTAAGCGAGAATGGTAATTCTGGGTAAGTGTTGTCAGTGCCTGCTATTGACTGGTAGGCTCTGGGTTTGTACCAGTTTGTCCTTTCTTGGCATCTAGTGCAAACAAGAAACAACTTCTAAATTTCACATTCTGTGGAATTACACAATACCTTTGCTAACTTAGGCAACGGCAGGAGGTTTGCTGCTAGTGTCCTAGCTACAGCAAAAGAATTTCCATTTAATGAAAGGATAAGTGTGGAGGATCAACAGAAGGAAAAAACCAGAGGAAAGTGTAACTTTATGATCCTGCAGTATGAAACTGTACTCTCTTCAGGGATCTCTGTAATATCTACCACAATAATAGATAAGTGCCTAAAATAAAAGAGGATATGCAAGGAAAATATTAAATCTGTGGCATTTATGGTGATGGAAATTGTGAGTCAGCAAAGGACTCAGTTGTGTTTACAGGTGGTGGAACTTTCTAGACAGTCATTATTGTTTGTAAATGGTCAAAATAGTAAAGACAGTAAACGTTACCTTTTCTTCCTCTGGTTCAATGCATGAGTTTGTAGTATAGCAGAAGTTCATACATTGATAAAAGCCAGTTTCTAGATGTCAGTAAAATGATTGTGTAAGGTGTGCAGCAAGGCAAAGATTATATGGAAGAGCTCTGCTATAAAATGACAGCTTATTTTTGGTGATTTGATGTATACAGGATCTATCTTGAATGAGTATTCCTACATTTTTCCCTTTTAATATGAAAGTCTGCTTAAACTTTATGGCTGCTGTGCTTTTCAGCAGGACGATGTGTTGTTATTAAGCTCTCTTTTAAGAGTTACAGTAATGTTAGTTAATTTTAAAATGTTGCAATCATTGGCTACTAAAATATATTTTCTATTACTTTTTTTATGTATCACTCATTTTTCTTCAACATGCCTGCTACTTTTTTTATAGCCCAGGGACAAATCTAATACAAAAAATAGGGTAATAAAAGTGTTTTATTGTTCCCTTTAGCTGTTTTTTTCCTTGCTGAAGACAGTGTATAATTTTGAAAGAGTGGACTTCCCCCCTCATTTCAATGAGTGATTCAAATAAAGTTTCATGAGAGAATTTTAATGTTGCTATACTCAAAACTTTAGTGTGGAAACATAGTCTTAACAGCCCTAGCTGTTTCAGTCCTTTAGAACAGGGAGTGTGAGGAAATCATGAAGCAGTGAGAGCTGTTTCTGTATAAAGTAGTTTTTATTTGCTGTCCTGTAATACAACTTGGCCAATGGATTTAGGTTGCTTACTGACACTGCTTAGTAGGAAGTGGAGAATCTTACAGATGAGCTGAAGTGTTCATCTAAATCTAAAAACGAAGCTTCTGCCACCCTTATTTGTGCTCTTTGTTTTAAGGAGATTTTTATCCTTTGAGTTGAAGACTGAGATGGTTCTGCAGTTGGCATGCTTCTTGTCTCATCCTGTCCAGCTGTGAAACAGAGTTTTGCTTTTTCAGAAGCTGAAAGCTTCTTATTCATTGCTGTGAGGTATGAGATATTTCAAGGTTTTAGATTTATTAAATATGAATTGGTTGATTTCTAAACGTGGCTATAGAGTTAAGAATTAGAAGAGATTTATATCTGGGAAAAAAGACCCCAAATTTACTTCACACACTTATGTACCAAATCACGGGTTAGACTGTAAGAATTAGAAGGGGTTTTAGGTGATATTACCTGGTACCTTCTCAAGAATGCTAAAGCTATTCATGGAAAGATTGGTAGCATTCCTTGTAGAAGCCTCTGAAATGTGAAACAGTGAAATGTAAGTTTTTCAAGGGTAGCAAAGAATAGAGGTTTTACAGTTTAAGTGAGACAGTCAAGGATACTGTAAGAAGTAGAGAAAACATTATTTATCTTATAAGAAACCCCTCAGAAAAATGAAATGCACATTAGTATTGCTCATAGAAGTGCTAGAAAGAGATATGGATGGAAGTTTATATTCCAGCTGTAGTTCTCAACGAGTTCTTACATTCTTTAATAATTAAGTCACATTGCCAAATATGTTAGTTATTTAAAAACTGGATGACAGTGCAAACCAGTTTAGCATGTTGCTCTGGATATGCGGATTCTGGGAACTGGAATCTGAAAATGTTGAGAAGCTTGGAAAAAAAAAAGCAGTGTTCATGTGTCCCAAAATGGAATGTTTAATTTTACTTGAGACCACTAACCTCTGTCTAGTATACTCTGAACCCATAGTTCACAGTGCTGCAGAAGTAATAGTAGTTTTGTGTTTGCTAAAATTAAGTTTCATAATTGTATTAGTGCAGTTATTAATGATCATTCTGTAGTCAGAATGAGGAAGTAGGAATAATCAAATATATCCTTAAGAAAAATTGTAGCAAACATTTCAACAGCCTTGATAAAGGAAGAGAGTTCTGATAATGTTATCAGAAATGTTTGGGGAAGAAACATCAGTCCCATCAAATATCTAAACACAGTCTTCAATATTTAATTGCCCCCCTATGGTAGTATCTAATTTGTCTTGAATGTCTTTGAATCACTTTGAAGGGCCATTCACATTTGTGGCTGTATGGGTATGTGTGGGGAGGGTGGTTTTCCATCATCTGTTCTGAATGTGTTTATCTGTAATTTTAATTCATGCTCACTTGTCATCTGTGTTGGCCTGAAATTAGTTTAGATTATCAGAACTATTTCAGATTTGGTGTGCTGTTATCAAATCCTCTCCAACTGCCTTCTTGCTCAGATGTGCTGATTCTATTTTAAGCCATTTCTTACATTTCGAGAGGAGCTGACTGTCTCGGATAAGACTTTGCTGAATATTCTGAAGACACACTAGTGCAGTTACTCTCACCTGTGGTCAGAATGCGTACCCTCTGGTAGTTGATACCCATGGCTGAGATTGAGAGATCCACTGCACTGTCCATGGGTGGCTTTGCCATGTGTATAGGTATTTTAAAGGAGCCTTATAATGCATTTCATACCAAACAATTATAAAAATCAGATGTTTGTATTCTATTCTGTTCTGCTTGCTTGCTGATAAGGAATTACTGCCATAAACAGATTGATGTTTACGTCAGTGCTCAGGTCTCTTCCTGTTTCGTCAGAATTATAAATGTGGTTGTGGAAGTCAGTGGCCCTGTGTGTATTCTGGACTGCTTTGCTGAATAAGAATGAATTGAAATATTTAGGTAAATTAGGCATTGAGTTTGGATTATTAAACATGAGAACACATGAGCCGATTTATTCATGTTACAGTCCAAACATGAGGTAGACTTTATTGCGCAAGGAGAACAGGAAAAGCACCCTGATTGACAGCGTTTTATTTCTTTCTCGCTTCTTAAACCTCAGCTGGCAAGAATGTAGACCCATGTCTGAAAAAAGCAAAACACAGCTTCCTTGGTATCTGCCTTTTGGCTTTTTGAAGTGCTAAATGTGCATCTTCATTGCAAAAGAAAAGACTGTGATGCAGTTTGCTCTGGCTGTTATTCTTCTGTGCCATCAAGTACATTCAGTTTTGTCTTCTGGTTAAGTTTCAATTAAATTTATTTTGTAAAAGCTTGGAAACGCAAGCATTGTAGTACCATCCACGCCCTTACACACAAATGGCTTCTGCTTTTTAATTACAGAGCTGTTGAACAGATTTTCTGAAATGCTATGGGAAATTGATGTTGAGTCACTTGGAGACAGGTTTTTTTAAAAGACGGGTAACAGGATTTCATGAGTCTTCTATAAAATGCCAAGACAATCTAGCATGTAGTAGGTGTTTATCAGCATGTATTCCTAATGAGAGAGAACAATGAAAAGTTCTTCAGAGCCTCTGATTACACAAGTTACAAAACCAGAGCATTGCTTTTTTTACTTCTTTGATTTTTTAGCAGCCTTTAGTTTGAAAACATGAGAAAAGAGTCTGGTTCAGAATGGAGACAGTTCACTTTTGAGTTGATATCAAGGCAACAAAAGGAAAACTTTTTTTCCCAGTTTTTTTTAATAAAGGTCAGGTCTGGGCTTGTGAAATGGGTAATTATAGCAGTTGTTGTGTCTACTAATGAATTTCAGAGGTGGAAATAAACAGTGAATTATTGGCAGTGATTGTGTATGGCTTTGATATTGAAAACTAATAAGAGACTTATTCTTGTGAGAAGTTGCTATTAGAGAAGGATGGCTGATCTGGGACTTAGGACTTGGGACTTAGGCTGAAAAATCTGAGAATCTCTCCCTTAGTCTAAGTGCTAAATTTGCCATGAATCAAGCACAAGGCAATTTGATGACTCATTGGGACAATAAAAGCATAAAAGCCAATAAGAGCCCATAAAAGAATTGGGTTTTTTTGGTGCAGAAAGTGGTGTAAGGACTATTTTGACTAAAATATGCTGAGAAAGAGAAAATATTCTATAGATTTGTATGAAAAGAAATGTAAATAAATAATTAAATAAACAAATATTCTAGGACAGTAGTAACAATCCACACTGTTAAAATGTATTGTTTTTATAGATAGATTAACACACTGCTATGTTAAATTAGTTCTGAGGAGTAGTATCTAATAATAATCAAATCAATAATAATAAAATATAAAGCTATTACTGTGTAAGACTTCAAAGGAGAATTATTATTCTGAGGGAGCCGGAAATAGAGCAGGATGTCATAGTCTTAGGGGAAACAGCGACAAAGAAAATGTTATAAGGTTGTCTTTTAGACATTATCTAGAACAACAGCAGAATAGTAATCCTGCTTTGGGAGTAGAAATTAGATGCTGAATAAGTTTGTGGAGATGGCTCCAGTAGTCTGTTTTGATTATAATTATACAGGCAAAAATGAGAAGTCAAATACTGTGATTGTATAAATGGCTGAAGGCAGTGTAACTGCTCCTTTTTTTTACCAGCATAAAATGTACCCAGGCATGACAAAGCTGTATCTGTAATACTTCACTCGTTTTTACCAGACTGTGAAAAGAATGAAGACTAGAAGGAATATCTGCAGCTTTCATTAACAGAGTTGGCTCTTTTTCCAAAATTGGATTACAATGAAAGAAGGAGTTAATGGGGCACAAAGAAGATTCCTGGATGGTTCAAATTAATCTGAAGTTTAAGTGTAGAGTTGAATGTTGATACTGAGAAAGAGTACTCCTTGTTAACAAGTGTTACATTTTTAATAAAAATCACCTCACAACCCAGTGTTAGATGATCAAGCTCATAAAGTTGGAATGCAATAAAATGACAAAATCTGGATTTTATATGAGTAGATGACTGAAATGCATGTTTGAAAACAATACCCTAATGGACAGCAGCTTTAGGATAGCCCTATGAAAATTCTCTCACTGTAGGTGAAAATACATTTAGTGTAACCTGAAGTCTTGTGGAGTTCTTTGAAGAATATCAAAGTAAGGAATAAGAACAACAATCTGATTCTGACATTTAGATCTTAGAATTCCAGGTCATCTATTCTTAGCTGACATTGTGAATGTTAGGAAAGTTTAGAAAGTTAGATCACTGAACTAGGACTTCTAGTTTTCTCCTTAATGACGAGGCAGAACTGGCAAAAACTCTTCTTGTGTTCATATAAGCACTAGCAGGAATACGAGTAGCTGATGGTATGCCTGGGTTTCAGGTTTCCCACTTTCCAGAAGAGAAAGCCCAGGAATTAACAAAATGACTGTTTTGTATATTGTAGGCAAAAGAAATTGAATTTTTGATATTAATAAAGAAACCCACGAAGGAAAAATTCTTGTCAAATTCTGTAAGGCACTTAGTTATCTTGTACAGTAATTCCAGTAGAGTGCCTCTGAAGTGATAAAGTTGCAATTACTTTCACTTTAGACTTCAGCAGAGAGATTTTGACACATCTTTGAGAAATATTGAAAATCAGGAAGAAAGAATTTCAGCCAGCTATGCCTTTATAGAAGAAAGTGGAAAAGTTCATCATCTTTGTAGAAAGGCCTTTGTATGGAACAGAAGAAACTGTTCACAAAGAAGCCATTTGGAATTTGTGTCAAGGAAAAAGAGGAGATTTTAATAAAAGTTTTCCTCTACAAAATGTGATGCAGGGATTAATTATGAACCACAGAAACAGTTCAGCTAGTTTTTGATGACAGAATTCCAAGGCAGTGCATTAGATTATTTTGACTACAGTATAGTTTTGTGTTCTAACACATGATGTATGTTGATTGTGCATGGTGAAAGAATAACAAAGAACTTTTTAAAATATTATTTCATTACTTTTGATATTATTTTGTTTTCCTTTTGATGTAAGTTAGTGTTATACTTCTTGGCAATTGGAGATAAGGTGTCATTTTACCTTATACCAGTTCAGTAGAAGACTAATGTATTGTCATGGATTCCTGCTGTGAAGTTGCCTTTTCCCCTGACTAAAACTACTCATACAAATACTTTGGTGAATAAAATGGTTTTACTGAGAATGAATTGATGGAAGAGTCAAAAACACTTGTATGCACTGGATAGTTTTATAGAAAGAGTTTCTGGATTGTAGCATGCCAGAGTTTTTTCAGAGTAATGCAGTCAATCTAAACATTAAATCTGAATATCTAAAATGAACAGATCTTAATTCCAGGTTGCATGTTCATTGTGTTTCAGGCCATAACTTCTGTGCAGAGGGACACAGATGTGGTGAAAATTCAGAGTGCAAAAACTGGAACACAAAGGCTACTTGTGAATGCAAGAGTGGTTATCTCTCTGTCCAAGGGGATCCTGCATATTGTGAAGGTAAACCAAATATTCAAAGACCTGTCCCCTTTATCTACTCAGAAATTTACCGACTTAGAAAAATACTGTTCTTGTGATTAGTTTTTCAGACAATAGCATCTACCTTTGAAAATGTATTTTAGGAAACAACGTTTTTATAAGATGCATTAATGTAGGAAGTGGGAATTCTGCTGGCGTTGGTGAGTAAGGTAAGTGTGAAGGTTGTGTACTGAGGGTTGAATACAGAAATTATGATCTGCAGACCTTCCTGAGATACTTCTGCAGGCTAGGTACTTGGCTGAAATGGTTTTCATATGATATGGAGGAGAACTATTTCTTAGAAGAGTGTAGCAGAAATACTCCTGTTGATACGTTATTCCATCACAGGAACAAATGCAAAAGGGAATTCTTCCTTTTGTTTCTCAGTGTTTTCTAGAGCTTGCTGTTACTTGTAGCTATTATGTACTTATTAAAAACTCAACCAAAGAATCAATGCATACCACAGTCTTTCCTGCCTTTGCATTTGGGGTTTTTTTAATGTCTTTGTCTGTCAGGCTGCAATATTTAATCTTTTGGCTGATATAAGCACTTTTTGAACTGTGTTGTAGAAATATTTCCTAAGACTCTTTTTACAGTAGTTCTGGTGATGGAAGCGAAATGGCATTTTTGACAAGTTCCTAAAATATACTTTAAGAACTGGAAAGTAGGATGAAAGAATAAAAAAGACAGCATGAACTGGGCTTAAATGGTCCCAGTTTCATAGAAAGACTGTAGTGTATCCAAGTGAACAGACCTGCCATAAATAGCAGTTTCTGAAGCATTTCAGTAAATTGCAGCTGTAAAATTTAGGGTATTTAAACAGCACTCTGCAAACAAAAATTTGGATGGTCCTGTATATGCGCTTTCAGCGACTGGGGGAACAGCTTAGATGTTTCGTTTTAAGTGTAGGCAGGAGATACTCTGTATACAGTGAAAGTTTTTGGCACAAAAATCTGTGAGCTGATCTACACGTACTGCAAGGACTACTCAGAAATCAGAAGACAGCAAGGCTCTTTATCACCTAAAATCAGCACTTAGTGTCTTTATTTACCTACTGGCAGACTTTACTCTATGGAAAAAAGTTAAACATCTTTACACAAATAATTTTGGAGACATTTGCAGCATGGTAGTGGTACAGAATGAGAATTTCTTCAAAAAGCATTAACAACAATGGCAACATATCCGATCTGTGTTGCTTCCAATTTTGGAAGGGAATATCAATTCCCCAACTTCTGTATATGTTGGTGAAACATGAGGCAACAGAACTCAATAGCTGCTTTTGCTGCCTGAGACTATGGGATAGATGAGAGAGGCACTTTCTGCAGGTTATGAAATTACAAGTTTGCTAGATGGAGAATAATTCTTAGGAGGTAACATAGAGATGAGAAGACAGTTTATCCAAGAGCCTTCTGACAAATCAGTTAGGTGGTTCCTTTCAGCCCTATGAAGAGCTTCCTTTCACTCCTCAGAACAGCTTTCTGCAAAATTTCTATCTATGCCTCTCTAATTTATCTCATCTATGTGTTTAATCTGCAAAACAGAATAATTTAATAGCTGGCTGTGTAATTTTCTCAAACACATGGTGAAGCTGTGGTTTAAATAAATGAGGTCAAAAGCATGTGTGTGGTGGTGCAGTTTGGCAGGATGCTTGTGTGGTAGAGGGATGAACTAGTTTGGATGTAGTTTGGGTTTCTGTACTACGTAAGAATTAAATATGCACAATACCTGAACAACAAGTAGCAAACATACAGTACATGTGTGGAAGCAAGGAAAATACAATTCTGGGCCACTAGTTCTGAATTTGACTTTTTCATCCATAAGCCTTTGGACTTAAAAGATGTGTAAGATTACTGTTTCCTCCGAGATGGCAAGGTTAAACTATTTCATACTCACATGAAATAGTTATTCTATACTCATGACTTTGTAGTTAAATGCAGCTGGTGGTTGGTTGCAAGTGGTGCTCCTCAGGGCTCAGCCCACTTCTGTTTAACATCTTTATCAATGATCTTGGTGAGGGAATATAGTGAATCATCAGTAAATTTGCAGATGACACTAAGTGGGACTGTTGATTTGCTTGATTGTGGGGAGCTTCAACAGAAACGCTTGGACAGTCTGCATCGATGGGCTGAGGTCAGTGATATGTGTTTCCACAAGGTTTTAAGTGCTGGGTTCTGCATTTGGGCCATGACACCACCATACAGTGCTTCAGGATTACGGAAATGTGGTTTGAAAGTCGTTGGGCAGAAAGGGACCCAAGAGTGGTGGTTGAGAAGCATCTGAGTATGAGCCAGCAGTGTGCTCACATAGCTGAGGCGGCCACTGGTATCCTGGCTTGTATCGAAATAGTGTGGCTGGCAGGGGTAAGGAAGTGATTGTCGCCCTGTGCTCAGCAGTAGTGAGGCCTTACCTCGACTATTGGGTTCAGTTTTGGGCACCTCAATACATGAAGGACATTGAGGTGCTGTAGCAGATGCAGAGAAGTGTAGCTGGTGAAGGGCGTAGACAAGTCTGATGAGGAGGAGCTGAGGGAGCTGGGACTGTTTAGTCTGAAGAGGGGAACACTGAGGGGAAACCATATTGCCCTCTATAACTACCTGAAGGGACTTTGTAGAGAGGTAGGTGCTGGTCTCTTCTCACAGGTCATTTGTGATAGAACAAGAGGGAAGAGCCTCAAGCAGCACCAGGGAACGCTTAGGCTGGACAATAGAAAACCCTTTGTCACCGAAAGAATAGTCGGACACTGGAACAGGCTGCTCAGGGAGATGGTCCCTGGATGTGTTTAAAGCCCACTTAGATGCAGTGCTTAGTGATATGATTTACTCATAAACTTGGTAGAGTTAATGGCTGGACTTGATCTCTAAGGTCTTTTCCAACCTGAATGATTCTGTGATTTGTGACATGTGCTGCTGAGTGACACCTTAGTACACAATGTTCCAAATTGCTCACTTCTGGATTTCTTATATTTTTCAACATATTTGAAGTACTTATGCATGTGAACTCTAATGCATGACACTACTTTACCTTGCCTAGGTTTTTACTGTTGTTTCTGCTCGCTCGAATTCGTGTAGTTGCATCCTACCAGAACATAGCCATGATGTAAAATCTTTGAATAATCAGGTTCAACTGTACTGTGCTTTTTGAAAAGTATTTGTGTCTTTCTTTAGCATTCTTATTTTAGCATTGGCAATTAAATGGGGAAAAAAAGAAAAAGATGAAACTAAATGATCTCTCAGGTCCCTTCCATTAACAGTGCTTTTCTACCTGCAAATTTGTTATGCTGGTGCAAAAGTTATTATTACCTAATTGCTGTTGAGCTCTAATTTGTTGTGAAAGCTGTTTAGATCTAAAGTGGATTGGCTCTCCCAGTTAGGATAAGTGCTGCCTCATCTCACTGACAAGAGCATGTGAAACAAAAAACCTGATATTAATCTTCTGTCCTTCATGAATAACTATTGATGCCCCCAAGAAACATGTAGTGAAAGTGTTACGGGAGCATATCACAAGTTGTCCTGCCATGTTACAGAGCAGGTTCTTACCCATTGTCATCAGACACTGTTCCTATGATAATGGGCATGATACAAGACAGGATCCATTGACTAAAGTGGACCTACCAGGATAGCGATCTCATTGTATGATTGCATCAGATAGTATGCTTTCCCTCTGTACCTGTGTAGGATGGCACATACTCTCTAGGATTTCCAGCCATTGATGTAAAGCATCGTAAACAAGCTCTGTGAGCCTTGAGTTGCTCTTTTAAAAAAAAGTTAGCAAAATAAAGCTATTTTACAAGAATTTAAAGAAGGAAAACACTTTCTCTGGCAGAAGCAGCCTACTAAGCAATGGTTAATGCAGGATATCTTGTGTGAGTCTGTTTTGTCCTTAAAGAAGACATCAGAAGTATTGTAGTCAATGCTGTTTGGCTTTTTTTCCTTACACTGAAATGCTATGAAGAGACAAAGAGAGGAAAGGCAAGAGAGAATGAATTCTCTCACTGGGTCTTGTGGCAGAATTGTAGCTTTTGCTGCAGTGAGCTGCTCCCATATCCATCCTGAAGCCCAAGAAAAGAATGGCTTCTGCCAAGAATTCTTCAGGGTTATGAGAGATGGCATTAAGGTGAATGAAAGCTTTAGAAAGGATATAAATGCTCATTTGTCCCTGAGCATAGATCCAAGAATGCTGCATAGACAGGCCAGAGAAACTGTTCACTTGATGTCACACCACTATGTGGTGGTCTCCTGTAGCTTCTGCTCCTGTGTTGGGCATTCAGTCCCCCTTTTGCAATAGCCGGATGCTGCACATGGACCTTGAGAGCTGTGGGCAAGCAATGAGGTTATGGTTAGAGACATCTCCAGTGTAGGCTGAGAGTTCTGCTTTCAGGCCAAGACCTCTGAAGATTACTAGATGAAGGTTTGTATCACAGTTACTTTACAATGAAAGGCTAATTAATTTTTTCAGTCTTTTTTTTTAATTGGTCTGTTTTATGGTTTTTTTTATTTAGAACTCAACAAGTTGGTGTTGGAACTTGCAAAGCAGGGGATCCCATTCTTAATTGCCGTTGGTTTGTAGAACAATGTTATTTGCCAGGACTGTTGGTTGATTTACTGATGGTCTCAGAATTCAACTGCTAATTTTGAAAATAAAGTCACCTTTAATTTCCTTGTAATTTCTGTGTTCCAGACACATACAGTGGTCTTTACTGCTTTCTGGTTTTTTCCCCTTTGAACTTCATGATGTTAGATATAGTCAGAAATTCTTTCTAGATGTGTAGGTGTGTAAATATGTCAAAAAAGTCTGTTCTAAAGATACTAACATTCATGTAGGTTTGATCAGCAAATGTTTGTTTTCTGAAATTCATACAGAAAATGTAATCATAAAATGTAGGCAAAAAAGGTATATTTTTTTCCCCTTTGTCACAGAAATCACTAAAAATTAGGCTTATAAGAGTAATGATTTAGTTCCAAATGCAAAGGAATTGCTATTATCATGCTTGAATTAAAAACAGAAATAGAAGGTTTTTTTCTGCTGGTAACCACAGAGGAACAAGAATATCTTTAATCACAGCAGTATGATTTCTGTTATGGTTCTGAAGATGAGAGTGCTTTATAAAGCTTACCTCTAATGGTTAATCCTTTGACTCATCACCCGTCTGTTAATAGCTGCTTAGTATGCAGAACTTTTCAGGAGCAGTTCAAACTGAAAAGGAACAAATTGAGTCCTGCATATGGTCTTCAAAGTAAAAGTCTGCTGGCAATTTGCAGTTTCCACAGCTGACGTTTTTCTTACTGGAAAAAATTAAGTTGAATTTTGCTGAGTTTCTCCCTCTTCCCCTGTAGAGATTTCATTGCAGCTGTTCTAATTTCACTGCAGTATGGCTTGGGAGGAGACATTAACATTATGTGGCATCATATAAACCTTCTGTGTGGCAGTGTTGTATGTCTTTGGTTTGAATGGTGTCTGCCAACTTGACTTGCAGGTCAGCTTCTAATGATAATCCTTCTGTTCATGTTCTCAAAAAACCCACCTTGCAAGATGTCCATATTTCCTGCAGTTGTTATTCACTGTATGATGCATTCAATGGCAGTGTTTCAGGTAGAATCAAGTCCTCACATAAGAACTTAAAATACCCCACGACAACAAAGCCAAAAAAACCCCAACCCAGACTACCCCCCAAAAATCCAAAATACAAAACCAACCTCCCCATCCTTCCTTTTTAGACATATGATTTGATGCCAGATTATTTTAAGTATTTGAAAGACATTTATTAACCTACTTTCCAAGACTTCATTGTCCAGTGCAAATTTTAAATTTCCACTGATAGATCCAGTCCTATTTATCAGTGAAAGTCCCTTCTCATGGTGACACAATGCAAATAAAACTTTTCCTGCCTACTGTTTTCAGATAAAGACTTTTAAATTATAATCTTAACCAATGGATGAACTCAAATTCATCTTTTATAACATGATCAAAAGACAGGCACTTGTCAGTCAGTTACTGGCATTTGTGGGTTTAGGGATTTTAATAAATGAGAATGCAGTTTCATTGTGCTGTTAGCTGCCAGTGGAGGAGACTGAATTAAAAATAAAATAGACCCCTCCTCCTGACAAGTAAATACAGTCATTCAAAGTAGAGATTATGTACTTCTAATGGACGGACTGTTTTCAAACAAAATGTTGAAATGTTTGTAATAAAAAGATGGAGAACCTTGCTGGAAGGTGATGGTTATGCCTTACATTGTTCTAAATGTATTAATTTGTGTTAACCAAACTGCTTTTATATTTATAAGTGAATCAATGTAAATTCATGTTCCAACTGCCACACCTTGCAAGTGAAATTATTTGCCATCCCCAGTGTAACTTCAGTTCCTTGGGTGTAATGTAATGCTGAGATTTATATAAAAATAAATTGTTATTTCTAATAAGGTACCCATATGTTTTGGAGATGTTGTAATAAAATGTCATAAATAATTACGGCTCCAAAGAAATTCAGCCTTGCAACTGTCAGTTCTTATGTTAGTAACTTGCATTTGAATAGATTACAATCATTGATTGCTATTAAAAGAGAAAGACCCTTCTCACCCCTTCTGAATGGCAATGGAAGTCCTGCTCTGAGACTGTGAAGGTGATTTTTGTTACTTGGAGGGTGCTTGGGGATGCTGTCTCCCATTCATCCATTCAGCAGATGCTCTTGCATGGTAGAGTTGCACTGATCCAAAGTGCATTGTGTGGTATTTGATAATCTCCCATATAAAGCTTTGTTTTTCACCTTTTGTTATTTGGCAAGAATAGGATGATCAGTTGTAATACAGAATGACAAAGTGCTGGTCTGGTTCTCTGTCTGTCTCTAAGCACTTCACTGTCTCTTCAATCTACAGTTGTGTTCAGCCTCCAGGACCTTTTTGTGTGCCCTCCTACCAGATTTAGGGACATTTGGTATTTTTACATTTGTGGGAGGGTCTGAGGTAAGAGCACAGCTGGATCAGACTGCCTCTTTTCAGGGGAAGCTCTCTAGGAGGTGGCCTAGTGTTTGAGCGTTTCAGAGAGTACACTTTCACAGCCTTCACCTTAACTGATTTTTAAAAACAAGATTTGATCTCATTTTAGATGGGTTGACGAGAAGCCCAGTGACATGTTTTGGGCTACCGATTGTAACAGAATCTGACTTAAATGATGACCAGTAGGAAAAAAAAATTGTATATTCCTGCTGGCTCAGCATCATCATCTTCAAGCTGTAATGACCCTTATAGCAAATTGTCTCCCTTGTGTGTTGCAGTTCTGAAAGAAATTAATGGAATAAATAGTGACATGAGGTGTGTGTGGTAACCCATGTGAGCAGAAAGAACTCTTGCTGCTCTTTACAATTTGTATTGACCCTGATATTGCCAAAACTCTGTCTTCAAATTATGACACAATGTTAAGTCCTGTGACATTTCTGCTGACGTCAATGAGGAAGGAAAAAATGTGGAAGAGGTTTTTAGTGTGGCTGTGGCAGTTTAGATCAGGTAAGTCTTTGCATCAAACATTTGGCAGCAAAGAAATAAAACCAAGTTATACTTGTAATGATCAGAAGTTTGCTTTTGGTTGACATGGACAATGAAATGCTGAGAAATATTTGTATATAATGAGGAAGTTTTACTTGGACTTAAATGGAAGCCACTTAACAGTACTTTTATATAAATAGCTAAAAATTGCGTGCTTAGCACTTAAAATTTTGACGTTGATATGTTGAGATTTTACCTTTTTCAAAATCTGGAGCATAACTAGAATAGAAAAATTATGTGTTTGGGTGTCTGTGTGGGGTGTGTGTGTGTGTGTGTGTGAGTGGATTGGTGTGTATATCTGGGGGTAGGGGGTGGGGTGTATGCATCTGTGCTAACCAGTGTTCCTACTGCAGTGCAAAAGCCTTTTGTTATGCAGGATCTAACAGAATAGCAGTTTATCTCGTGCCCTGTGAAGTTTGTAGGAGGATTGAAACAGAAAATGTCCAGAGGTATTGTCCAACCTAATTTTTTGTGCAAGTCTATTATCTCTCTTCCTGTGCTGTATTTTGCATCCAGAGCACTGAAGGGATGTTAGATGCTGTTGACTCACCTTGGTACCTTTTACAGTGCTTTGGAATGCAAAATTTTGCATAGTTGGAAGTCAAAAAAAGAAAAAGTCTCTTTTAAATGCTGGTACTTGTAAACGTACTTCTGACTACTTGAAGGAAACTTAATGTGATGCTTTAGGTGTCTCTCCTTGCTCTTAAAGAATGACTTTGGGGGCGTGGTGCACCTGGTCCAAATGGAAGGTCTCTCAGCTGGTTTATAGGTAACTTGCTGAATCAGGCTTGACTGTGACTGTGAAAATGCTTGTTATAAATCTTGTCATCTAGTTGCTCTGAGGTCTGTGCTGACAATATGCAAGCAGAACAAGAGATCAAATTTTAAAGCTGTTTAAATGTAACTATAAGGTTGCCATGGGAAGAGGGGAGAATGTGAGCTTGCCCTACAGCACGATGTGTTATAAATTAAAATTAACCCCTCTCCCCATCAATTCTGAAAACAGGTAAAACACTTAATTTGCTAGAGCAACTGGTGTGAAGAGCTTAGAGGACTGATCTCAGCCTAGAGTGTCCTGAGGTAATGGATGCAGTGAATTGCATGTTGAAAATAATTTTGTTCATGTTTGTACATAGAGATTATGGATCTTGGAGAAAAGCAGCATTAATCTCCTCAAGAATTGTTCTTGTTGCTGTGATGGGTCAAAGACATACTGTAAAACTTTTGGTTTTGTTTAATCCTTCAAAGCAAGTTCAACTTTGAGGCTCTGATACTGATCTGTAAGTGGATAGGAACCCACTGGGACACAGAGGCACCACACTGGCTGCATAGCAGCTGTAGGTATAACTATATGCAGCTATAGGTATAACTATAGGGTTATCCTGGGCAAAGGAGACAGAGGTGAGTGTTGCTACAAAGGAGGTTAAGGTGAAAGCGCAAGTCTAGGGCTTTGTGGGGAGTAAGGATACTTAAAGAGTGCCCAGGGTGATCTAGGTCACAATTACAGCACATTCAGAGAAGGACATCTAGCAGCTGTTTTGAGTTGGCCAGTTGTGTAATAAATACAAATGGCTCTGCTGTCCCTAAAGTTATTTGCAAAAGAAGAACAGAAAACAAATGCCAAGTACCCAAAATCCTCTCCTTTCTCCCCACTGCAGGAAATTAAGGTTTTATCCTTTGGTCAAAAAACCCCCATGACTAAATGGAAAAATAATGTGTTTTCCCAGAAAAATGCTTATTATTTTTAATAGTGTGCTTTGCCGTTGGTAAAAGCATCACTAGGTGCAGTTCCAGTAAATATTATCTATTGTCTTTAACATTATTACAACAAATTTTGTTTCTAGTAGGTGGTAAACCAAAATCAGTTGTAGAAGTACACAAACCTCTCGGTTCATGACAAATGTCAGTGTATGCAGACACTGTGTTTTCCCTGCAAGGTTTGGTAAGTGACTTACTGCTCTGGTCCTGGGTATTCAAAGCTAGTGTGCATATAAAAAACAAAGCGCAGAAATGTAAAAATCATTGGAAAAGAATTTTTTCTAACCTACGTCTTTGCTGTATGGTGAACTCTCTGCTTTCATGTTAGGGTTTCAGCATGCACATACTGCATCCTTTTCTAGCATTTCTCCTTATGGCTTTTATTCAGATCAATTTGGAATTGAGTTGTATGCTGATGGCACATGACATGCCTATATTAAATGCAAAAAGCATTGAGCTTTAGACATTATAACATGCATTAGGGTTCCAGTTGTGTATAGCAATTTTAATATATCTCGATTTGCTCACAACTGAAATGGAGACATATTTAATCGATCTGTTTGTATTAAGTTTTTTATTTGCAAATAATAAATGAATTTTCTGTTTCTTTTGCAGTGCAATTCATATATGGAGACACATTTATAAATTTGTTTAAATAAGAGAGCAACATATTATTATTGTACTGCATGAGGAACTGTATTTGAACTGAACTAGAAATAAACCTGCTTTTACCAATTGGGTTGCTCTGGTAAGAAAAGGAAGCTTTACCTGGCCCTTCATGGATGTACAATCTGTCTGTTTCCTGGTATTTGTTTGTGCAGTGTTCTCAGTTTTGGTTTGCTGCCTGTAAGCTAGGATAATAGTGTTAACAAAATCCTTTGTTGTCTTGCTGTGGTATTGTGAGGTTTACTGGATGAAGGTAATTGATAAAGGACAGCACAATAATACCGCAAAATAGACTGACGTAAGTGTCAAAAAGTGAGCAAGCTGCTATATAGTAAGGAATAAGTCCTATTTTACCTTCCCCCCTCACCCCCCATTTTTTATTTAGCAGATGTTGTTGACAGCTGAGGAAAGGCATTCCATAAAATATTCATGTGTACATTTAATTTTTAGAGATCTTATTCTACTTAATCTTTAAGGTTTTTGACAGACAAATCAATTTCACTTAGGTAGTCTTCTCTGGAAAAATCTCTCAAGTCCTTCAAAGGCATCTACCTCTGCTTCTCTGTACCTGAGTCTTTTTGGATGCTGATGAAAAGAGTTAAAAAAGTTTGAAAGAGACTTGAACTGAAGTAATTGAAATCGTGTTGACCGGTTGTGTGTTTAAAACTAAAGTACATATGTATGTACACTATCTACAAAGGTAACTCTTACATTGATGTTAGTTTTCTACTCATTTGTGGGCTCTTACAATATTTGTATTAGTCAAGGTTTTTTTGTCTTCCCTTTTCCCAATCTATGTATCTGTTCTTCATGTGCAAAGGCTAAATTTCAAAATACTCTTTGGTTGTCCTTGAAATTTTTTTACTGCCTTTTGTTCTTAGTACTTTTAATTTTCACCTTTCATTTCTAGATTAGACATTTTTCTTGTCACTGTTGACAGCTTCTGATTAATTACATTTTACTGACCAATTTTTTTTATCAGTTCTGTGGAAGATGTTGCTATGTTTATATCTTGTCCTGGACTCCATCACTAAAGCTTTATATTCCTCATACCAATTGTCTCTACCAATTGTAGGGATCACTGTGTTTCAGTAGTAGGAAATTGTTTTTTCTCTTGTTACAGGCTTAAGAAAACGCGTGAAAATGATTGGGATGAAGGTGGCAATATAAACTTTTTGATCTCTCTCTCACCTTTCTTAGGATTGTTTACCTCTCGTCTTAATTTTTATTCTTTTGTTTCACTTTTATGACTTAGAGTTTTCCCTTCAAGCTTTCACCAGAGGGATGTGTTTGTGCACGTTGGTATTTATTAGTGCTAAGATAATTACATGAACACACAGTAGCGTCTTCAGAAGTGAATGTGACTGTTAGCTTGGAGAAATGCTGTGTTTTGCAAAAAAGACAAAAGATTAATTTGCAAGAGTTTGCACTGAAAAAAATATTGATTGCTTCGAAGCTGGTTCTGGGCATTGCCAAAGCAGGCGGTTTCCCTGGGGCAGCAGACCACATCATGGCAGGTTGGCCTCTGTTTTCCATGTGTTGAAAGGCCGTCGGGTTTGGTGGTGCTTCTGAAGGTGTTACCATTCGGTTTTCTCAGGAGGAGATTGCACAGATCTTTGATTCATCAAGTTCCTTGCTTTCAAGTCCCTATCTATAAGGTAGTAAAGTTCAATTTCGGAAAAAATTGATTGGGTGCTTTGCAGCATCACGACTGTGCTGTTGGCTGTCTTATGTGGGATACCATGTCAGCCTGCAATTGCAGGTGAGGAGTTCCTGTTTCCAGGACTGGAAACAATTTGTAGTATTTTCACTCCATGAAGCTCTTGCTTAGCACTAGAATATGGGGATTGTTTCCAATGTGAGTTGCTTAGGCAAAACAATTACATGGACTTGTATAGTGATTTCACTGACAAAATGGAAAATAGGGCAAGATAGTTGTTAGACATTAGAATTTCTGTAAAGAGAATTTACGTTAGTGTCTTTAAGAGACCAGACTATAGAGGTTCCAGGTTCATGCATGTGAAATACTTTTCAGTTTCTCACAAATTGTAATGTCTGGGTAAGAACCACTGTGTTGGGCTTGAAAAGTTCTCTCTATCTACTTGGGCACAAATGACGTGAACATGCTAAGGTCAGGCCTTCATCTCTGCTCTGGAGCTTGCTGTAACCCATTACCCTGTAGATGACTTTGTTTTCTGCCTTTCAGTCTAGCCAGCTGAATCAGTGTTATTGTGAAAAGGTCAGGGGCAGTCTGAAGTACTGAATCCAGTTTGGGAAAGAATGTAAGGCATAATTTCCAGTCTTTGTTTTCTGTGAGGATCAACTCAGAGCCTGGCACTGCCACTATGTGTCTTTTTCACCTAATGATTTTTCTGTAGAAAAAGTGGTATCAAATTTGGATAAAACAGGCAGGTAGGGCAGCTGATGTGTGACAACACATGCACTGCAGTGTGTCACCATACCTTTTAGTTGTTAGCACCTTGCTGTTTTTGCTGTCAGTGCTGTCCTACACAAAAGGCTTTGAAACATTGGATGTTTCAAAGATGTACAGTTTTACCATGTGCCGTTTCAATTGCCAGGACTACTGGGGCTTGTGTAGTGGGTGCATGGGGACAATCTGAGTGCTAACAGATTCTGTCAGTTGTTTCTTGGTCAGTATTGGCATTATTGGATGTTTGTTAATGTGCAAGAGATGATGGATGTGGAAGTGGACTTGGCCATCCTCTCTCATTAAGCATTTGGAAACAAATAAATTTCTGTTTCCAGTGAGTAGATTTCTGTTTTTTTCACTCCCATAATATAAATAACTCAGTTGTATCTGTTTTGCAATTCACATAAATCTTGAAATGAAATGATGAGGAACATGGAGAAGAGAACTGTATCCTGGACTGCAGGGGAATCTAATAACTATGAATTCCCCTGAGCTGTATCTGTTTTGTGCTAGGTTCCCATTGATTTTTCAAACATTTTATTGTTAGCCATAATCCCTTTCAATATAAATCTTTCCCTGATAGTTTCTTCTGTATTCTAGTCAATTCTGAAGTGACCAACTTGAGAACTCTTACTAAACTAGATAAATTCTCCCTTATTTTCTCTGAATTGTAATCTGACCCCTGTGGAATCAGTAAGCATATTGAATTCTTGAGAACTGGTGATCCTGAGAAAGCCTGAGACAAAGGGTTAAAGTGAGAAACTGGAAGAAAATCAGAAATTAGAATGGAAAACAAGCCCATTTGTAGTAAAGTGTTTAACTTGCATGAGTTTCTGTTACAGTTGATAACTTCCCTTCCTTCAAAAGAAAAGGTTTGAGACTGAGATGATCCTCTGGGACTGAAGGTCGAGGCTGTGAGCATTATACCCTTGCTGTCTTTGGAAGGATACAGGGCATGAGCCGTATATTCCTGTTTAAATCAAATGAGTTAAACTTTTTTGGTATCTGTAACCCTGTTAATTGGAGCATTCTTGGTAAAGAAGATTAATTAAGTTAAGGAGATGAGGGTGGCTTTTCTGTTGTGACATAAAAATAAGTGTAAAAGATGGCACTGTTATTCCTGGAAATACAGGTAGGAGGTATTTTGGCCTGTGGATAGAAAGACTGTATCATCCGTTAACTGTTTAGAGCTAGAGGGGACAAACTGGGTTAGGACTGTCTCAACAGTGGCAGCATCAGATGCTGTCCTTTGATATTCTTGATCAGGGTGTTTGCACTCTAGGGGAATTTTGTCTGAATGTGTGTCAGTTGTGTGTTACAATTGGCTGTTTTATACAGTGAGTGGGGCACGTTAGATTGTTGCTTGGCTATATCAAGAAAAAAATGCTTCTGGAAAAAGAATTGAGAATGTGTTTTTGTTGCAGTTGTTTACCCAACAGTGGGACTGAACTGCTGTGTAATGCTTAACTGAATTTCAGGAGTGATGTGGTGTTATGGGAGGCTGATAGCCTCTATATGAGTATGTTTATCTGTATAAATATCTTGAACCACTGTGCTTCCAGTTCCAGTGTTTTGGATTGTTAGTTTTACAGTTAACTTTCCTTAAGAGGTGATGCCACTGCAGTTCTAGGATGTCATTGTAGTCTTGGAGATTTTTCTTTTTCATGTTTAGATATATTTGTCTGCAGATATATCATGTGGCATGAGAAGATTAAAGACAGGAATTATTATATACTAATAACTGCTCTTATTTCTGTAGTGTCTGGTATATATGGTTTTGGGCATGGGCTCTTACTGTGGCAGGCGTAATGCATTTGTATGATAAAAATAGAATTTGTTTTCCAGGAGGCTTTATAACCTAAATATTAAACAAGAGACCGTGTTTTAGGTGGGAGGCAAAAAATGGGGAAATGTGGTTTGAAGGCAGTCTCAGAATATCTTCTTTTTTTGCTTCAGTAAAGCCCTGCTTTTTAAAGTGAGTAATTTCCAGTAGGTTTTGTGAACTAAAAATAAATTCTGTTGATATACATTGGTTGTGGTGATGGAAGTAAGGCTGCAGCATCTCAGGGGTGTTGGACTTGATGACCTCTGGATTTCCCTTGCACCCCTAACGATCTGTGTATCTCTCTAGAAAAGTAGGAAGTTGCAGTAAGTTCCTTCTTCAGTGAGACTCATCAGCCTCTGCAGTGTGTGCCCAGAGTGAGGAAGTCCATGATCCCTAGCGTAAGATCTTGGCAATGGTTTCCTCTGCTCCTGCTCAGTGGGGTGGACAGTGGCTTGAAGGTCACAGTATCTCATGTCCACCAAAGGAAGGGCTACAGTGTAGCACAGTGTCCCATGTCAAACACTGAGGAGATAACAGTAGTAAAACACAGACTGATGGAAAAATGCAAAACTGTGGAACTGGTTGGAGCACAGCTGTAGCTGAACCATTTGTCATGGCTTGTAGGCATCATGGATAGGCGGTATTCCAAGGAGGCTCTGGATGGAGTGATATGTACGGGGGGATAATGCAGAACTGAGGAGAAGCACTTAAGAGTGGTGGTAGACCAGAAGTTCAACAGGAGCTGTCAGTGTGTGCTTGCAGCCCAGGAAGCCAACTGTGTCCTGGGCTGCATCAAAAGAAGCACTGACAGTTGGTTGAGGGAGGCCATTCTCCTCCTCTCTGCACTTGTGAGACTCCACCTGGAGTACTGTGTCTAGTTCTGGAGTCCTCAACATAAGAAGGACATACAGCTCTTGGAACATGTCCAGAGGAGAGCAACTAAAATGATCAAAGGGCTGGAGCACCTCCCCTGTGAGTACAGGCTGAGCAAGTTGGGTTTGTTCAGCTGGAGAAGAGGACATTGTGAGGTGACTTTCTAGCAGCTTTCCATGGGTGCATAGAAAGAGGACAAGGGGAAAGAGTTGCAGACTTGAAGAGGGGAGATTAAGGTTGGACATTGTGAGAAAATTCTTTCCTGTGAGGGTGGTGAGATGCTGGAACAGGTTGCCTGAGGGAGCTGTGGCTGCTCCATCCCTGAAAGTGTTCCAGGCCAGGTTCAATGGGGTCTTGAGTAACCTGATCTAGTAAAAGTGTCCCTGCCTGTGAGGGGGGTTGGAACTAGGTGATCTTTAAGGTCGCTTCCAACCTTGGCCGTTTTGTGAACTAATCTCCATTGCACTGTGAGAGAATAATTGTCTGTGGTTCTTGGATGTTTGGTATTTTTTGGGTCTGTTTTTTTGTTTTCTAGTTTTTTAAAAGAAGTAATAACTTCTTAAATGTGACTATGGTGTTTTGATTCTGTCTGGAGTCAACCTTTTGGCATCAAATAAGTATTCATAGGTAAAATGAGGAGTACATGATTGTCCTTGTAATTGGAAGACAAATATGATTATGATTAAACATGATTAACACAAATAAACATGATTAAACTCTATTAATGTTTAATATCAAGGTTGACTTGAATGATATAGGACTAGTGAAATGTAAGCATGATGATAAATATTAGCGTATGATAGAACTGTTTTGTTCTTCACAGTTTGTTTGTTGTGGATTTCCACTGAATGGCAAATATCTCGCCCAGTTTCATGCAGTTTCCTCCATCACCTTTTTACCCCATAAAATGATTCGTGTTCATTCATTACCTCTAAGTCAATTGTAGGTGAGGAGAAATTTTGAAGGATGTCAATAAGTGAAATTTGAAGGTATCAGAAAAAGCATTCTGAGCTTTGACTGTGTAAGTTGCTTGTTTATGCAAAGAAGCAGAGTCCATGGCTGTATGCATCCTCATCCATATTTATACACTAGTGTATTACAGACATTAGCTACATCTGTACCTTTAGGCTGTTGTTTTGCCTGTTGTAATCATGTTGCCATAATTAAAACTTCAGAGAAACAAACAAACCAACCCTCATTTGGGTGTAATAGAGCTTATGATGCCTGTGTGAAGTTAATTAATTTTTGCATGAAAAGCATACAGTGACCACATTATTGAAACTGCACTCACCCCACTGTGTGTCGAGGAGGCACTAGGTACACTTGAATTGCACAGAACATATTCATGCAGGACACATTTGAGGTTTCTTGTTTGTTACTTTCCAAAGTGATCTTGTACTAAGAGGCTGCATTTATCACATTTGAGCTAAGCCTGGTTACTCACTGGCTGTTTACACTACACTGTTTACTAAATTCTTATTTACTGCAAATGATATCTTTCCATTCAAAGAGTGCCAGTCATCTTTGTTTTCTGAATGCCTCAAACTTGGTGCAACCATGGTCTTTCACTGTGTGTTTGACCTTTTTTTTCTTTGTTTGGACATGTTGCCTATGTAGATATTTTGGTTTATTTTGGTTTTTTTTGTTGGTCGGTTTCTTGATTTTAGCTTAGGTTTGTGAGAACATCGCAGTGTCCTGTGATTAGCATTTAGTTCCTCTGAAGCTTATGCCAGTAGTTTTAGGCATTGGCTCCAGAACTATGTGTGAATAAACATTCTGCTTTTAGGTGTGCTTGGCCTACTGTTTATAGGCAGCTGTGGTGTGAGTGGTGAAGAGCTGTCCGGAAGTGCTTTAAGCAGATTACAGACACAGTCCCAAGGCTTATATCATGATTTTTTCCATTGTCTGTGCATTTACATTATTTTTTTAATGGCATATTTTTCAAAGTTACTGAAAAGGCTTCCTAGTCTCTCCATGGGCTCCTTAAATTTCACTTCCAGTGGAACCAGAGCTCATTGTAGTCCCACAATAGTGTCAGCGGATTGCCAGAGCCCAGCATTATTGTGTTGCCACAGTTCCCTACATACTGGATCCGACGACCGCGTCTCCCAGGGTATCTGGAGTCAACTTCACAAAACAGTAATGATACAGCAACTTGCCAATTGCCATGGGGACAGCTGCAGCTCTTGCAACCAACAGATAAAAACATCCCGTCTCTTCTGTTTGAAAAGCAGATGAAGAAGTGCAGTACATGCAGAATAAGTGATAAACTCTCACAGAAGAAAACTATAGTTATGATTATAATTGGCCACTGCAGACACTTATTTTTCCTGACAATAATGTAAGCCATGAGTTGTGGTTAAAGGCCCTAGAACGGCTCTTTTGAGTGGGTAAGGCGGACTTGAATCAAATAATCTTAAGATTTATCGTGACACTTGAAATTAGAGTGATCTGCACATGCCAGGTGACAGCTGAAGCCACTGAATATTACTTTGATTGAACCTGTATGTTGTGTAAGCTACTGCTTCTGAGGTCAGCAAATGAGGATTTGTGGGAATATAAGAAACTATTACTAAAATCATAACAGGGTTTCTCTAGAGTTCTGAAACATACAGTACGAAAATTAAAAAGCTTCTACAAAAGCTTTTACAAAAAGGTGTCTCTGGTTTTGTTTATCTGGGGGATGAAAGGCCTTTCCACCCTCTTAGGACTAAACTTTTTTGTATCCAGAAAATGCCATGGTGTAGTTAAGTAAAAATATACTTTATGAAGAGGACAAAGTAGTTGAGTTTTATTTTTGTACAAGCAGTGCATAAGTTACAGCATGTGATGCAAACAAATGCAGTGTAAAGACAATGTACAATCCTCATGTTAAATACCAACTGTCAGTCTCTTTCCCTTGCCTGAGTAAGTGCCTTAAGAAGGATACTTCCCTCTCTTTTGGTGAAGCTTTTTATGAACAAACATAAAACAGTTGGAACTTCCTCTGCAGGCAAGTTTGCTCTGATTGTTGGGTTGGTGGGCAGGGAAGTGGCACTGTGAATCCTCTGGAAAGACACGGACAGCCAGTGTGTCTGAACCCATTTAATGGTGGAGCTGTTGCACAAAGAGAAAAACCTGCTTTTTTCCCTTTTGTCTATTGGAAAAAAAACAACAAAACACAATAGAAGATTGTTTTCTTTTGAGAGAGAGAAAGATTGATGATCAATCCCTAAAGGTACCTTTGCCCTTTAGGTTGAATCTTTACATTCTCATTACTTTAATGGGTGATTTAAGTGTTTCTGAGTGGCTGGAGAGAAGCCTGGCAGAAAGGGACCTGGCAGTACTGGTTTACAACTGAGGGAACAGGAGCCAGCAGGGTGCCCATGTGGCACAAAAGGCCAATGCATCCTGGCTTGTATCAGCAATAGTGTGGCCAGCAGGACTAGGGACATAATTCTGCCTCTGTACTGGGCACTGGTGTGGTCCAGAGGAGCAATGAGGCTGGTGAAGGGGCTAGAGGGAAAGTTTGATGAGGAGAGGCTGAGGGAGCTGGGGTTGTTTAGCCTGGAGAAGAGGAGACTCAGGGCAGGACCTTACCACTCTATATCTACCTGAGGGGAGGTTGTAGTCAGGTGGGAGTCAGGCTCTTACCCCAGTCAACTAGTGATAGGATAGGAGGGCAGGACCTGAAACTGTGCTAGGGGTGGTTTATCTTAGATGTTAGGAAGCCTTTCCTCACAGAAAGGGTGATCAGACACTGGAATGGACTGCCCAGGAAGTCTTAGTGCCATGGTCTGGTAGATGATGTGAGGTTAGGTCATAGGCTGGACTTGATGATCTTAGAGGTCTTTTCCAGCCTCAATAATTCAGTGATTCTGTGAATTAGGAGCCGACACACTTTGTGCCACTGTGCCTATATTCTGCAGGAAGACATGAGGTGAGGCTGTCTCCCTGTTGAAATGCTGCTGTCCTTAATCTTTGGACTTAATTGTTCATAAAAAGTGAAGCCTCACACAGAACGAAAAAACACCCAAACCAACCAAAAAGGAAAACTCATGTGACAGAAAAATAGAAATCTGTGTCTGCAGATGTCCTAGCATTTCTTGCCTGGAAAGGTGATGTAATTACCTGCATCTGACTGGTGGCATTAGAACCAGCAAACAACAGGAAGCAGGAACTTCCTGTTGAAATAGAAGAAGCTGGAGTGTGGTGTTATGTTAGAAGGAATTTTTTTTCATCAGAGTTGTGTAATATTCAGCTGTCTTATGGCCCACGCTTCATCACCTGTCTTCATTAAAGGCTGAGTAACTTTATATCCTAACTTGAAAAAAATTCCAAAAGTAAAATCGAAAATTTTTTGTTGCAGAGTGTTTGTAATCTTGGCCATTTGAGAAAGTATACTCTTAATGTTGTGTTTCAAGCGGTGGATTTAAAAGTGCTATTCTTTACCACCTACAGAGATCCAATTTCTTTTAGAAGTCTTTCCAGTTTTTTGAGGATCATATGAAATAGAATATTTGGGACAAGTTCATAGCACAGAGTTCTTGTCTATACCATGTGACACCCAGTGATGTCTAAGCAGAATCTATGCCATGATTATAAATTCTGTGACTGTTCTCACAAATTAGCACCTACTCCACTGTTTGTAGGGTCTTGCCTCCATAATGACATCTGAAAATTGTGAAAATGCCAGTAGATGTTTCTCTGTCACATCAAAGATCTCTTGGTGTTGAAGTCAGGTTCTGAAGAACTGAGTACAGTTCTTCATAATTTCTTGTAATTAGTACCTTAAAGGCTCTTTTTGAATGTTCTGAAGAGGGATTTAAAGAGAAAATTCTGTGTGGAAAGGACATAAAGACTGTCAGTGTTTTATATTATTACACTGTCTTTTCAGGTCCATGTTGCTACTTCCCTACTTCCCTTTTTGCTTGTCCTTTGCTACATTTAGTTTGAACTTTCAGGAGCTGTACAAGGTTTCAACAGCTTTACTTGAGCATAATTGTCCCCTGTGCAGGTTGAGAGTGCTCAGATTCACTGGCAGAGCCCTGCAGCTGTGAGAGTGAACAACAATAATAATAATTTCAGTCTGACTTGCAATTTTGTTCCTGTATTTTTGTATCTCCACTTATTCTTTTAAAGGAAAAGGCAGCGCTGAAAGATAGGAAACTGGTTTGAGAGATCAGTATGACACATTTTGCTTGCTCAGCAATAGATCATCTTAACAAAAACATGTTGCTGCGAATTTGACTAACCTTGTCTTAAAAATCTCTAGAGATTTGAGCTCCACAGCTTCCACTTGGAAATCTGTTTCAGTCCTTTGTTGCTCCTACCATTAAAAGACATTTCCTAATAGCTAAATCTGTGCTTCAATCTCAATCCTAATTTAATAGGGTAGTTCAAAAAAGAAAAAAAAAAAAAGGAGGGTGTGGAGAGTCTGTTATACCTGAGGGCCCAGTGAATCAGTATCACATTGCTGCAAAATCTTTCAAGCTCCACCGTGAAAGAATTACAAACTGTGGTCTATCATTTTGTTCCCCTCAGCATTGCAACACCTCAGTTGTGGATGCTGCGGGTCGGGTCTGGATTTAATGGAAAAAGTCCAAGGAATAAGTAGATATTAAGCTAACATAGTCTTGGTTGAAAGAGCTGGTGACGTTAGGCTTGGGGTAGGATGGTTCTAACCATCTTCAAATATATGAAAGGCTTCCTCATAGTGGTATGAAACAGTTCTTTTTAGCACACATGTATAATGGGGGTTTTGAGGACTTCCTTTTCTTTTGTTAGCTGATTTTCTGGATAAACAAATGATCTTATTTGATGCTTCAGCTCAGTATTGGTGTAGTTTATGATTTCTCTGCAAGTCCATATAACCTTGTCTTTCTCAAACTGCATTCTGTTTTTAAGGAATTGTTTGATTTCTCAAGGCAGCTTTGAATTCTTATGTCTGCGAACTTTCTTATAACTCCTCCTGGGTGAGCACCATTGGCAAACTTGTCTGTATTTTCTTTATTTCATCATCTGGGGAAGGCACTGAATAATATGAGAGTCAGGACAAATCTTGTGGAAATGGCATTTAATAATGCTGAGTTGGATCAGTAAAGCAAATACTCAGAAATGCTTTTGTTTAGGAATTCTTCAAGAACAGAAAGTTTGTCACAAATAATCCTTAAGAGTGTAAGCTAAGCTGTTAGTGTCTGAAATGTCTCTGGGATCTTCAATGACAAATGAAAGAGGAAAAGAATAAACATGTACCACATCCCATTGTGAATAAAGTAGCTTCCAGGTACTGTTCATTCTTGCCTCAAAATGGTATTGGCTGTGTCCATTGCTGTGTGAATGCTTCAGGTGATCACTGCATCCTGTGGTAGTTATGCAGGGGAAGCTCAGCCATTGCTGAGCTGAGTCATTGCTTCTATGTCTGACTCCTTTGTCCCGGGTCAGCAGGCTAAGTAAGCCTTAGTTTGGTTTTCAGTCTTGTGAGTAATCTTACTGAGTTAGCTGGAACTGTTCAGGTGCCTAAAGCTGAAAGCATGGTGAAGTGCTTTGCCGCTCAGTCCCTTTGTACTTCATGACTGCTAAACGCTGTGAAGGTATTTCTGTTTAATGATGATATTTAAAATTTTCAGCTTTGTGGGATCATGGCTTTCTGAACTTGTCTTTTGTACATGAAACTCTAAATAGGTTATAACTCTTAGTAGCTGCTGTAGCTCTTGCTGTAAAGCCTGCTTTTGTAGTGGCACTGACAAAACTGAAGTGGTCTTTATGCTATGAAGAAACTGTTTACTGCTCTTGTACTCTTTCAGTAATTGTTGAACATGATAGTGTTTGTTATCAGTATGATCACTTCAACAAGTTAACACCTGTGGGCAGTTTGGAATTTAGAAAGTGTTGTGTCTAAGAGGAATGGAAGTAGTTAATTCTAGATGTTGGTGATGATGGATAAAGATCCTTCTGCATATTGAAACCTGACTGGTCTGTCAGTTGTGGCTGACAGTCTCTGAGGAAGTCCTTACAACAGCTGGTTTGTGTTCAGAGCTTCCCTGCACTGAGCTGGTAACACAAAAAAACCTTAACATCATCTATATGTGCAAGTGCAATTTGATGTAGATCACAGAATCACAAACATCTTCGGTTGGAAAAGACCTTTCAGATCATCAAGTCCAATCTTTGACCCAACACTGTCACCGCTAAATTAGGATAAATTCCTCCAGGAATGGTGACTCCATCACTTCCCTGGGGAGCTTGTTATGATGCTTGATAACCCTTTCAGTGAAGAAATTCTTTCTCACAACCAGCCCAACTTTCCCTGGCACAGCTTGGAGCCATTTCCTGTAGTACTAGATGCCACACACTTGTCACATGTGAGGCAGAGCACACTTGCAAGTTAAGTGGAAGTTGAACTGCAAGTGAAAAAAGCAATCTTTGTTTATGGAGGAGGGCATGGAAAGCAGTGGATTTACGTATATGCTGTTGTACCAGTTATCTTATTTTTCACCATTTTGTGTGGCTTAAGTTTTTTCCATTTATAAATGAAATGAAAATTTCAAAGCATTGATAAGTGCTTGATTGAAGAATTGCATACTAAATTATCAGTCAAAAGAATGTTTTGCTTAGTTACAGGGTTTTGACACAAGGATACAAGAATCAGTCAACACATTAATTTGTGCATATTAACGGTCTTTCATGTGTGGTACCTGTTAGACTACTGCCAAATATTATGTAAAACTGTAGTTTTAAAGTAAGTTGACCAAGGGAAGAAGAAAGATCAAGGCATGTTTTACCCGTTAGAAGTGAATGTTTTTCCTAAGTGCATGCTTAGAACAAACAATTTTTTTCACATTTCAGTACAAACTAACGAAACCCTCGTATAAAATCAAGTGGAACTTGGGGATCACCAGTAATATCTGATCTCTTGGTTCTACTTGGCCTTTGTTGCTAGTAGTGCCAGCCAGTACTGTGATTCCAGGCAAGGATTTAAACTTAGGATAATAGAGGGGAAAAAGGAAAAAAAGCAGCTTAATAAATGTTAGCATGACAATAAATGAGTCTGCTAGAAACACAAAAGTTGAACGTCATTCAGTGGCATTCAAAGATTGTGAGTTAAAGCACTGGAAGCTTCTGTGCTATCAGGAAAAGAAAGTAATTGGTGTCTGTCATTGTCAGCAGTATAACTTATTTTTAATATTTTCCTTTTTGTTGCTTGAGATGATCTGTGTAATTTCTTTCTCCCTTAGCTTTGAGAATGGAGAAAGAATGTCAAAAAAGCAAGAGGAAGGGAAGCTTTCTTTGAGTGATGCATTTTAACCCTCTCCCCTTCCCCCCCTTATATACCCAGGGGTGGTACACAAGAATATAGTGGTGTAGGTCTTCTGAAATGAGAGCTGAGATAGAATGCACTTCAGAAATAATGCAGTATAGAAAGTTAGTTTTCAGAATAATATGAATTCTGAATTGCTTTTTCTTGAAAGCTGTCTTAATCACTACATGCAGTCTGTTCTAGAGAAAAGCTGAGCTAGGTGCACAGTTGGTCAATTGAGTATAGAAATCTCCATTTCCAGTGTTTTTACTTTTTCCATTGCAAACAAATATTTTCCACATGCACGGAGACTGATAGTTGGTATTTTCCCTTTTTATTTTCTTCCTCTGCCCCCTGGTAATTAGATTGGGTTAGGCTATTTCTGGGCACTATATTTTAGAAGGCTGCAAGAAGTCTTGGTACCATCTTACATCTTAAGCTTCATTTGTGGTTAGGGAATGAGACACAGGCTCCCTTGGGCCTTTGTTGTTTTTGGTTTTTGTTTTAAGGGAAATTGGCCTCAGTGCCTTCACTAGGAAATGGTTTTGACCATTTCACAGTGGTCCATTTTTACTTTCAAAAATGAAGTGGCATCTAATATTGCAGTCTTCTTTCCAAAAAGCATTTGTTTGTCCTAGACTTGTACCATTCTAAGTGAAATTAGACACAGCAGCAGAGTGACTGGTATGTGTCCAGGCTGGGCTTTGTATAGGTGTTGCTGGGTAAAGAATTAAAGTTGATGTGGGCCTGATTCTGGAGTTCAGTGACTCTACAGATGCAGAAGTTACTTGTGAAAAAACTATTTTTATGTTGCACCCTTGCAAAATTAGTTTATTTCTCAAGGGAAGATGTTTTATTTCTTGGGAGAACACAATATCTGAGGTACTATTGTGGTTGCCATGGCAGTTTGCTAGCAAGCAACCTCTTAACTATTTTACTACTGGCAAAGAAATGGTGTCTTTTTGATTGCTTTGACAGATGCATAGTTCATGTGATATTCTACACTGAATGGTTTTATTTTTGGGAGAAAGTGCCTTGCCCCACCCCGAAACATCTTTACTTTCTGAATGCATGTTTCAGAGTTAGCTTAACTTACGTAGTCAACTAAATATAAAACTCTCCTACTCCCTCTCCACCAGTCATCCTCCTTTTTAGAAACTGTTTTGATATCTAGGATGCAAGTGTGATTGAGCCAAACTGGCTTCACTTAGAGAGGAATGAATTTGCAGACATGTGAGTGCCTTGTTGAGAATACCTGCTTTAATTTTGTTTTCAATCTGTCCTCTTTCCCTTGTTAACTTCTGGGATGTAAAGCAGCCTGTGTGTGCCTATATGCTTGTGTACGTGTGAGGGTGGGGAGTAGCACAAGGGAGCAACTTGCTGTTTACTAACTGGGGCTGGGTTTTTTGTTTTTCATTTTATCTCATGAGCTGCCTGAAAGTACTTGTTTGTTTATTTGTGCCTTTTTTTTAAAAAAAAATGTTTTCTTCAGACAAGAGTCTTGTTGAGTATTTACTCATGATGAGCAAAGAGAAAGGTGTGGAAACTTCTTCTGAAAATGAAGCTATTGGTATTCTTCATACCCAAGCATTCAAGGTAATGGAATTAAAATAAAAGCACTTAAGGCTAAACTAAAATGAAAGAATTGATGACTAAACTGTACCTTTAGGCACTTGTCTGAACAAGAAGTGCTGTTTAATCTGAAGATTTGAGGATTATCACAGAAGATGCTGTGGCCCAGGAACTCATCTATGCCCGACACCATGTTACTGTGTTGCAGTGTTTTGCAAACAGCAGGAAAGTGGTGACACAGTCACTGTAGCAAACCATAAGGGTTGTGCCGGCATATGTGTGGAAAGCTAGGGAAGTGGGGTGTTGACTCTGTGCAGTCTTCACCTGCTCTGGGTGGGAAGGTGTTGGCATCTAGTGCAAGAGTGGATTTATTATGACATACAGCATAAGCTGAAGTCACAGTCATGCCTTTAAGCAAGCTTTGATTTAGCTGCTCACAATTTTTCATGAAGGCTGTAGTGAAACTTGTTCTGAAGGTTATTCTAATCCTGTTCAGCAATATGAAAATAAAAGGGTAATTTAAAACAAATGGCTTGCCAGACATTGAATACCTAGTGAGGTTGTGCCTAGTCTCTAGTGCAGAGGGTCATCAAATCAAATATTGTGGCTGAATTTTTGAAGTGCTTGGATAATTTTATGACCAATAGTAGCATTTGTAGTTGTGAAAGGTAAGATAAAGATGATCAGCTCTCATGCTTCAAGGCATAAGGTAATCACTGCAGCGTTGCAGGAGGGTTATTTTTCCGCTGAGCAGCATTACACAGTTGGTTATGTACATTATGAGATGTGTTCTTTCGTTTGATCTAAACCATTAGGTAAAGAGGTGACATTTAATGGGTGAACAGATTACTAAGACAAATTTCATATTAGCAGTAGAGGGGATATGTGTTTCTATATGTAAGGGTTTTGTTGCATCACATAATCAAAGCCGTTGGTTACAGCTATGTTGATTCACTAAAAATCATATAAAGGTAGGGATTCTCATTTTGGGCTTAGTGACTCTTAGGCTGCTGTGAGGTGTTTATTGTTACTATGCAGACATATGTGAATGATTGATTGTTGTTTGCTGAGTTGGTACTGTCTCCTGCCTTGTTCCCTCTTGAAGTCAACTTCAGACCACAGGCTGCCAGTGACCTTTTTTAATGTTTTAGTAGTTGGCAGTTAGACACTTGAGATCAAGTGTAAAAGCTAGGTCCTGATTGTATTCAGCCAGTGACAGGCTTGTCAGGCACTGCTGGGTCCTATCGAAAATCTTCTCTGCCCTGATGAGTTGGACGAAGGTTCTACTTTGCTATTAAATACTTCTGCATTCTATCCATATTTAGACTAAGACATGAAAAAAAATCACAGTGCAGTAAGCTTATATATAATGATAGCTATTACAATAAAATAGAAGTATTCTCAGTTTTCTCCTCCATTTTTGACTAATGAATCTCCAGTTTAAAGCAGAAATCATTGTAAGTTGTTTGTCTTGTCATGATGTTGCACTTTTTGCTTTTAAATTTTGTCCCATTAAGTTTTCTAGCTCATGAGGTCATCTCTTTCTTCCCGTGTGACAATCTTGTCCTCTTCCATGCTGATAACTGTGGCGGTTTTGCATTTTGTAATCTACTCTTTGAACCAAGGTTGTGAATGAATATATTAAGCAGGATCAATCTGAAGAGTGGATCCTGAGAAGTACCGTTAGCAACATTCCTCCATTTAAGAACTGCTCTTTTTTTTTTCAGTGTAACCTCTTGCAGTGCCTCCGTTAGCTGGTTTTCTATCCATATTGTCATGTGTTCTTATATTATTTCTCATTGTCTGCCTTTTAGATAAAAATTTATATAGGACACTATCACATTCTCATTTAAATTTAGATGTAATAGCTGCACTGTATTGCCCTTGTTGATGTAGTCAGCTATCCTACTGAGAAAACATTATTTTTCTTGGGTCATCTACTAGTAATGAGAAAGTATTTCTTTTTATCCTGCTTCAAATCTACCTCCATGCCCCTGATTACTGCCTCTTCCAAAGTCTACCATAATCAGAGTTAAAATAACATGAATATATGTTTATCGCTTCTCCTTTCTTGAAATGTAGGTCCGACATTTAGTATTCCCCAGTGTTATTTTTGGTTTCATAATGAAGATCTAGGATGCACACAGAATGCGGTTTCCAAGTAAAGGTTTATGAAACTAACTGATATAATGGGAATACTGTATTTCCCATTAGTTTATAGGCTTAATTAAAAAAATTGCCATGGAATTTGTGTTTTCATTTTCAGCTTCTTCCAGTATGTGGGAAATGCTCCTGTCTGTGTGCCATTATTCTTATGAGGAAATGGGACATTTGCCCAGGTTTGGGGCTATGCAGAATTAGCTTTTCATTGAATCTCTGTGACGGTAAGAGAATGCATACGTACTTGTTCTCTTCTGCTTAGGTGAAAAAGAACCTTTCAGTATTCATAGAAACATAGAATCGTAAGGGTTGAAAGGGACCTCTGGAGACAATCTAGTCCCACTTCCCTGCAGAGCAGTTTTTCCTAGAGCAGATCACACAGGAACATGTCTGGGTTTTGAATGTATTTGAATATATTGAATAGGACCGGACCCAGTACTGACCTCTGAGGAGCACCACTAGACACAGGCTTCCAACTTTCCTCTGCCCCACTGACCACAACTGTTTTGAGTTCTATCCTTTAATCAGTTCCCAGTCCACCTCAGTATCCAATTATCCAATCCACCCTTCTTATGTTTGGCTGTGAGATGGGAAGTAGCATCAAAAGCTTTGCTGAAGTCAAGGTAGATCACATAATTTGCTCTCCCTTCATCTATCCACTGTGTTATATCTTCATTAACGATTATCATATGAGTCAAGCAGGACTTGCCTTTCGTGAATCCTTGTTCCTGATAACTCTACTTTCTTTGTGGTGCCATGAGATGACAGCAAGAACATGTTATTCTGTCACCTTTCCAGTGACAGAGGTGAGAATGAGGTCTGTAGTTTCCCACATTCTCCTTCCTGCCCTTTTTGAAGACTGGAGTGACTGGCTTTTCTGCAGTCCTGTTCCCCATGGTTTGTCAAACATGAGACTGGCCTAGCAATGACTTCTGCCAGCTCTCTCAACACTCATGAGCATATGTTCATTCCTATGTTAGACAGGTTGGATTGATGGGCTGAGGCCAATTGCTGGGTCCTGCATTTTGGTCACAAGAACCCTAGGCAACACTACAGGCTTGGGGATGAGTGACTTGACAGCTGCCCAGCAGAAAAGAACCTGGGGGTGCTGGTAGACAGCTGGCTTAATATGAGCCAGCAGTGTGCTCAGATGGCCAAGAAGGCCAACAGGATCCTGGCCTGGATCAGGAATAGCATGGTCAGCAGAAGGGAAGTTACCATGCATTGTACTCGCCCCTTGTGAGGCCTCATCTTGAGTACTGTGTTCTGTTCTGAACCCCTCATTACAGGAAAGACGTTGAGATGCTGGAGTGTGTCCAGAGGAGAGCTACCAAGCTCATGAGGGGTTTAGAGAACAATGAAGAGAGACTGAGGGAGGTGGGCAGTTTTAGTTTGAGAAGGGGAGGCTGAGGGGGTACCTCATTGCCCTCTACAACTACCTGAGTGATGCTGTAGAGAGGTGGGTGTTGGCCTCTTCTCCTTTGTAACTAGTGACAGCACCAGGAGCAATGATCTGAAGTTGAAGCAGGGGAGTTTTAGCTTAGATCTTAGGAAGAATCTCTTTAGAGAAAGAGTGGTGAGGCACTGGAATGGCCTTCCCAGGGAGGTGGTTGAGTCACCATCCCTGGAGGTATTTAAGAAGTGTGTAGACATGGTGCTTTGTGACAGACTATAGTGGCAGCCATGGATGGGATTGTTTTGTGTTTTGACATCGGATCAGGTATTTAAGTATTTTTGGGTGTGAGTATGGTTGCACTAGGTGATCTAGTCTGTCCTTTCCAACCATGTTAATTTTGCAATTCTGTTTTTCTATGAAAGTTTGAGCTCAGGTACTATTTTTACTATGTGATTAATTTAGGAGACACAGTTTACCTTGTAATCTCTTTCCCCATCCCTGTATGGTTTTTTGCTCCTGATCCTTGTTCTTGAAGTGTTTTTCATCCTTGCTGTTTTTTTTCTCACTTCCATTCCAAATGGCTTCAACCTTTTATTAAAGTTATTTCTCTATATTCTGAGTTGAGCTGAGTGCAGTCCAGTCAGTTGTGTTAACACGCTTAGGCACTCACCTGACACTGCTAATTCCCAAATCTTCTTTGTAAACTGACTTTTATATACACTGTTATTATCAATTAACTTGTCAAAAGAGTCAGTCATTTGATCCATTTTTTGTTTAGCCAGATTTTTTCTATAGGATTATTGCTGCTTTTAAATTTTTCGCCTCTGACGTTGTTCCCAGTGAGGCCCAGCTGTGATTACAAGTAGAGAATAAGACTGAAGATTTCATATTGTGTGGTAAGAAATTGCAAAATGACACCTAAAAATTTACTAAAAAAAAGAGATATTTTCAGTGTATTCTTGAATTTTCATCTCAGTCAGTAGGATGTGATGACAGGGTTAGCCTCAGTCTCATATCTGTTGGGGTTTTTTTTCCATAGTTTTCTGTTTTCTACTCTTAATTCCTGGAGATTGATTAATACCTGAACTTATATCTTTCATAAGATAGTTTGTTTGGTTTAGAATTGTCTTCATTTTACTTTCAGATTTATAACAGCATTTAATCAAGTGTGAACAAATGGTCTGACTTGGTGTGCTGTTGTAAGCAGTAAAAATAATATATGGTGATTTCTTTCTGTGTAATTATTTTATCCACAGTCAACTAGTTTCACTTCTTACAATTCTACCTCTTCTGTGGAAGGCTGCGGCTAGTCAGAGTGTAACAAATCTGTGGCTGTGCTGCATCATTCCATTTGCTTCCTATAGTAAAACGTGACACACCCTGCTGAAATCACAGTTTGAACACGAGATGCAAATTACTGTAATAGAAGTATGGCAAAAGCAAAGAAACCCATTGGTTATTATTAACCTTTTGAATTAAAAGCCTGGCTGAGAGACCTCATTCCAAGATCCAGAACAGCTCATTTTCTAATGGGGCAGACAATGCATACTGGTTATTCCACAGTGTTTTATTCAACATTCATTTTACCTAGTTGTTTGGAAGTAATTCATATAAATTCTTACTCAGTCTTTCCTGACTGAGACTGCAAAATCTGACAAATTCACAGGCATGTGTGCAAAGGGTTTCTTCTTAAATCATGCTTTGAAGGCAGAGTTAGTGACAAACTCTAGATCTAAAAATGTATTTCTAAAAGGGAAATACATAAGGAAGTAAATGTTAAAGAGAAATACCTGGTCACAGAAATTGCCCAGGTGTCCCAGATCTGGCCTTCCCAAGGGAATTTTAAGAGTCATACTTTAGGCATTAGATGTATAGAAAATCTTTAATTTTTAAGGAGTGCTTATGTCTGTGGACTGGGCTAGAAAGAGAAGAACGTAGGGGCAAGATTAAGTTTGCAGACAGGCTCAAGTTGAAGAGGAGAAAGGACAGGTCAAAACTTAGGATCATCGAAATCAGTAAAACACCAGTAATGTAGCCATCAGTGTAATGCTCAGAATGGAGAAAGATTAGAGAGACAAGAATGCTGGGGAGGGGGAGAGCCTGTGAGCTCAAAAATAGTTTAAAATCCGCTTTTGCAAGAGGACTAATAACTAAAAGGTGACCTGAATAATATGTGCATTTAAAGATTATAATTGGTTGTCATGAGAGGGCCAAACTCCCAGTTCTTCTATTTGAATTAATTTTGTTTACATTTATAAAAACCCATTGTGATGCCTTAGATTTTCACAGGTATTAATATCACTTCAATAGGTATCAGAAAATATATCTAAGAAGTTACTATTTTTGAAGTTACTCTAGAGAATCAGTAGTGTTTCAGTTTATAGAGTGATTAGTAAGTGTTAAGATTTGAAGAGACGTATAGAAGTGGAATGAAGCATTACATCTGTTTGGGGAGTGTTGTAAAACAAAAATTATCAAGAGTCAACTTGTCACCCCCCACAGAAAGACCTCTTAATATTGCCTCTATCCTTCTCCAAACTGTAACTGGGATGGTCTCCTGGTGTGACAGATCTTGTTCAAACCTCTCCACATCCTCTTCTGTATGTGGCACTTTTTCCCTTGCAAGGCTGAAACATGTTATTTCAGAAATGTTGTACTCTCCAGAAAGTATGTTATTTGTATTACTGAGCACTACTTTTATGAATTTAGAATAAATTATGAAAGCTTAGGAAGATGAAAGTGTGTTTTTAACATGTGACCCGTTTACTAAGAATACCTCTACTAAATACCTCCCCAAGTCCCAGTAAGTAATTTCTAACACTGGACTTCTTTGGTCTTTTTGATTTGTGAGCGATTAATTCAGGTTATGTGAACTCCGTGATTCTGAAAGGCTGTCTATTCTGTATTCCCCATACAGACATACTGTATTTATCCTCTTCTTGTTCTTGTACGAGACTTGTCTGCTTCCATTCCTCGGGGAGATATGCCAGGTTGTATCTGTGGTCATTGGAAAGCTCTAAAATATTTAGGAGTCTTAAAATGACTGACAGTCTCTCTGCTTGTAACAGTACAAATTTGGGATATTGAGTTGGCAGGGAATAGATATAAAACCTTTTCATTTTTCTTGTCTACAAATGTTGGTGGTTTTTTGTTGGGTGTTTTTGGTTTTTTATGGATACTTTTGTTATAAGTAGCTGGTAAAGAAAATAGGTCTTCTGTTATAGGTCTACTATAATGACAATTTCATACTTAATTGCTGTACCTCTTTGTGTACTATGTACCTTAAAACCCCTGCAAAGAAAGCAGTGGAAACACTTGGAGAAATAGAGTGTTGATCTGACTGAGTGCAGGGAGGCTCTACACTGGGAGTTAGGCTTGATCAATGGGCTGAGGCAAATTGTATGAGCTTCAACAAGGCCAAGTACTGGGTCCTGCACTTGGGCCACAACACCTCCATGCAATGCTGCAGGCTGGGGGAAGAGTGGCTAGAAAGCTGTCAGGCAGAAAGGGACCTTGGGGTGCTAATCAAAAAGCAGCTGAACATGAGCCAGCAGTTTGCCTGGGTGGCCAAGAAGGCCAATGGCATTTTGACCTGTATTAGAAATAGTGCTGTAGGCAAGTGAGACCCTACCTCTCAAGTACTGTGCTCAGTTTTGGGCATCGCAGTACAGGAAAGATATTAAGGTTCTAGCACAGGTGCAAAGAACAGCAATGAGGCTGGTGAAACACCTGAAGAACAGCCTTTACAAAGAGTGGCTGAGGGAGCTGGGGCTGTTTAGTCTGAAGAGGAGGAGATTGAGGAGAAACCTTACTGCTCTCTACAACTATCTGAAAGGGCATTGTAGAGAGATAGGTGCTGGCCTCTTCTCACAAGTAAGCAATGATAGGACTAGAAAGAATGGCCTAAAGCTGCATCAAGGGAGGTTTAGGCTGGACATTAGGGAATTTTATTTTCTCTGAGAGGGTGTGTCTTGGTTTGGGAAGACAGGTATTAAATTCTTTCAATTTAAAGGCCTTCAGGCAAGAGATTTGGGAAAAAGAACAACAATTCTTTATTAAGAACACTAAGGAAATAACCCAACCGTACACCCCAAACAACCAGTCAGAATATAAAGTGTCCTAGGGATCCCGACAGAGCAGAATAAAACCTGTCCCAATTTCA
>VZRI01013401.1:187199-209482 GCA_013397515.1 Upupa epops
ATATTTAACCTCGCCTGGTTTTAACAATCAAGCCGGTACTGAGGCATTCACTCCCCCACCCTCCTGAAGTTACCAAAATAAAACCATACAGCTTCCCAATTGCTTTTCAACAGATGAAAATAGAATACAAACTTCTTGCTTCTATAACCCAGGACAGGGTGGTAAAGCAATGGAACGGGCTGCCCAGGGAAGTGGTTGGGTCACCATACCTTGGTATGTTTGAGAGTTCTATAGATGAGGTGCTTAGAGAATCTGTTTCAGGGGTGATAACGCATAGGGTTAAAGGCTGGACTGTAGGTCTTTTCCAGCCTAGATGTTTCTATGATTCTGTGAATTATTGCTGCTGCCTTGCAGCGTCACTGTATTATGTGAACAGTGGCACTTATTTCAAAAAATAGTCGTGTGATTAAGATCCAAGAGTAAATGTGCTTGTTAAACACAGATTGCTGTGCTCTTAAAATTTTGAGGACTTCCCACTTGTGGGGAGAAAAAGTATCCCCCCCATCTGCCTTTTTCCACTGAGAAGCAGCAATGATGGCAGTGAGTGCGTGTGAAGGAGTGGACAATATTGAACATTTTAGTCTTGACCTCCCTCTCTTTCTATAAAATAAGCAGATTTTTTTTCTTTCAGAGGCTTAAGGGGGCAATGGCATCTGAACATTGAGGCAAATATATGATACCATGGCATGCAAAATACTTTGAGTGTAAGAAACGTTGATGTACTTTCAGAAGTTGTCACTTCCTCTGACAGATCACGGGTAACTCCAGGTTACAGTGAAAGACTGAAGTTAAAAAACTGCTTTTATAATCCATGCTGATAGGCTATGCTGTTGTCAGAAATCAGGACAAGCTGATTTCTGAAGCAACCACATGATCATATGTAAATTGCCTTTTCTCTATCTCAAATTTGTGAGGAGTGGGCCTAATTTCTCCTGAATTGAGTGAAATGCTTAATTTACTTGGATAGTTCCTGATGGTTTGTTTCCAAAGGAATCCAGTGGTCCAGTATGTCAAGGTGCAATGCTGTCTATAGTTGGATGGATAATCTAATCCAATGGATGGAAGAGACTAGGCTGGATTGCCTGTTGCTTTTGAAAGACAGTGTAGCTTTGCTCTGCAGCTGTCTGTGTAGTGTTGCCGGGCAGGCTTGGTTTCTTTGCTTCCTACACTTTTTACCAGCACAAACAAAACTGCTTGCATTTATCTCTGCTGATGTTAATAAAATTATATCTCTCCCACAGTGCTTTTGAGTTCAGAAATGCATCTTCTGTGGTTTATGGCTAATCCAGAAATTTAGCAGTCAGACTATTGTTTCAAGCTATAATAGATGTTTCTTAATAGTGTACATCAGTTTGCATCAATAGCTATTGCCAAACCTAGTCTTTTATGCCTTTAAGATATCTGGGCCTTTTGGGTTGGATATAAGACATTGACTATCAGTATTTATTTACATGGGCTCTAACTGAAATGGCCGGTTAAATTAAGATGGATGAATTGCAACAGCACAAAATTACAAAGCGGTGAAATTTGTACTAAAAAATAGAAACTGTTTTTCCATCAGAAAAAAACATCATGAAAACATAAAAAATAATAATTAGAAAAAAATAGGAGTGTCAGTTGAGAGATGGTGTGAGCAGAGGAGGAAATCTGTTTTGTCCAGGTAGTCATATGTTGTCTATACCTAAGGGAAATTTGGTAAGAAGTATGATTCGCTTTGGTCACCTCAGAAGCAAGCTCTTCATCTGTCAGTAAATGTTTGAATTATTCAAATGTTGTAGTATTATTAAATCAACAACATGGCTGATCAGATGGGTTAACATATGATATTGCAAGAAATTAATTTACTGACATAGGACTGAGTATGGATTGTAGCATATGGGTAATATTGTACTCTTAGCATTTACCAGACAATTCTTAAAAACCTCTGGGACTGAATGCGCGGCATTCTTGTGGAAAAAGTGGACAGGCATACGCTGTGCTGGGTTGAACACTGCCTGGAAAGTCAGACCCAAAGAGTGGGGGTGAATGCAGTTAAATCCAGTTGGCAACCACACCTGCTCTTCCCCAAGGCTCAGTTAAACAGGGGTACTCATGTTTAGTATCTTTTATTGATGATTTGGATGAGGGGACTGAGTGTACCCTCAATCAGTTTGCAAATGATCTCAAGCTGGGTGGGTGTGTTCATCTCCTTGAGGGTAGAGAGGCCCTGCAGAAAGATTTGAACAGCCTGGACTGATGGTCTGGGTCCTGCACTTGCGTCACAACAACCCAGTGCAATGTTACAGACTTGGAGGAGAAAAGCTCTACAAAAGGAGACCTGGGGGGTATTGATAGATCATCAACTAAATATGATCCAGCAGTCTGCTCTGGTGGCCATGAAGGTAAATGGCATCCTGGCTTGTATCCGTGATAGTGTGTCTAGCAGGAGTGAAAAAGCGATTGTCCTCCTTTATTTGGCANCCCTCAATCAGTTTGCAAATGATCTCAAGCTGGGTGGGTGTGTTCATCTCCTTGAGGGTAGAGAGGCCCTGCAGAAAGATTTGAACAGCCTGGACTGATGGTCTGGGTCCTGCACTTGCGTCACAACAACCCAGTGCAATGTTACAGACTTGGAGGAGAAAAGCTCTACAAAAGGAGACCTGGGGGGTATTGATAGATAATCAACTAAATATGATCTAGCAGTCTGCTCTGGTGGCCATGAAGGTAAATGGCATCCTGGCTTGTATCCGTGATAGTGTGTCTAGCAGGAGTGAAAAAGCGATTGTCCTCCTTTATTTGGCAATGATAAGGCCACACCTCCAGTACAGGGTTCAGTTCTGGGCACCTCAATTCAAGAAAGACGCTGAAGCACTGGAGTGAGTCCAAAGAAGAGCTACAAGGTTGGTCTGGAGAACAAGCCTTAAGAGCAGTGGCTGAGAGAGCTGGGGCTGTTTAGTCTGCAGAGGAGGAGGCTGAGGGAAGAGCTGCTTGCTATTTACAACTACCTGAAAGGAGGTTGCAGAGAGGTGGTTCTTGGTCTCTTCTCACAAGAAGAGATAAGACAAGAGAAAATGTCCTCAAGCTGTTCTGGGGGAAGTTAAGTTGGCCATTATGAAAGGCTTCACTGCAATTTGGAAGAGGCTGCCTAGGGAGGGGGTTGAATTGCCATCCCTACACATGCTTACAAGTCATGTAAATGTGGAACTTGAGGACATGGTTTAGAGGTGGGCTGGGGGAAGTTAAGTTGGCCATTATGAAAGGCTTCACTGCAATTTGGAAGAGGCTGCCTAGGGAGGGGGTTGAATTGCCATCCCTACACATGCTTACAAGTCATGTAAATGTGGAACTTGAGGACATGGTTTAGAGGTGGGCTTGGTACAGTTGGGTTAATGGATGGTCTCAGTGATCTTAAAGGTCTTTTCAAAAGTAAATTATTCTATGATTCAGTGGATGCTTTTGAATTTTTATCTCTTTGCTGTTAGCACTTCTCTTTTGTTATGGATTCCTGAACAAACTGTTTGTGATATCTGTTTAATTATGTGACTGTGCTTAGGATGCCCAGATAGAGACTTCAATGTTTTAAAGTGTGTAAGGATGCCATCACTTAAGAAGATCAGAGGGAGCACAGGGAACAAAACCTCTCCTGCATCTGCCCTGGGGGAATTGCATCTGGTTTGAATTCACATGTGCATGAATATGTGTGTGCACACCAGTTTCTGAAATGGTAGAGATGTCAGTTATGTACTATGTATCAAGTGAATATTTGGCATGTGGACATTGAAATGCAAGTCATGAGATGAGTCTTGTCCTTGAGGTAAAGAGAATATCCTCTACCAATCATCCTTGGGACGTTGTGCCTTCCTTGTATTTTAAGTCCTAGCCAATTTATGAGGGATTTATCAGAGTAAAAGAATCTAGTGCCTAGTTGGAAAATGGCAAGAGGATGTGTATAACCTAGAATCAGTGCAGGTTATATGCTATGTGATTGCATGTCTAAGAAATTCATCAGTTTTCCCTTGGTTAGGAGGTCTTTGTGCCACTGTGTAAACCTCAAAATAGTGTAACCATAGCAATTTCATTATTCAATTTTCTTCTACTTCATGTTTTCTCTAAAACTATTTCAACATAATGTGGTTCTGTTTTTCCAAGGTCAAAGCACCATATGATTTTACCCTTGTGAAATCTTTCTGAAGATTCAGAAGCAGAGTTCAGTGCATGTGACACATTGAGGCAAATGGCACGAGCAGTTAGATAATTTAAAATTAATAAATAGAAAGCTATTCAGAAAGGGCCGTAAAAAGGATGAAAGGATTGTAAGACCTGATTTATGAGGCAAGACCTAGAAGTTAGATTCAGTTTGATTGAAGGGATAGAATGAACATTACTGTCTTCAAATATGGACATGAACAAAAAGCACTTTTTTGTGAAATCAGGATTGTGGACTAGACAGATACGTTTTGGAGCTGCCAACATAATGAGAAGGAATAAACTTGGTAAGATTTTAGCAAGATTTCTGAAAAACTGGAAGCTAAATAGAACTAAGAAAGGAGAAAATTGTATCTATGTAGTTGTTGTGGGGTGACCTCTGACTCTTTTCACATGTGCCAGCTGGACATCCTTTTCTATAGCCCTGAAAAACTCTTGGAATGCAGAAGAGATTCCTTTTCTGGCTTCCAGCTTGCTGTAGGGTGGTGGCTCTGTGTTTTTCTGCTATGCAGACCTGGTGAAAAATAATCCATTTCATCTCTCAATCTCTCTCTCTCTCTCTCTCTCTCTTTCCTTGTCTCTTTTAAAAAAGGTTGGGATTGATTTCGCAGCAGCAGCATGACTGCTTTGCGCTGGGGAGGGGAAAAAAGGTGAGGAAGGGAAAAGCTTGGCAAGTGGACATGTCTTGCCTTTTAACCCTTTCTTTTATTTGTTAATACAACTTGTTATTCTTTCTTTAGTATAATAATGTCCCTGATTTTCTGTTGTGTTTTGACAACCCTTAGAAATCCAAACTGGTACAAAATAATGCAAACCAGGATGAAGTTCAGCTTTATTAGACCATATGATTGACCATTCTGTTATATTGATAGATTATTTCACTCACTTATATTTGGGTTTGTGAAACTGCTACAAGAGGATGAGCAGTGGTTCTTTATTGGAGAAGGTGGATGATCTTCAAAGAAAGTAATTTTTAATCTTGACTACCATGGTTTCTGAGAAAACAGTATGTGCTCTGTGTACATATCTTGTTATTATGCATTACTAATTTTACCTTGACATTTATTATACCAGAAATACAGATGGAGTTTAGATAAAGGTAGTCACACCTTTCCTTTGGTTTAATGGAATGTCAAGTGATTGCTTCAAAAAGGCTGGCAGTTGTGTTAAATGATAGTTTTATGACTTGGTACAGTTTCAGTACTACCTTATGGAAAAATAATGTGGAACTAATTAAAATTGCATCTATCAGTGCTTAAAATTATAGTTATTAGTGTCATTCTTGGAGAACTTCGAATGGAAACTTGAAAAAAATCTTGATTTTTGTCATTCTGTCTTAAATGGGCCCCAATTCTTCATAATTTAGTACTTCATAGATACCAAGCATGGTGATATAATTGCTTAGATTAGTCTTCACAGGCTAAAGAAAAACAATTTATAGTGTGAAACAATATGTGAATGAAGTGTGTTTACCCTGGTTAGCCAGGCCCCCACCAAGCTGCTTTATTACTCCCCATTCCTCAACCACATAGAAAAAAAATATACTGAATAAATTTCAGGCAAGATAAGGATAGGGAGATCATTCACAATTCTTTTACCTCCTCACTATGAGCAACACGGATGGGGGCTACAGTCAATTCATAATGCATTGTCTCTCTCACTCCCTCCTCACACTGTTCCCCAGCTCCTGTGTGGGGGTCCCTCCCTGGGAGATAGGTCTTAATGATTTTCTTCAATGTGAATCTTTCCTATGGGCTGCAGTTATTCATGAAGCTCATGTTCATTCATGCCCCATGTATGTGGTACAGTCCAGGAACAGACTGCTGCATCATGGGTTGCCTGTGGGGTCACAAGTCCTGGCAGGCAAACCAGTTCCAGTGGAGGCTTCTTTCCAAGTGGCTGCAGTTTCTTCCAGAATGAAATGCATTTTAGATCTCTATAGAAGCCTCTTATCCTTGTATTGAGAGTAAAGCTCACATTGTTTTCATAATGCTTATTTCCAGGGACAAAAAAACTGTAAAGCTTTCATCAACAGCAATCTAAGAGTCTGTATTTTGCTTTCAAATAAAACTTAATCTAGCTTAAAAAATTGAGACAGAGCACAGCATTTGAAACCAGTACTGTTATTTCAACTCCTATTTTCTTTCCCCTTGTTCAGTGTAAGATCCTTTGTTGATTCCTTTCCCTCTGCAGCACACACACATACACACTATTCAGTAGTTTGGTTCAAAGCCCATTGAGCCTCACAGTGTTCTAATTTTCACAAGGAATTTTACCTGACATACTCCTTCCACTGCCTAGCTTGCATAGTCCTGTATTCACAGAGAATTTCCATGGGGTTTGAGAGAACTACTTATAACTCTGTCTTGGTCATGCTGGAATTGGGACTGAGTGCTGAGCATGTACTCTGAAATGCACATGACAGTGCCTAGTCATGATAGTAATTATAGTGCCACAAATATTGGCTTAGTGTTGCCTCTATTCCTGACCTCCATAGCTTTAGGTGCTGGGTGCTACAAATGAAAATCCTGCTTCTTGAAGGGTCTTGGAAAGCTTGTTTGCAGTACAGCTCTGCAGGAAGGTGCTTGCCCATTCAAGATCTCCCATTAAAACATCAGCAAAGTCAGCTATGCTTATAGTAGCTTTCATGGCTAGGGACATTTGGGTCAGCATATCTCTGCTCTCTCCTTACTTTGTGCTCTGACCACTGGTATTGATGGAACTTGAGGGCATCTGGAGGAATGATACTGCTAATGGAATGTGAGTAAAGACATCATTGACTCACTACGATGATAATGAATACAGTAATTCAAATGCAGTTATTAGAAATGAAATACTAGAAACCTGTTTCCTGTTTTCATTTTTTTAACTGCAGCTAAATTGTGACTATGTCACAGGGCAAGGCATTCTATCATCAGTTCTATTCCATAGCTAAAAGCAAATCAATTGAAGTAAAATTTTGTACTAAATGTTGAGTCAGAAATTAGACTTGCAGGTAAAAAATACTCTTATGTTAATCTGTTGGATTCACCCTGTCCCCTTCTACTGTTTCTCCTAGCTCAGGTTATATCTAAGGAATTGTTGCAATGTCCAAGCCAGAACTGCCTCTTTCAGTAACTAGTGGTATAAATCACACCTGATTACCATATTTGCTTGGATGAGAAATGCATCTTGCACTTTGCAGTTATGTTAATTAAGGGTATGCTTGTAGAGAAAAAGTATTTAAAATATCTAAATAAGGTGGGTTTTTTCCTGCTGGTGTTTTCTTATTTATTTTTACATTATAGATGAGATGAAATTTTAAAAGGCACAAACAATGACAGTAGATTTGTGTAGCAAGGTTATAGAACAAAGAAAGGTGTAGTGGGACTCTAGGAAACGACCTGTTTTGCAATGATCTGTAATTTTATTACCTAAATAAGATACGTGTCTCTAACCCTCTGTGGAACCTGATGAACAGGGAATATCCTAAATCTATGAGAATTAAGTCAGTTAATCCTCTAACTGCTAATGCAGCAGTGGTGATGAGTTAAAACTCTAATGTTTCCACATGGATTTTTCAGCAGAGTTGGAAAGATGAGCAAGGTGTGATGGAAACAGATGAATAGTGAATGTCTAAAAAGATGTATGAAAAGAGTGAACACTTAGGAAAATACAAATAGTGATATGAAGGCTAGAAATAGGGAAGATAGGGCAAAGTGTTTACCGAAATGGCACACTATTTTTCAGTTACCTGTATGCTGCATTGCACTTCACAAATGGCCTCTGAGTGAACAGATTACTGCTGAAATGGTGGAGTATTAATTTTGTATGATTTTTTGCTAGTAGCGTATCACACCTCTCATTTATTATAACAGTATACATAAAATGGCATTGTAAAACACAAGGCCAGTAGTTTTCCAGGGTCTGGAAATGTCTTTTAGACATGGTAAAGACACCCTCCCCTCAAAAAAATCCAGACAATCCCAAAACACCATATAGTTTTCATCAGCATTTAATTTTTAGAGAGATAGAATGTCCTTCAGAATGCCACAGCAGAAGTTTGCTGTGGGTGCAAGGATTCTAGATCAATTATATGTGTAGTCCTCCACAATTTATCATTTCAAGATAGCATCTGTGTGGATTTGAAAGAGTAATCCAGTCGATATCATGGGGCATAGATAGCAGGAGACAAACTGGGTAAGAGCATTAGTGATAAAAATAGAACAGTGAAATAAAAATTGTGGACAATGGTATTAGACAAGTGCTGATGAAACCAGGTATTTAATGTAATTGCTGTCAGTATATCAGCATGAAGAAAGACTTGTTCATTTTGATACAGTAATCTACTCCTTACCCTTAGCCATTAGTAAAATCAGATAGAAAGGATTGAAAAGGTGAGGTGTTAGCTGAATAGGAATGGGTATAATTATTTCAGTGAATCGTATTGTGTAGCTAAGGTTGGTGAATGGAAGATTAGAGAAAAACAACATTCCCCTCACCTCCTCCCTTCCCCTCATGTTATCATCTACTGTTATCTCTATGGATGTTTAGAAAGATTTAAAAGTAACGATCAAAAGGGAGGTGAATCTATTACAGAAATCTGACCTTCCTTTTCCAACAGAGGATTTTGTTTCATTGGTGCTTACTTTCTTTCAGAAGTGAAATCAAACCCAAGCAAGCAGGGCTTGGGGAGTACACTTATGTAATCAGTAAGCTAGAGACAGTCTTTCTAGGGAACAGAACTGTTTTTCTAAGTTTATGAGGTAACAGCTGATTACATGGCTTTATTTTCTAATGGGCTGTAATATATTGAGAGGCAGTAGTAGCATGACTTTTTATTTCTTGTAGGCTTAGGTTTAGCACAAATTCTTGTGTATTAAAAGCCTTTGAAGAAGAAAACTCAGAGAAAGAGAGGTATTAAATACTAAGGGAGAGTAGTTTAGTTAGATCTATTATATATAACTCTTCCTACTTCTGTAGTAATTTGCTGAGGTCTTTGTCATGGATTCTAATCAGAGGAAAGTGTGAACTCCCTCTGTGTCCCAGACAGGCAAATCATGTTGCCTAAGGAGCACCTTTCATGCAAGGAAATAGACTTTATAGATACTCAAATCTGCATGGATCCATCATAGGTCTATGGTACAGATCAGACCTCTATCATCATATTCAGGTTTTTAGCGAAGAATGGAGAGCAGTGTCAAGCAGCTGATTTCAAACTGCAATGCTCACAATTGCCCAGGATGTGCTACGCTGGCAGACCGTGTCACTGTAGTTCATGCTGTACAGCATAGCCTTTAAAATAATACTTGTTGGAAAGACTTTGTTCCATCTATACCTTGTGGTGAGCCTCTCCTTAGCAATTAGGAGGTTCCCAAAACACCTCCTGTGTTAGGGAAAGCTAGAGAGGAGTGTCATTATATTTTCTCATTTTGTTGTCTGCTGCAGGACAGAAAGAGGTGGTGGCTTTTTGTGCTTTGTGCCCCGTTTCATTTCTAATGAACTGCCAAATAGTTTTCTTTTCTGGGTTACATGTTGCCATACCTATGCAGATCATAATGAATGAGGGGCAAGCAACTGATGCCATTTACCTAGGCCTGAGCAAAGCCTTTGACACTGTCCCGCACCACATTCTGGTCTCCAAGCTGGTGGAACATGGGTTTCATGGGTGGACCACTAGATGGTTAAGAACTGGCTTGATGGCTGCACCCAAAGAGTGGCTGTCAATGGGTCCATGTCCAAGTGGAGGCCAGTGACAAGCAGAGTCTCTCAGGGATCAGTCCTGGGACCAGTCTTGTTCAACATCTTTGTTGGCGACACGGACAGAAGCACTGAGTGCACTCTCAGCAAGTTTGCTGACAACACCAGTTGTGTGGTGCAGCAGAGACTATGGAGGGTAGGGATGTCAACTGGAGGGAACTGGACAGGCTGGAGAAGTGGGCCTGAAGCCAACCTCATGGGGTTTAACAAGACTAAGTGTAAGGTCCTGCATCTGGGGCGAGGCAATGCTAAGCACAGATACAGGCTGAGCAGTGACTGGCTGGAGAGTAGCCCTGCGGAGAGGGACTTGGGGGTGCTTGAGGATGAAAAGCTCAACATGAGCCAGCAGTGCGCACTTGCAGCCCAGAAGGCAAACCAGATCCTGGGCTGCATCAGGAGAAGTGTGGCCAGCAGTTCGAGGGAGGTGATTCTCCCCCTCTACTCCACTCTGGTGAGACCCAACCTGGAGCCCNAGGACGAGGGGGCATGGAGCAAAGCTGCAGATGTGTAGATTTAGACTTGATGTGAGGAGGAAGTTCTTCACCATGAGAGTGGTGAGAGCCTGGAATGGGTTGCCCAGGGAGGTGGTTGGGGCCCCATCCCTGGAGGTGTTTAAGGCCGGGGTGGAAGAGGCTCTGGCCAGCCTGATCTAGGGTGGGCTGTCCTTGCCCATGGCAGGGAGGTTGGAACTGTATGATCCTGTGGTCCCTTCTAACCTTGACTGATTCTATAAGTTCTTCCCAGTGAGGGTGACGGGGCACTGGCAGGGGCTGCCTGAGGGGTTTGTGGAGTCTCCTTTTCTGGAGACGTTTTAAACCCACCTGGACCTGATCTGGGTAATCCTGCTGTGGCAGGGGGATTGGATTTAGATGATCTTTTGAGGTCCCTTCTGATCCCTGATGATTCTATAAACCTTGGGTACCCAAACACTTTAGCACATCTTTAGGCATTTCTTTTTTATTATTTATACCAGAATTATCATTTGGTGTGAATTGTAAAGGAAACCCTATATTCTGAGAGAAAGTACATGCCCAAATATGGTTATTTCCTAACTTTGAATAACTGGGGGTGGTAGATGAAAGACTTTATAATATTAATTCATGTGTACATGAATTAATGAACACACCACTTCCAAAAATAATTGAGACTGGTTTTGAGCTGTTTTTAAGACAAAATGAATATGAAAGAGCAAGCTAACTTCATCATGGGACTTAAAGCTACATGGGATTATTTCTAATTTCTTGATTTTGTAAGTCAAGATTTCAAAGTGGATCATATTTGAATTACACTCTTTTTCCAAGTTTATATTTTGTCTTTCCCTGAATTTAACTCTTACTTGTTGCAGTGTTCTTGGCAATATCGTCAAGAATATTTCTTTGGCTGTGGGTAGATCTCAGATCCCTGCTGCTACATAATTCTGTTCTTGAGCTTACAGTGATAATTCTGTAACTCATTAAATCACCTCTGTTCTCTCAGCCACATAGCAGACAACTTCTGGGTAGGCTTGCTCCTCCAAAGTTCTGAGAGCCAACAACTCTTGTGGAACCAGCAGCAGTTTATTTGGGGTTAACTCCATTTTATTTGGAGAGAGTTGAAATCAGCAGAACTCATGTGTTTTTCCTCTTTAGAGAGCTTCATACAGCTCAAAAGGATGTAGAAGTATTCTTTGTTTTTTTGTTTTGTTTTTTTTTTTCTGATGGACACTAGGTCTTTTCTCTGAAATACAGGTTTCTTTTCTTTAGCTGCTGGCACTGACTTGGGTAAAAGTTATGAAACCTGTTGTCCAGACAGACTCCAAAACTGAAAAAATGCCTCTTACATCCTCTCTCATCAGCCACTTAATGGAACAGCAAATGAAGCAGCATCTTTAAAGAATAAAGAACAGTCAGCATAATTAGCCAGGCACACTGCTTAGCAGCCCCTTCTACTACCACCTGTTCTAAATACAATATTTAGATTTTGTAATATTAAATACAATATTACAATAATTATACAATATCAGGATATTTTTGTAGAATAATTGGAAATATAAATTTAATAGGCTCGAACAGTCCTGGATAAAGCAATGTTTCTGAACCTCAGTTAAATTCTAAACATCATAGTGATTGCCATTATACAGAAAGAATCTTGGTTTTGCTAGTTGTCTTGGCATGTTTGAGCAAACGACCAAGCTGCTGCTGTTAGCCAAAACCTGTTCACCCAAATGGTTCGTTTCGCTTTTTGTGATTATTTTTAATCTGTGTTATCTAAACTGCATTATCATATGTGAGTTCTGGCTGCTTAGTTTTTAAAATAACTTACTTGCAATTGCTCAGAGATACCTTATGAATAAGTTATCACCCATCCCTAAGAGCTATAGCTGCAAACATATTTTAAAAAAGTAGTATTTTTAAATCTGTGAGATTTTCTATTAATGCATTTATCAAATGAGGACAGTCATTCACTTAGGGTTAAGAAACAACTCTTTTCTGTTAAAAACAACATATCATGGGTATTTTCTGTAATGCTTATTTGATAGCAGCAGCTTCCTAACTGATTTAAATGATCTTTTACAAAAAATTCAATTTAAATAAACTGTCTTTGTCCTAAGAGATCTCGAGGCACTTGAGGACCATCCCCCAAGTCCACCATACAGATGTTTAATAATGCATCTTAAATTGCTTGTGTAGTGATGGAAAGCACAGGTGAGAGTGGTACTGCAATGTTGCAGTTTCCTTAGAGAGGAGAAGAATTTAGTAGAATTATAAAAGGAAAATTTTCTCCCTCACAGCGACATTAGATAGGCTGGACAGCAAGCTTTAAAGAGTTGAGTGAGGTCTTTCATGACAGGATTGTGGTATTTTGAGAAGTGATGTAGTTGAAATACTCTGATTTCAAAGAATTCATCAGGTCATTGGAGACTCAGGTCATGGAAAGCTCTGCATTTTCATTCTGTTTTTTAAGTCAATAAATGGTAACCCAGAGAGACTCATGTTTGTGTATCATTGCAAGCATTAACAAGGATGGGAAAGGGGAAACAGCTGCTATCCTGTATGGCTACTGGGTGGATGGTTCACTAATGTAGCGGAGAAATAGATAGCAAAGGGATGTTAATGTGATCTATGTTGAAGAATAACCAGTTGCTAAATTTAAGCTTAACAGTGTTGAATTAAAGGAGAAAGGCAAATAAACTTGAACGTTTATTTTTGTCCTTGTCAGAAGTGTTAGGTTGGTTTGTGGCTGGCCTGCCCTAGCAAGTAAGACTGTTCAAGGGTGATTTGTAAGGGTGCCTGTGTTTGTAAATATTTGTTTGTTATATCTATGAAATTGTTTATTATTTCACTGCTCATCGATTCCCAGGTGATTCTGCCCTGATTTCTGAAGGCTTTTTTAGCTGGTTGGCTGTTTAATAACACTAGGATTATATTTCTGAGACTTACCGAAAGGGAAATTTCATTTGCTTTACCTGCTTTTCTTTTGGGTTGTTTCGATGCCTGTGATGGGGCAGCAGAGGAATGGTGAGGGTCGCCTGTGTTTGCACTGCTGTCCTGCCTTGGAGGAGATAAATTGTTATCGAGATGTCCAGTGTGGGGGGAGGCTAAGCATTTGCAGCCAATAATTAGTCTTATGCAACTGGGGGAAGTTGAGCTGCTGCCAGCTCACAGGGAACTGCTGACTCCTGCTGTTTATAGCTCCCTTAGGGTTGTGTTACACAGTTTGAGAAACCAACCCTGTGCTACAGATAAAAGCTACAGATAAAACCTAGGTATGGGATATGTTAGACGCGTGTGAAAGAAACAGGGAGTGGGATGGTAAAAAACCCCCCTCAACAAACAAAAAAGAAAAGGCAAGCAGAGCTGAAGTGAGTGTGACAGTTGGAGGGAGATAAGAGCAGGACAGAACCAGGGACCATTTCAAAAACAAAAAGTAAATGTAATGAGCAAGGAGCTGTTATGCCAGTAGAGTGAACAGAGCACATTTTCATTGGCACAGCAGCACAGGCTGACAGAGATTTTAGGATCTCTTACGATCCACTACCGCTGTGCTCTGCTGTTTTGGAAACTTTGTTGACATGATTCTGTCAGCATGTGAATATGTTTTGAGATTTGATATTATTTAAATATAAAACAGATGCTGGCTTTACATTTTTAATGGTGTTCCTCAATTATGTAGATGAGGGTTTAATAACTTTAAGTCAAGGCTTAATATTGACTTGAATAAAAAGAGGATAAAGAAATTCATATTCCTGCCCACTCTCCATTAATAATGTTTTTTAGTTGGGAGTCATGAGATTAGATCAGAGCTTTCTGCAAAGCTGACCTTCTTTTTCATTGTTTTTTGATTTTCTGTCTGTTTTGTCGGGCAGAGTACTTGAAAATTAGAATTAAGTTTTAGAGAATATACTTCCTAAGCAGAAAGCGAGTACTTGGGAGGCAGTTGCAAATAGTTGATTCTGCTATTGAGCAGATTTCCAAACACATAATATGTTGGTGCTCTGGAACAGTTCATAGTTCGTTTCATTTTGGCTTGATTTGATTGTTACTGTCTTTTAGTAATTAAACTGAAAGTGAAGCCCCAAACACAGGTGATATTGCTAATGTCCAAATGGATTATTATTAAATGCATACAGGCAGTGGTCTGCAGCTCCAGCAGTGGAGAGTACTTAGTTTCAAAATTGTTCACTAGTGGTTATTACAGAACTAACAGTTTAGAAAATAGTGGGCCCATTTCACCTTTTTTGGGAATGAACAAAACTCTCATTCCCATTAACAGGAACTGTGATTGTGTTACAGCAGAGATTAAATTGGTTTGAGACAACTCGGAGGAAACAAATGATACAGAGGTGCTTTAGTTGTGGTTTGGTGACTCATTACAATGTTTAAGTATTATAAATATTTAACAATAGGATTCCAAATAGTGAAAAGAGTTAAGTGGATTGTAAAGTTTGTAAACTACATCTGCAGATGAGAAAACCTTTCTCACTGGCCATGGCTTGCATATGATCTGTATTGTCTTTCCATTCCACCTAGTTTTGCTTGGCTGGTTGGTAGGAGATGAGGAGTGCCTGCAGTGTGGCAGAAAACCACATCGACTGCCAAGCAGGTAGCTCCACTGAGGGACTTGTGTTTTGCCCCAGTATGTTCATAGAATTGCTCTGGCACAAGCAGTAAAAGATAATACGTGTGTTATTTCCCCATGGATTCATGAACTTTGTCTGGAACTGTAGGAAGTAATAGTGCCACTGATTAGCTATAGGGTTAGGAAATGTGGTAGAGATCTCTCTATATGGGCAATAAACCACATGTCGCTAACTTGTAAGGAAACACCTGAACCCAGTAGAGCAGCACCTGCTCCCAGACCAGCGCCCCCTCTAATGTAATGGTTCTTACTGAAAAATAGAGACCAAATACCTCTGCTGTTGCAAACAGCTACCTTATGCAGATGGAAGCTGGTGATATGTGAATGATCATTATGCTGTGTTGAGCCTCATTTTAAAGACCATAAGAATACCTTTTTAAAAGAAAAACAAACTACTTCACCGGTCTAGAGAGAAACATAAATCATGTATTTTTATCACCTCAAAAGACCACTAGAAGATGAGCTCTAATATTTCAAATGCGACAAGCAATCTATACACATGAATCACAATTTGAGTTCCATTACAACTGAGCTTATATACACCACCGTGTGCTTTATGGATTGTACTCTAACAATATTAAGTAAAAACCTGAAGCTTTTTGTCTGATGAATAACTAACCTTTTACAAGAATTTGTAGAATGTTGCCCAGAACAGCAGCTTTGGCATTGCCCTACAGGCTTTAATAAAAAAATGCTATTGCCAGTTTTGATGCCTTGGTATTATTCTCTGTAAAGAAAATGTATGTATTAGTAGAAAGCTAATATTGCAAATATTAAAAGAAAATGTGAAATACTGGAAGGGTTTGTGGAAAATGCACCAAGAAAGATTGAGAAGAGTTAAAATAAATGAGCAAAGCTTGAAGAGTGGGATTTTTTTTTTTTGTTCCTTCTGTCTCCTTTGTTGGGGCTAGTCTTTTTCTCCCTGCACTCAAGGACTTCTGCAGCAACCCAGTGTCAGTTGTTCTCAATTCCTCTATTTATAGTCTAGTCATCACTTGAAGTCTGTAGTTTCCCTTTGAGAAATTGTCCCACAGGGATATTTTCATAGAGCTTGTGAATTTTCTTTTTCTCTCTGTGTATTAGCTATTTTGTGTTACAGTAATGTGTGCCTTGCTTACAATGAATCAAAGTTCAGATTCCTTCACCTCTGAGACTTTTAATCCTCTTGCACCCCTTTTGGGGGAAGAAAGAGGAGGAGTGTCATCTGCTGAATTCAGTGCGGAAGCTGGAGATAGAGGGTAGCACATAAGGATGATTTTCAAGTGAACTGGTTGCCGTTTTGACGTTCTTGCTTTTTATTCAGACATCTTTTCAATCCTTTCCCTTTTATGCTAGAAAATTATTAGATATGCAAGAACAAAACTCCTCAAAGCTATCTCCAAAAGCCTATTAAAAAGAGGCTGCAAGCAGAGCAGTGTGAACACACGTCAACACCTGAGTGTTTCCCAAGTGGCTCTAGCACTCAGTAGTGTGATAACAAGACATGTGGGAGGATTTTTCTTGGCTTTTATCTTCCATATATTGATGCATCTGACTTTTTAAAATTCATTTAATCAAGTAGTACTGCAACAGAAACAACAGAACTGTGGCAACTAGATAGTTCAAGGTGTTTGCAGTTGTACAGTCTTTTGCCTCCAGGCCATCATTTCTAATTCAGCCCAAGCTGGCAGCAGTCAGAAATCACTGCCAACTGACAGCTGTTTGGTGGCTAACATGAAGTGATTTAGCTTGTAGTTCCTACTGGACAGATGTCTGTAGTATGGAAAGTGTGAGTATAGCTAGCTTGTGTTTCATTTTCAGAGGCTGCAAAATGTGAATGTATCTCAATTGTAGCTACTTCGGTAAATTTAGGAGGGTTAAACCTCCTGAGTGGAGGCAACTCAGCACTCAGACCCCTCCCATCTGTCTGATGTTAATGTAGCTCGGCCCTTGTCGCACTTCACTGTATCTCTGTAAGGACCCTGTAGTGGGGGAGAAGGGAGACTGTAGCTTGGTCTCTACAGGTTGGTGGGGCAGAGAATGTAGTAGAAAGCTGCTCTGTGGGTGACCAACTCATTTGTACCCCTATGGCAGAGGAGGATCTTCAGCTGTGCTGTCAATACCTTTCATGAGTTTGAGCAATCAATAACAAGGATAAGGCACTAGTGGGGGATAAAAATTAGTCTGATTCATCTTTCTTTGTGTGGCCATATGTAACACTAGAATTAATCTTTTGAAAGCCATGAATTACTTTCTGTAAAATCTGTGCTAGTAAGCAGAAAATCTATCCTGCTGAGGAAAAAAAGATTTTTTTTTTCAGCATAATGTCTGGTTTTGTAGAGAGAGAAACAGGGATGTTTTACAGTTTACAATATCATGGAGCTTTGGGTTATTTTAACAGGCAATTAAATGATCGAGTTTGTTCGCTATTGTGAAAACAAGTTTAAGTTTTGGATTTTCAGCAGCAGTAGAGATTGGTTAAGCAAACAGAAATACGATGTCCGGTTTCTTCTGATCCTTAGTCATCGTTGTTTCCATTGGCGCAGTGTAAAACAAGTATAAAATGAGTCGAGATGACTGGCTCAGACTTCTGCTTGGGCGGGATGTGGAAATGGCACAGAATACTGCTCGCTACCTCCTGCAGCAGAGGTGTGTGACAAGGCATGGTCAGAGCGCTGTACTGAATCTGGAGGGCTGGAATACTGGACAAGTAGCTCAGTTGCATTGCTCTGACAAGCATTGCCATGTCATCTGTCCAGCAACCCATCTTGTGCTGTACAGAGTTACTATGCCTCCATGCTTTAGTTTCCCCATGATATAATTAGGATTCTCGTAGTTCTGATGCTGTTTCATATGATTGAAAACTCTCTGTCACTCTTTGGTTTTCAGTGTTGCCATAGAAAAACCCCCAAATGTATGTGTCACTTTTCCAGAGTTTAAAAAATTTAGGTTTCATGAAGAACAGTGAATGAAACCACTACTGTGATATAGACATTTTAGTCTGATTTTAACACATACTTTTCTACTAAATTTGCCATGTTCTTTCAGGCCTCTGGAGTTGGAAATTGAATTTATATTCTCTTATTCTAATGTTGTGTCATATTATTAATTTTACAAAGCCTTGGTGATTTTCCCCCACAGATATCGATGAGTGTGCTGCCAAGATGCATTACTGTCATGCCAATACCGTGTGCGTTAACTTGCCTGGATCCTATCGCTGTGACTGTGTCATGGGATACGTCCGTGTGGATGATTTCTCCTGTACAGGTGAGTACCTAGGTATAGAGCAGCAGCAGCATTGCTATACTCTGTGTGGTGGGTGTATTGCTTAGATACTAATTAGTCACTGTGCAAAAAGGTAGGACCGAGGAGGAGGGTGAATGTGGTATGAGTTACTCTTCCTTGGATGGGCTCTTTGGGATTTGCTTGGAAGGTGGCTCAAGATGCCCTGTGGTACACACACTTAGTGCTATTCCAGATGGGAACACTGGTCCATGCTGGCTTGTGTGCAAGATTTAAAAGCTGTGATCAGCTCATTTGTGAAGTAAAAGAAACCATGATTTGTTTCCTGTGGTTAGAAAGTGGTTGGTGGACTGAAACTTGAGAAATTATGCTGGAGGAGAAGCTGTCTGGACAGAGCTTAGACAAATGCAAAGAAACAAAACTGAAAACCTTACACAGACCTCAAAGCCAGGTGGTTTATAAATTGTCCTTATTAATGCTGGGAATTAATGTCTCCAGGACTGTGACACATGTTATTTGGGAACAAATCTGAAAGCCTGAGGTGGGTTGATGTTCTGATTGCAATTGAAACCTGTGGGGTCAGGCTCTCATGGGTTTAGCATAAGGGTTAATGAGTTTCACATATAAGTGCTTAAGGCACAGGTACAGGTTTGCACATATTTTATACAGTGTTGGCCTAACAGTAGAGTTATTCATGGAGCAGGAGGTGCCATACTTCGGGAAGGCTAATTCACTAAGTCAAAAGTCATCATTGCTGTTGGGCATGCTCTGTATTGCTTGGTGGTCTTGATGGTTGGCCCCTGTGCTTTGGCAGCTTTGAAAAAAGATGAAGTGAATATTGAAATGCCAGGTCAATTGGAGTTTAGCAAAATAAAATTTGTTTGGGTATGGCTGAATTTTAAATATACATCTTCCAGTATGTATTCTTATAGCCCTGCATCATTCTCAAATGGAACTAATTGTACTGATTTGGTATTGAGGAAACTTTTTCCCCCAAAACCAATTTTGTTACAATGTTTTCCATTTCTGACAATAAGAACTGTCAGGTAGGAACTTCCTGTGGTTATCAGTAAGAAGCTGCTGTGCTGATTGCACGGAAAATTCAGCCACAGAGTGAGTAAAATAATATTGCGAATGAAGCCTACAGTTGTGTTAAATTCTGAACTGTGATTGAAAATTAAGCAGTACTATTCCAGTATGTAATTAATATTCAATTCCACATAAGCAAAAGGCCTCGTGTGTTGAGGCTTACCCTCACCTGTCAGGTGAATCAGCAATAACTTCAACCTACTTGCATCAAGAAAGGTACATTAATGTTTTTCCTGGAGCTCTGAGCTCTGAATGTTAAGTTGCTTGAGTGAAAGACAGTTTTATTAGAAAAAGTTACCCTTGGATAGGAAGCTTCTTTCAGTCTCTTCCGGGGACACTGACAGTTTGGGTGTCTGTCCTCAGGTAAATCACTGCCTTGTCCGTTCTGAAAATGGCAGCAAGATTTGCTATTTCAGATGTTTGTGTTTACTGGAATCTACTGATGTAAAACATTTTATTGACTTCCACAGCTTTTTGCCCTGCTTGCTTGTTGAAAAATAAGTTCTCTTGGGTTGCTTTCTTTCAATATTCCAGTTATGGGCTTTGCTTCAGAAGAGAATTATTTAGTTTCCTGCTTTTTGAAGCATTATGAATTGCATATACAAATAGTGTAATTTTATTTTTTGAAGGGCTCATCTGTTCTCTGATATTAATTTGGAAATGCATGTGTATGATTTTCTGTAGTTTGAAATTGCAGTATATGGTTCCTGTGTTCCACTGCCATTCAATCAGGTATACAAATGCAACTTCATCTTAATAAGCTATAAGTTATCTGTAATAGCTACAAATATAATGCTGATATGAACAAGAAACAGCGGGGGTGATTCTCATCTCTTTTTGCATAGTACTGGCATTTTCTATGAAGACAGTCCTTATGACCATGATAAACATTTCAGGCCTGTAACATCTATGATAACCGTTCAAAAAAATAACTGTAATTTTACAGTGTTTCCCTTTGGGTTGCATGGGACACTGGAAACTTCCTAAAATCCTTCACTCATTCACAGCTAAGTTGCGTCATTTTGTGTAGTCACTACTGGGCTTGGATGCTGAGGTTCTACGTTTTTTTATTTCCTACAGATGCTCTCTGATTATGTACAAAAGCTTTTAAACAAGACCTTTACAAAGGATAGCACCAAGTGATTTTTATTCCTCTATTTGTATGTACTACTCATGACCCTTTTCCATAACGGAGAAACTTCCTTTGGACTTCTACACTGGGGGCATCTTTTCAAGAAATAGTATGGAGAATTAACTGTCCACCCAACATGTGTCAGCAGCACTGTCTGCCAAGATGTGGTGCGACTTACGTGAAAACATTTCTTTATAAACCAGGCTATGCTGACAAGTTTTTCCTCTGTGAAAGGAATCCACCTCTGGATTTTACTACAGGGTTGTGCAGTTCTGCATCATGTTTGCAGTCTGTGCTTTTAACCCTTTTTCAGGTCTCAGTTTGTGTGATAATGTCCACAGATCTTTGACCTTTGGTTTCTGCAAGTAACGAGTAGGAAAATTTATGTTACGTAGGAATATATTATTTAGAAATCTTTTAAATTGCATGGTAGTCTCTAGTTTATATGCTAATTTGGTTTACAGTGTGAATAGAAGAAGTAGGAAAACCTAATGATTTTGACAGGTAACCCCTTTAGCCCCTTCACTTTTATCCTGTGTAGCTTTTGGAGCAGCATTCAGTTTTGAATTTAATGTGTCTTTCAGAACAAGCCCTTCTGCAAGCTTCTTATTGGAAAAGTTGTCCCTAAAGCACAGAAAACCATATAGTTTTAAGAAATCTCAATTTTTAGATTAAACAAACCAGCCAGCCTCTTCTGTTTCTCCCTCTTCCCCTGTCCTGTTTGTGTGAAAGGTGACTCAACTGCAGAAATGTCCTGCTGTGGTTAGAACAACTGTTCAAATTGTTTGCTCTCACTAGAATTGATGTGTGTAGGTTTTTCTTGCTGCAGTTTACCTGTCAGACTTAAGGTGGTTAGTTGACCCCATAATATTAGTAGTAATAATATTGATGGTAATATAGTAAGAATAATAATTCAGCCAAGTTTGCAATGAAGTGGCAGTCTCAAAGGGCAGGTCACTGGTCTCTCCTCCAGAACTCCTGTATATGCATTTGAAAAAGATGTGAATCGCAGCTTTGAGGCAGCCAGTTGGTAATCCATCCACTTTGTGAGACAGTGCTATTTCTGCAGTCTAATCTACTGACCCTCATTTCTCCCTTTTCCTTTTTAATGAATAACACTTGCAGGTAGGTAAAACATTAATTGTTTTGTTGTGGCAATTGTGCTTTTGAAGTATACTGTGCAGGGTCTTGGGTGTTCAGGGAGGTTAGGACCTCACGCGGCAGTGAAAGAGCGGAGCCCCGAACGCTGTTTTATCGAGGTTTCTGTGTCATCTCGGGGTTCCCTGAACGGCAAAGATTGAGGGAGTCGGCAGGTGGTCCCTGAGGTTCGGTACTCTTGTGGCATTAGAAGAGCAATCACGGCTGGGGGTGCAGAGCCGAACCTCATTGAAAGACACGAAACCGGAAGTCGCGCCCAGACCTCGCGCGGCAGCGGCGGAGCGGAGCCCTCGATGCTGAGCGGCAGCGGCGGCGGCTGCCGGGCGGGTACGGGGGAGGGGGAGAGAACCAACTATGGTAACAACGTGGCAGCAGGGGCAGACCCGGCCACGGTCACCGCTGCGTATGGATGTGGGAACTCAGAGGTCCCCCGACAAGATCAGACTGTACAGGTGACAGGCTGCCAGGAATGTAATACTCGAGTTTTCCTGGCTGCGTACGGTGTGAGCAGGGAGATTATCTGCTTAACCGTGGGCACAGCTGCAAGATGAGGTTGCAGAGCTACAGGCAGAAGTAGAAAGGCTCAGGAGAACTGGAGAGGCTAAAACAGAGGTAGAACGGTGGAGCCAGTCTGGACAAC
>VZRI01013402.1:6422-35823 GCA_013397515.1 Upupa epops
GGAGGCTCCAATCCCCACCCCACCCCCCCCTGCCTCCAGATCTATTGTCCATCCCCACTAGAGAAGCCCAGAGCCCAGCCCAGCTCCAGGCAGTACTGTGGAGAGCCAAGTCTGCATTTTTCTCTACTGACTCAGTTTCTCCTCTGGGCTGAGGTGGCAGGGGGAGGGAAAGGGCCAGGCAGGGCTTTATCCACCCACTATGGAAAAAAACAGAGCATATCCTCACTTCATCTCATTGTCCTCATCTTGTCCCATCTTGTCGCTGTGATTGCCAGCACAAAGCTTTTCCCAATCCAGGACACTCCCTGTTGGGATCCAACATCTCTTGTCCTCCAGGAGATTTTCCATAAACTGCTCCCCAGTCCTCTGGGTGCTGCTGCCAGGGCACTGGAGAAATGAATCCCAAACAATGCAGCCCAACAGGTTGGGTGTAGGAGGCTCTTGAGCTGCAACAGGAGGGCTCCCTCAGCTCACAGCCAAAAAGAGAAGCAGGTTGGTCTCCCTTGTGAGGCTGGAGCTGCTTACCTGAACTTTGCTCCCACAGCCCACCGAGACAGAGCGCTGCATTGAGTCGCTGCTGGCTGTCTTCCAGCGCTATGCAGGGCACGATGGGGACAACCGCAACCTCTCCAAGAAAGAGTTCCTGGCCTTCATGAACACGGAGCTGGCGGCTTTCACGAAGGTGAGCAAATCCTGCCCCTGAAAAGGTCTTCTGTAGCAGCAACTCCAGTTCCAAAATCCATCAGGAGAGGAATCAGAGCCTCTGCCAGCCCCTATGGGACTGGCAGGATCAATGGGAAGAGCTCGCACCCACCCAAAGGCAGAATGGGCCTGGGCAAGATTTGGCCCTGTCTGGCTTCCACTGGTCTCCACCAACCCCTCTCTAACTGCTGATGAACTGGGCAGTAGTTACTGGCTGGATGTAAAGATTTTAGAGGTCACAGAATCACAGAACAATCCTGGTTGGAGAGAACCTCCCAGATCACCAGGTCCAACCATCAAAAACCTAAATGACCTGAGAGACTGAAAAACACAAACTAACCCCCTCCATGCTGCCACTCTAGCAGGGCATGAAGCACCATGGCTACACGGTTCTTCAACACCTCCAGGGGTGGGGACTCCACCACCTCCCTGGGAAGGCTGTTCCAGTGCTTCCCCACTCTTTCTGTAAAGAATTTCTTCCTAAGATCCGTCTCTACAGTCTGCCTTCAGGTAGATGTAGAAGGCAATGCGGTCCCCCCTCAGCCTCCTCTTCTCCAAACTAAACCTGCCCAGCTCCCTCAGCCTCTCCTCACACGACTGGTTCTCTAAACCCCTCATGATCTGGGTAGCTCTGCTCTGGACCTGTTCCAGCATCTCCATGTCTTTCCTATAATGAGGAGCACAGAACTGAACACAGTACTTGAGATGAGGCCTCACAGGGGCTGAGTTCAAGGGCATGAGAGCTCCCCTTCTCCTGCTGGCCATACTATTCCTGATCCAGGCCAGGATCCTCTTGGCCTTCTTGGCCACCTGGGTCTTTTCCAGCCTGAACAGTTCAGTGATCCTGTGGTGGCTCTGTAGCTGGGATTGGGGGGCAGCACCTCGAGGAGGACCTCAACCCCCATCCTGCTGGTGCTTTGCAGAACCAGAAGGACCCCAGCATCATAGACCGGATGATGAAGAAATTGGATCTCAATAGCGATGGCAAACTGGACTTCCAGGAGTTCCTGAACCTCATTGGGGGCATTGCAGTGGCCTGTCATGAGAGCCTGGTCCTCAAGACCCCTTAATCCTAACCCTGGGCTGCTGCCTTTCCCCCACCACTGTGAACGCTCCTCACCCAGTATCTATGAAACTGGAAGCTGAACCCTTGTTGTGAGGACAAAGCCCCCCCCCCTCCCCAAATCCTCATTGTTTTTCTGTAGAAAATAAAAAGATTTCCAATCCTAATGGAGTGTTGGGGAGTGATTTCAGCGCCCTGAACAGCCTCACTGTGGGGGCCTGGTTCTGGAGGTCCTCCCAGGAGGATGAGAAGGCTATGGACGGGGTCTGTCCAGACTTCAACAGAGCCTTCAACACTGTCCCCCACAGCATTCCCCTGGAAAAGCTGGCAGCCCCAGGCTGGGATGTGTGCCATCTCCACTGGGTTAGAAACAGGCTGGATGGCTGAGCACCGACTGGGGCTGTGAATGGTGTTGCCTCCAACCTAGTAAATTCATGGGTGACACAAACTTGGAGGGAAGGGCTGATGTGCTGGAAGAGAGGAGGATGCTGCCAAAAGATCTGGACAGGCTGGGTCAACTGGCAGAGGCCAACAGGTTGAGGTTGAACAGGTTCAAGGGTAGGGGCCTGCACTGTGACCAACCCCCTGCAGCTCCAGACTGAGGGGGCTGGTGAATGGCTGGGCAGAGGGAACTGGGAGCACTGGGTGACAACCAGCTGAACAGGAATGAGCAGGATGCCCAGGTGGCCTGGAAGGCCAATGGCATCCTGGCTTGGATCAGCACTGGGGGGGGGAGGCAGGGCTAAGGATGCAATTCACCCCCTGGACTGGTCACTGGGGAGGCCTCCCCCCTGGAGTCCTGGGGGGAAGTGCTGGGCCCCTCCCTTCAAGAAATTGATGAAGGGGCTGGAGCGGGGCCAGAGGAGCAACACGGCTAGGGAAGGGACTGGAGTTGCTCAGACAGCTTTGCCAGCCTCAGTATTCGGGGACTCTGTGAAAAGCATCTCCTGCAGTCCCAATTAATTGTTTCAGGTCTACAAACCTCCATGAAAACTTCTAATCCCTCCCGGTCCAGCAGCTTAAGATGGGTGGGGACAAGTCAAAAAGAGGAAATTTAACCTCTGTAGTCAAAGTAAAAGCAACCAAGCTGTGAAACAGGAAGATCAAGAGGGTTAATTTGCTTTATTCGTGAGAAGTTGATTATTTTGAAGAGTGTTGCTGGGACAACCAACCTCAGAGCCAAGAGGAGGGCCACAGCCAAGGGGAGCAGAGCTCTGCCAGGCTCCTGGGAGAGTCAGGCTGGCTAAAAGCCAATCCTTCACGCCCTGGAAAGATCTGCCTCGAGGCAACCAACACAAGGAAACTTCACATAGCTTGATGAGCAAACACAAAGGCAAGCTGCTGCAACTCAGAGACGGCCATGCAAGTCAGGACTATGTTTCTGGGTGGAGAAAAGCAGGGAGTACAGGGGCAGGGCTACAGGCTACTAGCTTTAGGGGGTGGAGCAAAGTGAGAGGATCCATACGGTGCTGTGAAATGACGGCTTTTCCCGTTGCTCTCGAAGATCCTAGCGGAACTGGAGGGGGCTGATGCGCAGCCCGATGACATCTTTGCCAATCTCGGTCACCTGAGGAGTAGAAGGGAAGAGGATGAACACTGCAAAACAGCTCAACCAACCGAGTCCATTACTGAGAGCCCAGAGAGTTCCCTGCAGTGTCATTCCCCAGAGGGATCAGCAGCACTTCACAGAACACAAGGGGCTGGGACCTCTGGAGATCCTCCAATGCAAACCCCCTGCCAGAGGAGGATCCCCCAGAGCAGATCCCACAGGACCATCCATGAGGGTTTGGGGTCTCTCTGGGCAGCTCCAGGGCTCTATCACTCTCCCACTAAGATGTTTCGCCANTAAGACGTTTCGCCACCTGTTGAGGTAGAACTCCACCTGTTCCAGCTGATCCTCACTGTTCCCTGTCCAGTTACTGGGCACCACTGGGAAGGGACTAGACCCTTCATCTTGACTCCCACCCCTCACATATTTATGGCCATTAATGATCCCTCTGAGTCTTCTCCCCAGTTCCCATAGCCTTTCCTCATAAGGGAGATTTTCCAGTTCCTTCATCATACTTGTAGCCCTCTGCTGGACTCTCTTCATTAGATCCCTGTCTCTCTTGAACTGNCCAGAGGAGGATCCCCCAGAGCAGATCCCACAGGACCATCCATGAGGGTTTGGGGTCTCTCTGGGCAGCTCCAGGGCTCTATCACTCTCCCACTAAGATGTTTCGCCACCTGTTGAGGTAGAACTCCACCTGTTCCAGCTGATCCTCACTGTTCCCTGTCCAGTTACTGGGCACCACTGGGAAGGGACTAGACCCTTCATCTTGACTCCCACCCCTCACATATTTATGGCCATTAATGATCCCTCTGAGTCTTCTCCCCAGTTCCCATAGCCTTTCCTCATAAGGGAGATTTTCCAGTTCCTTCATCATACTTGTAGCCCTCTGCTGGACTCTCTTCATTAGATCCCTGTCTCTCTTGAACTGGGGAGCCCAGAACTGGACGAGTACTCCAGGCGTGGCCTCACCAGGGCAGAGTAGAGGGAGAGAAGAAACCCCCTACACCTGCTAGACACCCTTTTCTTGAGGTACCCCAGGAGACAATCATCACTCCTCACCACAGAGGCTCGTTGCTGTTAAATGGAGAACTCACTGTCCACCACGATTCCAAGGTCCTGGTGCCTGCTATGATTCCTCCCCAGATGCAGCACTACTCCTGTCCTGACTGAACTTCATGAGGCTCCTCTTCACCCAGCTCTCCAGACCCCCTCAGAAAACAGCAATATCCTCTGGATTTGTGAAATCTTGAGCTGGATTTCACAACTCCCCAGCTTCCACTTCCCCCATGAACTCCTCCAACGTCCAACCTGATGCCAGACCAACCCTGAACCAGGGCCAAGGATGGGGGAAGTTGCTCAGGGACAGGGAAAGTACTGGAGTGGGGCCAGAGAAGCAACAACGCTGTGGAAAGGACTGGAGAGAAAGGCTGCTGGGGAGAGGCTGAGGGAGCCTGGGGGGTTCAGCCTGGAGAAGAAAGAGGAGACTCAGGGGGGACCTTCTCCCTCTCTCCAACTCCTGAAGGGAGGCTGCAGTCAGAGGGGAGTGAGGCTCTTCTCAAAGGCACCCAGCACCAGGACAACCAGGCAGGGCCTGAAGCTGCCAGGGGAATGTTAGGTTGGATGTTAAGAAGCCCCTCCTCCTGAAAAAGGGGATCAGAGTCTGGACTGGACTGCCCAGGGCAGTGGGAGAGTCCCCAGGGGACCAGGGAGGTGTTGAAGGACAGCCTGGCTGTGGCCCTGAGTGCCCTGGTTAGGCCCTGGGCTGAGCTGGAGGAACTCAAAGGGCTTTGGTAGCCTCAAATCATCCTAGGACTCAGTGGGTTGGGAGCTTCCCTCACCATAGTGACACGGCAGATCTGTCCACGGAACTCAGGGCAGTAGCAGGCACCACTGAGAGGACACTTCTCCACAGGTTTGCCACGGTAGATGGGGCGGTAGGAGGCAGCGCAGATGTCAAAGGGGTTGTGCATGTCATAGTTGAGCTGGTAGGTGTCTGTGGGATTCTTCTCACAGGCTGACAAGATCTTGCGAGTCTGCCAAATGAAACACAAGCAGAAAGCAGCTGAGCAGCAGCCCAAACCACAGGAAACTGCTGGGTCCCAGCACAGCAGCTACTGTTGGTAGACTGGCCTCCAGAGGTACATAAATCACCAGTGGATAAAACTAAACTCATAGCCTTCCAGGAACAGGGCCCCTTATGCCATATGAAGAGTAGCTAAGGGGACTGGGCTTACTGAGTCTAGAGAAGAGGAGGCTGAGAGGAGACCCTACTGCTCTCCACAGCTCCCTAACAGGAGCTGCTGGTCTCTTCTTCCCAATTCCTGATGATAGGACAAGGGGAAATGGCCTCAAGCTGTGTCAGGTGAGGGTTAGATTGGATCTCAGGAAGAAGTTCTCTCCTGAGAGAGTGGCTGGGCACTGGACCAGGCTGCCCAGGGAGGGGGTGGAGTCCCCATCTGTGGAGGGTTTTAAAAACCAAGTAGCTAGAGGACTTGAGGCCATGGTCTGGGGGATAGGGAGCTGTTGAGATGAGGGCTGGGCTTGATGATCATGGAGCAACTTTCCAGCCACGATGATTCTGTGATTCTACCTGCTGGGCCACCTCAGGCTTCGGCCCCAGCTCCAGCAGCCGACGGGCAAAAGAGGCAGCTGTCTTGAAGTTCTTGAGCTTGAAGAAGAGGTTGAGAGCAGTTCGCAGCACCAGGATCATGTGGACAGGCTGCAGGTTGGAGTGGGTGAAATAGGCTGCCATCTGCAGTGAGGACAGGAGGGAAAGCAGGGTCACTCATGAAAACCTGGATGTCCTGAAGATGCTGCCAAAAATACCCCAACCCCAGGTAACTGCTGCCACAGAGGATGGCAATGGATGGACTGAGCATTCCTGTTGGCTTTCTGAAGCCAAAAGTTATTTCCAGCTCATCTCCCTCATACTGGGGTAACTGAGTGAGGCCAGAGGAGGCCACAAGGATACTCAGTAGGCTGGAGCCCCTCTGCTCTAGGGACAGGCTGAGGAAGCCGTGGCTGTTCACCTGCAGAGAAGGCTGCAAGGGTTATCTAGCACCTTCCCACCCCTGGCAGGGGCTGTCACAAGGCTGAGGAAGGCTGTTCCCAAGGGCAGGGAACAATAGGGCCAGGGGTCCTGGTTTGAAGCTGGAAAAGGGAAGAGCGAGGGCAGAGCTGAGAACAAAGCTGTTGAAGCTCAGGGTGGGGGGGATACCCCATCATGGTGGCCATTGAAGATCAGGCTGGCTGGGACTCTGGGCAACTTGGGCTGGGGAGTGCTGGCCCTGCTACCTGCAGGGGTGTCGGACTGGATGCCCTGTGGAGGTCCCTTTCATCCCTCTGATTCAATGATTCTAAGTGTTTCTGTACCTCACAGATTCGCTTCTGCTGCTCTAGGGTCTCCTTGGACAGCTTCTTGCGCTCTATCTCCATGGAGAGCCCCACAATATACTCACGGCAAATGGCAATGAGCTGCTGGGCCTTGAGAGACAAATTGAGAGAGTGAGGTTAGACATTCTGCACCCCCACCCCATAGGCAACAGCCGGGCCCAAAAGGCCACTGCTCACCTCCGCAATCTCCTGCTTGTTGTCCACCACCAGCAAGGGGACACTGAGCAAGATGGAGCGGAACTTCTCAACGGCCTCCTCGAATTTGCCGGCCGTTGTGAGCTGGTAGCACAGTTGCAGGCGCTGGATCAGGTCGTTGAGCTTCAGCCCAACAGCAGGAAGGGCGTTCTTCAAGGTGGCTTCTTTCCTGGGGGATCAGAGAGGGGTGGGGGGTACAAACAGGGCTGCTGTGGAGAACAGGAGGACATTGGCTCAAACACAGCCTGCTCTGAGCTACGGCCACCTCGTCCTCCACAACAACCTGAAGGGAGGGTGGGGTGAGGCGGAGGTTGGCCTCTTCTCCCCAGGGACTGGTGACAGGAGCAGCAGAAATGGGGTCAGGTGATGCCAGGGGAGGGTCTGGTTGGATCTGAGGAGAAACTTTCCAGAAAGAGTGGGGAGGTCTCGGCTGTCCAGGGAGGGGAAGAAGCACTGTCCCTGCAGGCATTCAACAACTGGGCAGCCAGGGGGTTCGAGGAGCTGGGGTAGTGGTTGGCGGCTATAGGGCAGACAGTTGGACTGGATGATCTTGACTGGTTTGTGTCCAGTGCTCCTTGTGCTGTCACTGGGTACCACTGGAAGCAGTCTGACACCACCTTCCCTGCAGCCACCCTGCAGAGGCTATAGGAGGGGATCAGGGCTCCTTTCAGTCTTCTCCAAGTTAAACAGTACCAGCTCTCCCAAACTTTCCTCACAGGGGAGATGCTCCAGGGTCCCAATCATCTTCATTGCTCTTCCCTGGACTCTCTTGAACTGGTAGTCCAGAACTGGACCCACGACTCCCAATGTGTCCTCACCAGAGCAGAGTGGAGGAGGAGGAACACAACCTCTCTAGGCGTGCTGGCCACACTCTTAGTGTCCCCCAGAATCTCACTGATGCAACTGGCCTTCAATTCATGGAATCCCCCTAGGCACCAGGAAAGGAGCCAACCCAACAACTCACCAGTTGCGATGGGGGTAGCTATACAGGGCAGGCAGACTTGGCAGGGCTTGGTAGGTCGTCCGACCACGGGCAAAGGTCTGTAGGAAGAGCTGCTTGTAGGGTCCAAAGTTTGTTACCCCTACTTGGTCATGGAGGAGCTGAAAGAGAGAGACACACTGGAGAACTCCAGAATGACTGAGGCTAGCAAAGCCCTCTGAGCACCTCCAACCCAGCCCAGAACCTAACATCACCCCAGCAGCCACACCAGGGCACTTGGGGCCACAGCCAGGCTGTCCTTCAACACCTCCAGACACAGGGACTCCCCCACTGCCCTNGCTGCATCTCATCTTCTGCAAGCTGAACCCCCCAGCAACCTCAGCCTCTCCCCAGCAGCCTTTCCCTCCAGTCCCTTCTCCAGCCTCATTGCTCCTCTGGACTTGTTCCAGACCCTCCATCTCTTTCTTGCAAGGAGGGCCCAGCACTGCCCCCAGGACACAAGGAGGGACCTCCCAAGTGCCCAGGACAGGGGGGTAATCCCATCCCTAGTCCTGCTGGCCACCCCAGTGCTGATCCAAGCCAGAATGCCATTGGCCTTCTGAGCCACCTGAGCACCTTGCTGCCTCCTGTTCAGCTGGTTGTCACCCAGTGCTCCCAGTTCCCTCTCTGCCAGGCTGCTCTCCACCCTCTCATCCCCCAATCTGGAGCTGCAGGGGTTCCTGTGGCCAAAGTGTAGGACCCTTGCTTCGGCCCTGTTCAAACTCATCCTTTTGGCCTCTGCCCATAGACCCAGCCTGTCCATAGCTCCCTGCAGCATCAGAAGGGCCACAGGGACCTCATGGAGGCTCAAGGGACCTTCTTGTGCAGCCAGGGAAAAGGCAGCCCAAAAAGAGTCAGGATGAATGCGCAGACTCAGTCAGAACCCAAAACACCCCAGAACAAGGAGACAGTGTTCCAGGGGGATACTTACTCTCATGGCTGTCTCAAAGGAGCCTGCCAGAATGTGGTCGACAGGGAGCTGCGAGTTGTTACACCAGACCTATGAAAACAGGGTGAAATCCAAGAGGATCTGGGTACAGGAGTTTTAACAACCCTCAGCATTTCCCAACACCCCTTTATTGAGGTTCCTATGCTTTGCTCACAGAGGAGGGTTAACAAGGATAAAGAAGCAAAATAGGAAGTCTAGCATCTAGAATACTGTGTCCAGCTCTGGGCCCCTCAGATCCAGAAGATCTGCTTGAGAGAGTCCAGTGCAGAGCCCTGAGGATGAGGAAAGGAGGGGAGCATGAGGAAAGACTGAGGGAGCTGGGAAAAAAGGACTCTGAGGGGGAACCCCACCAGTGTTGACAGCTCTGGGAAGGGTGGGGGTCAGGAAGGAGCCAGGCTCTGCTCAGTGGCACACAATGACAGGACAAGGTGACACTCTCTGGTGTCAGCTGGAGCAAAGGAGGTTCCACATCAAGATGAGAAGAAACTTCTTCCCAGTGAGGGTGACAGGGCCTTGGAAGGGGCTGCCCAGGGGTGTTGGAGTCTCCTTCTTTGGAGGCGTTTCAAACCTGCCTGGACTGTATCTAGGGGATCCTACTCTGGCAGGGGGACTGGACTGGATGATCTTTCCCTTCCAATCCCTGATTGCCTGTGATTCTGAGAGAGAATTCAGATGTGTGCTGCTACCTGAGCTGGGGTGGTGCCCTTAGTCGGTGGCACGAAGAATCCATCCTCTGTGGCTCCTGCTGGACCAGCAGGAACGTCCTGGGGGAAGGGAGGGAGAGGTAATTAATGGGGTAGTTCCCAGCACCCAGATGAAATCAGAGCTGGGGTGACCAAGGCTCTGAAGAAACCCAGAACACACTTCCCTCCCCAGGCACTACCATGAGCTGTCACTACCTTCCCACAGAACTGGGCTACTCCAGCAGCCTCCTACCAGTTCAGGGGGAAGATCCAAATCTTCTTCAACTTCCCATCCACCTCCTTCTTCATGGCCTTTCCCAACAGCTTCCTCTCCAAATCCCTCTCCAGCATCCACAAAGCCATCTGCAGGGAGAGGCAGGGGGAAAGGCTCAGATTTTATGCACAGGCACCCACCTGGGCTTTGGCAGAATAAACTACTGGTTTGTACTGGTACAGCTCTCTAGGCCCCCAAACAAGGATCTGGTGATGTTGGAGCTGGTCCAGAGGAAGCTACAAGGATGCTCAGTGGGCTGGAGCCCCTCTGGCTCTGGGGCCAGGCTGAGGGAACTGGGGCTGTTCAGCTTAGAAGAGGAGGCTCTAGGGAGACCTCCAAGCAGCTGCCAGTTCCTGCAGGGGGCTGGAAGGAACTTGGGTAAGGGCTTTCTACGGGAGTCTGTAGGGACAGGACGAGGGGCAGTGGCTTTGAGCTGGAAGAGGGCAGACTAAGATCAGATCAGAGGAGGAAATTCTCCCCAGGAAGAGGGCTGAGGTCTTGGCCCAGGTTGCCCAGGGAGGTTGCGGCTGCTTCCTCAGCCCCAGCAGTGTTGAAGGGCAGGCTGGATGGGGCTGGAAGCCCCTGGTGTCACGGCTCCTGGCAGGAGATTGGAACTGGGGGAGCTCTGAGCTCCCTCCAACCCAAACTAGTTCTATGGTTTCACCTACCTTCATCCAGCTGCAACTCTGCATCTTCTCCCCAGCCCTCAGTGTTGACGGTGTCAATGTCAATGTCAGCAGCCAAAGCACCTCCTTTGCCTGCAGAAAGGAGAATATCCTTTACTTTCTCTCCTCTGAGCAGGCCAGGACCTTCCCTCCCCTCCAACTGTCAAGAATCTAAAAGCTAAAAGATCTGAGGGATCTGCTGGGGAAAAGGAATCCTGAGGAGACAGGAATCTGGACTCTACCTTTGCTGGCAATGGTTCCTTCGAAGAAACCCTTGGAGACAGTCAGCAACGGCCAGTTGGTGTCCAGAGGCATCACAGGAGCAGGAGGCTGCAGCAGCTTCGCGTTGCGGTCGATATCAGGGATCTGCACCAGGAGGAGCAGGGAACAGTTAAAGAAAGAAATCTCCAGCAGTGACTGGCAAGGAGATGGTTCAGAGCATTCTCAGATCTTACAGTTCAGAGAGTTAACTTCCTCGAATCCAACCCAGCACTGCCCAGTGACTACTACTCCATATCCCCTCTTCCACTGGTAAAGGTGTCAAAGAGAACTGGCCCCAGTATTGAGCCCTCGGGACACCACTGGGTTGAAGTCCACTCCTCACCACTCTGGAGCTAGGTTTTTATTCAGCTGTTGCTCACCAAAATCTCCCTCTCCCAGTTTAGCCAGTCACACCATCACTGGATTCCACAGCTGCCTTCTCCCACTTTGGCCTTCGTATCCAAAGAAGGGGAACAGAACTGTCTAAGGGCTTGGAGGACAGGGCTCATGAGGTGAAGCTGAGGGAGCTGGGGCTCTCTCCTCTGGAGAGGAGGAGGCTGAAGGGATACCTCACTGCTGTCTGCAACTTCCTGACAGGAGGGTAGAGAGGAGAGGGTTGGTCTCTTCTCCCTAGTCGCCAACCTGGAGAGGTTCAAACCCCGAGTCACTGTGGCCCCGGGGGACAGGGTTCAGTGGCCACAGTGGGGATGGGGTGACAGTTGGACTGTCTGAGCATGGAGGTCTCTTCCAATCTTCATGATTCTGTGACTCTCCCCAAAGTCTAGAGCTCTGGTAAAGAAGGTGAAAGCACTAAGGAGGTGACCAACCGTTTCCTTTTCAGGATCAAACATCTCCTTCAGACTTTCAGCTTCCTCATCCAGCCCATGAGTTGCAGCCGTGAGATAAGCCAGCGACTCTGAAATGAGATACAGGAACTATAAGGAAACCTCCCACCCCCCCTCTGTGTCACCAGAGCAGCTGGTTCAGAACAGCCAGTTGAGATGCTGCATCACACCCTGGGGTTATCACTGAGCTTAGAATCAGACAACAGCTGATAGTTTGGACACTACCTACAGAGAAGTCAGCTCTCCCAGGTGCTACTGTATCTCCTGGATGGGTCTTAAGCTTCTGGGTTCCTCATCTGGACCTGGGAACTTGGACCTGGCACTGCTGCTTGACCACTGACTGAACAAGAGCCAACAACTGGAAGGCCAATGGCATCCTGTCCTGGATCAGCACTGGAGTGGTCAGCAGGGATGGGGACAGGATTGTCCCCCTGTCCTGGGCACTGGAGCAGCCTCCCCTCCAGTCCTGGGGGCACTGCTCAGCCCCTCCCATCAAGAAAGAGATGGAGGGTCTAGAATAGGGCCAAAGGAGCAGCAAAGCTGGGGAAGGGGCTAGGGGAGAGGCTAAAGTCACTGGAGGGGTTTGGCCTGCAGAACAGGAGGCTCAGGAGGGACCTTCTCCCTGTCTCCAACTCCCTGAAGGGAGGCTGCAGTCAGGGAACAGTTGGGCTCTTCTCCCAGGCACCCAGTGCCAGGACGAGAGGGCAGGGCCTCAGGGTGCCTGGGGAGGGTTCAGATGGATGTTAGGAAGCCTTTCCTCCCAGAAAGGGGGATCAGAGCCTGGACTGGACTGCCCAGGGTAGTGGGGGACTCCCCATGTCTGGAGGTGTTGAAGGAAAGCCTGGCTGTGGCCCTGAGAGGAGCCTCAATAATTCTGAGGTGATGGGGGACCCTGGGCTGGGCTGGAGGAGCCTCAATAATTCTGTAATTCTGTGATCTGATCCAGTTTCAGTGGTAATGGATGACACTGATCTGCCTGCAGAAGTTCCACCTCATTCCAACAATCTCCCCAGCTCAAGGAGCTTAAAGTCAGGCTGATGTTACTCACTCTGACCACAGTTCTTTAAGATCCTCACTCGCTCTGCCACATCCCCAAGGTACAAGGCGTTCTGGTAGTGGCCACTCATGTCCTTACGGATCTCAGCTAAACCAGAAAAAGAAGTCATCACAATATATTTGTTGTTTGTTGGCCACTGCAGCGCTACTGCTCCATTCCCTGTCAGAACATCACCCAGAGCCTCTTCTTTCTCCACTCACCTATCTTCATCATCTTCCGAAGCTTCTCCAGGTTGCCAGTGATGAGGTAGAGGAAGGAGAGTCGGTCAAAGTTCTTGGTGCGCTGGTAGCACATCTCCACGATCTGGTGATTTCCCTGCAGCAGAGCCACTTCTCCCAGTTTCTCCCAGCAGTTCTTGTCATCCAGAGCTTTGGCTGCTTCCAGAGCAATCTAACAAGACACAGCAGGTCTGCAGGAGGCAGCTTCTCTACAGGTTACTGCTTAATCTACAAGGTCTACACCCTTCTAGAGAGAACTGGAGGACTCTTTCAACCTTAGTCCTTAGTCTGGGCAAGGCTGAGCAGGATCTCACTACTGCCTGTAAGTATCTGAGAGACTGGAGTCAAGAGGAAAAGGCCAGGCTCTTTCCTGTGGTGCCCAGTAACAGGACAAGGAATAGCAGGGATAAACTTCAACAGAGGAGGTTATGACCAAGAGGGACGATGGTCTCCTGGGGTCTGTCTAGGAAACAGTGTCTAGCAGGTCTAAGGAGGTTTTTCTTCTTCCCCTCTACTCTACACTGGTGAGGAGACACATTGAGTACTTGGTCCAGTTCTGAGCTCCCCAGTTCAAGAGAGACAGAGTTCTATAGGAGAGGATGATGAAAGGACTGGAACATCTGCCCTCTGAGGAAAGGCTGAGAGGGATCATTACTGCCTATAAATATCTGAGGGATGGTGGTCAAGAAGAAGGGTCCAGTCTTCTCCCAGTGCTACCCAGTTACAGGACAGGGAATAATGGGGATCAGCTGGAACAGGTGAAGTTCTACCTCAACAGGAGGAGAAAATTCTTTCTTGTGAGCCATGGCTCAGGCTGCCCAGAGCGGTGGTGGAGCCATCCCAAACCCTCCTGTATGTCCCTGTGTGACCTGTCCCAGGGATCCTGCTCTGGCAGGAGGGTTGGACTGGATGATCCTTACAAGTTGCACCAAACCCCTCACACTGTGATTCTAGAGCTGCTGTCACAAGGAACAACTTCTCCCCTTGCAGCGACACTCTGCCCAGAGCCTTGGCCACCTCACCTCAATGTTGCCACACTCCAGAGCCAGGCTGAAACGGGTCTTCTCATCCTTGACGAAGTGCAAGGCCACCTCTGGGTAGCCCTTCTTCTGCAAGTAGGCGATGATTGACTGACCCACGAGCTTTGCATTCCTCACCATGTGCAGGACCTACAACACAAGAGCCCCTTGGGGCATTGAAGCCCAGAAATAGGGTTGGAAGGACTGTGGGGGGTTTCTCCCATCTCTCCTCACCTCATCGTACTTGCGGTTGATCAATGCCAGCTTGAACTTGAACTCGGTGGGATCAATGGTGAGGACCCGAGGGCGACACTCCCGGTCCAGGCAGTAGACATTGTTACCCTTCACGCGGGTGACATAGATGGGCAGGTCAAGTGTGCGGATAATCCCATGATCCCTGCAGAAAGAGCCAGCACAGCCATGTTACGCAGGCCAGCACAGCCCAGCCATCCATTCCCATGAGAATCTGTGTTCTTCAGGTTCTTTCAGGCTGGATCTCCCCAGTCAGATGAGCAGAGCAGCCACCCAGTCACAGAATTATAGGCAGACAGGGGTTGGAAGGGACCTGGAAAGATCATCCAGTCCAATCACCCTGCCAGAGCAGGTTCCTCTAGATCCAGTGGCACAGGAACAGTCCAGGTGGGTTTGAAGCATCTCCAGAGAAGGAGACTCTGCAACTCCCCTGGGCAGACCCTTCCAAGGCCCTGTCACCCTCACAGGGAGGAAGTTTCTTTGCATCTTGATGTGGAACCTCCTCTGCTCCAGATGACACCTGGTGCCCCTTGTCCTGTCATTGTGTGCCACTGAGGAGAGCCTGGCTCCTTCTTCCTGACTCCTGCCCTTCCCAGAACTTTCAACATTGGTGGGTTCCCCTCTCAGGGTCCTTTTTTCCCAGCTCGAGAGGCCCAGCTCCCTCAGCCTTTCCTCATCAGGGAGATGCTCCCCTCCCTTCATCATCCCTGTGTCTCTACACTGGACTCTCTCAAGCAGCTGTGTCCTTCTGGAACTGAGGGTCCCTGAACTGCACACAACAGTGGCATCACCAGGGCAGAGTAGAGAGAGATGAGAACCTTTCTCCTATCTCCTACCTACCTCCCTTCTAATCCACCCCAGGGTGCCACTGGCCTTCTCGGTCACCAGGGGCCACTGCTGGCTCCTGGCCATTCTGCTGGCCACCAGCACCCCCTTTCTCCTGCGCTGCTCTCCAGCAGATCATTCAGACCCTATCCTGAACCCTGGGGTTGTTCTGGCCAAGATGCCAGACTCTGCACTGCCCTGGTTGAATTCCATTCAGTCTCTACCTGCCAAACTCTCCAGACTGGCGAGGTCCCACTGAAAGGCCGCCCAGCCCTCTGAGGTGTCAGCCCCTCCTCCCAGCAAACTTGCTGGCAATGTCCTCTAAGGCCTCCTCCAGGCCACTGATGAACAGATTGAACAGTAAGGTCCCAGTACCGACCTCTGGGAGACTCCATTAGATCCAGGCCTCCAACTAGTCTCTGGCCCACTGATCACTGCTCTCTGGCTTCTACCCTGCAGCCAGTTCCCACTCCAAGCAACAGAACACCAGTAAGAACCAAACAGAGGGCTGAGCTGCAGCTGCCTACAGGAACCTCCAAGCCAACTGCTATTCCATTCCACAGCACCAGTTCTGGTGTCTCCCAAGAAAAACCCAACCCCAAGGGTGCAGAGCACAAGAATTAGGGGACTCTTGGGGCACAGCCCCCCAGCTCACCCAGTGGTGACAGCATATTTGATGTGGTTGCTGGTGGTGTAGATGAAGACTCCACTCTCATCCCAGGCCCCACTCTTGACACGGATGTTTTCATGGATGTTACACAGTGACTCCAGCTTTCTGTTGCAGATCATGATGGCTGCAAAGGAAGAGCAGGAGAATGAAAGCTCAGGAGTCCCTCTAAACACCTTTCTCATCAGGAGGGGTTCTCTTGAGCACAGGCAAAGAAGAGAAACTATCTTCAGAGCATCAGACACTCAGGAAGTGGTGGCAACCACAGTTCAACTCTATTAGCACCTGTGTGACCAGCAGGACCAGAGGTAAGGATTATTCCCTCAGCTGGGCACACTGGGGAGGCCCCACCTTGAACCCTGGGGTTGGGTTTGGGGTCCCTCAGTGCCAGAAGGACATTGAGGGGCAGGAGTGTGACCAGAGGAGGGGCCAGCAAAGGAAGGAGGAGAAAGAAGTGGAGAATTTCGGAGGGAACTGAGAAAGTTTAACTGGAGAGAAGGAAGCTCAAGGGAAATCTTTGTACTTTCACTGTGGTTTCTTGAACAGGGGGGACTCTGCTCCTCACCAAGGAAGGGGTTGGGGTGCAGGAGGATACAGGGGACATCCTGCCTGCGTCACCTCTCACCGTGTTTGGCCAGCAGAGCCACGTGGGACATGTCGGCAGACCATATGACATACTTCACCTTGGAGATCTTCACTGAGGCCAGAGTCCTGCGAAAGGACAGCACTGCCATCAGGAGAACAATCCCCATCCCCAAAATGCTCTGCCTGATCACCAACCAGACCCCATCACCTTTTCCATGTTCTGGAGTAAGAAAATCAGGGGGGGGCTGAGAGAACAGGGGGGGGCTGAATTGGAGAAAACGAGCCTCATGGGAGCCCTTCTGGCTCTACACAACCACCTCAAATTCAGGAAGCTGGCGTGAGGTGGGTGTGGGTCTCTTCTCCCCCAGGAATCCCTATCCTTGGAGGGGTCTGCAAACCCTAGAGCTGCAGGGTGAGGGCTGGGGAGTGGAGCCCTGGCAGTGCTGGGGGAGCTCCAAGGGCTCCAATCCATGCAGCGATTCAATGATTCTGGGACAGACTGGATCACCAGACACCACATCTATCTGCAGACAGTCAGCACAAACACTCAGCCATGCTAAGCAGAGACAAAAACTAAAGGGCACAAGCTGAACTCCTGAGGTTTTTTGATTCCTTCCCCACTTTTCCAGCCCCCGATTCCACACTCAGAGGGATTTACAAGGGTTCAACACACAGCTCCCCCATGATGGATGGCACAGTGCCCACCATAAACCGTGGTGTGGCACACTGGCTGTGGTTACACTCTGCTCTTGCTAACAGCCAAGGTTTGGATGAGCCTGATGCAGCCTGCAGCTGAGGCTGGGTTCTGGGGAAACATTAATAGCTGCTCCTCATCTCCTCCCTGAGAGCAAACAGCAGTAGGATAGCAGGAAAAGATCTTCCTGCAGAGCATATCTCACCGCTTCTGCTGCACATCAAACAAAGTGATGGAGTCGGCATCTCTCAGCAACAGATTCCCGGTGCCAGCATAGAAGATCTCATCACAGTTGGGCACCTGCACCTTCTTGGTGATCTCGTTCTTCAGGTTTTTTATGAGGATCTGGCAAGGGACAATAGGAAATCACAGAATCCTGATGGTAGGTGCTTCATATTCCACACAACTATCCCAGAATCACTGAAGCTGGCAAAGCCCTCTGAGCTCATCCAAACCAGCCCAGTGCCTAACATCTCCACAGCAGCCACACCACCTGGGGCCACAGCCAGGCTGTCCTTCAACACCTCCAGACACAGGGACTCCCCCACTGCTCTGGGCAGTCCAGTCCAGGCTCTGATCCCCCTTTCCATGAGGAAGGGCTTCCTAACATCCAACCTAACCCTCCCCTGGCAGCCTCAGGCCCTGCCCTCTTGTCCTGGCACTGGGGGCCTGGAAGAAGAGCCCAATCCCCCCTGACTGCAACCTCCCTTCAGGGAGTTGGAGTAGAAGGTCCCCCGAGTCTCCTCCAGGCTGAACTCTCAGAGCTCCATCAGCCTCTCCCCAGCAGCCTTTCCCTTCCCAGTCCCTTCCCCAGCCTCACTGCTCCTCTTGCCCCACTCCAGCCCCTTCATCTCTTTCTTGACAGAAGGGGCCCAGTACTGCTCTCTGAACTCAAGGGGAGGCCTCCCCAGTGCCCAGGACAGGGGGGCAATCCCATCTCTAGCCCTGCTGGACTCCCCAGTACTGGCCCAAGATAGGATCCCATTGGCTTTCCAGGCCCCCTGGGCTCACAACACGTTATCCTGCTCAAGCACCCAAGCCCAGCTTTGCAGGGTGCAGACATGAGGTGGCAAGAGGGCAAGACTTTGCTTCTCCTTCACATCAAATAAAATGAAGCAGACAAAACCCTCTGTACCCATGTTTCTCCACTCCTTTCCCCTACTGACCACCACCAGTGAGAGCCAGGACCTTCCATACAAAACCTGACCTGTATTTTCAGCACTTCCCCTTTATTTTGATGCCATCAAATGGACCTGGATGGCTCCTCTGTCTTGACCTGACCAGTTCTCATTCTGGATCTCATCTGCTAGAGCAACACAGCCAAGCTCAGACTGGCTGCCCAAGGTGTTAAACTGGGGTGCTGAGGCCCTGGCCTGGTTGCCCAGGGAGGTTGTGGCTGCTCCCTCAGCCCTGGCAGTGTTGAAGGGCAGGCTGGATGGGGCTGGGAACCCCCTGGGGTGGGGAGAGGCATCGCTGCTCCTGGCAGGCAGTTGGCACTGGAGGAGATCTGAGCTCTCTCCCAACCCAGTCTGGGGTTCTGTGATTTATAAAACAGTATTTCACCTCCTTCCACGTTCACTGGGTCACACAGCTTCATGTGTGTGTGCACCCCATTCTAGTGCTGAGCAAAATCAGTCATCCAGGTTGGAAATGACCTTCAAGACTATCCAGCCTAACTACCCACCCTACAGCCCCAACCACTACGCCAGCTCCTCAAACCCTGTGGCTGCCCTGTTGCTGAACCCCTGCAGGGATGGTGCCTCCCCCCTTCCCTGGGCAGCCAAGGCCTCTCCAGTCTTTCTGGGAACAAGTTTTTCCTCAGATTCAACCTGACTCTCCCCTGGCACCACCTGACCCCACTTTCTCTGCTTCTGTCACCAGTTCCTGGGGAAAAGAGGCCAACCCCCCGCACACACGCCTCCCTCCCTTCAGGGAGCTGTAGAGAGCAATGAGGGCTCCCCTCAGCCTCCTCTGCTCCAGGCTGAAGATCCCAGCTCCCTAAGCCACTCCCCATCAGCCCTAATGCCTCACCATTTGCACCCCCAGCCACCCCACAATTAATGCAGTGTCCCCACTCACAAGGACAGCAGAGCACAGCCTCAAGTTGACCCTGTTGAAGACACCCTCCTTACCGAATGCATCCGATCAAGCACAGCAAAGCGGTTCCTTGCTACCCACACAGCTGTGAGGCCGGAGGAGCGTTTCCCTTCTGGGGCTGTGAAAAGCAAAACCACAGGCAGTGAATAAAAACCCAACCCCTGGCAGACCGTGAGCAGCAGGCACATCCGTCACTCCAATTCGATCCCATCTTGGCTGCTTGGAGCAGCTCCCTGCTAATTCCTGTTTAACCTGAGGCTATTCACGAGAGTCATTTCCCTCCCCGATGGCCTCTCAGCGTGGCCAGTGCCAGCCCTTCTCTGCAAGCCAAGGCAAAAGACAAGTGGCTGCTGGAGCTGGCACGGGGCAACGCGGGTGACTCTGCCGTCTGTCGAGCTTTAACGAGCGGAGCCTTGTCAGCCAAATGAAGCCAACAGCAAGGGTCCCGGCTTCGATGGGAGCCCCCCCCCCGCTCCTCCTCCACTCCCCATCTCCTGCTGCAAATGAGCTGGAGGAGAAAAGCTTCAGCTCTCCCCAGTTTCGCAGCTGTTCTCCCCAATTTCAAATGAGAAAACAAACAGAGTCCTCAGCCAGTCCAGAGCCAACGGCCACGGCAGAATGCTGCAGCAGAGGGCTGGAGCAGCAGTGGAGCAGGGTGAAATTGCAGTGAAAATAGTGCTGCTAGGTTGGGAAAAGAACATATTGTTAGTTCTCAGCCCCTTTTCTCAACAGTGTCAGTTGTGACCTCCATCAAGAGCTACTCCAGGTAATACTTACAGGTTCCTCAGCCCTCATTTCCAGGCTCCAGTGGAATAAGATGGCCCTGAACTCCACTTCCCAGCTCTGTGTGGGGTTTTCTAGAGGTGACTTCCCCTGCTTTTATGGGGGCAATTTCACCTGTTTCTCTGAATCGCCACATCTGGGTGTTTTACTGGCTTCAGGTCTTCAGCCCTGACTAGTTCAGGCAGAAAATGACTGAGTGCATCAGCCTGCAGACTGTTAAGAGAGCAGGACACGAAGATAACAACTCCAAAACATTTGATTAAGCACCTAGAGCACACTTCTGAGCCTGCAGGTCACACATGGAGCAGCCTGCTGGAGGAGGAACTCAGGAACCAGTACAATTTGATGTTATCCTCAAAAAAGTACCGCAGCACCATTTTCAGGAGGCTCAGACCTGTTTCCCCTACAAGAACCCACCACCACCACTCCTTTCCTCATTTAGGTCACAAACTGGGTGTCCCCAACCCACTCAATATCCAATTTTAAGAGGCCTAGATAAGTTTCCCCTGTAAGAACTCCTCCTTTCCTTATGTAGGTCATGAGGTGGGTGTTCCCAGTCCACTCAGCTCTGGGTATCTCCATCAAATGAAGTATTTGAGGAAGATTTGGAAAACTGAATCTCCATCAGGTAACTGTAAACCTTCCTTTCTCCACTCTGTGTCCCCCACCCCCTTCTGCCTGCACTCAGCGCTAGAGCCACAGACGCTGATAAGTCCCAGAACAAAGTGAAGCTGCATCCCAGTCCAACTCATCCATCACTCCCACTCGCTTCGGCAGATCTTTACTGCTTTGATGACAGAGGCAGAGGGGATCAGCTGGAATTTCAGCTCCCAAATGGAAACTCAAGAGATAGAAGTAAGAACGATTGAGGTGGCAGGAAGGGATGTTTCCCCCATGGTTTGTTGTTCCTAAATCACCAGTGATTTGTAAATTTAGCCCAAACCTGAGGTGGAAGTTGCTGAGAGAAAGAAAAACAGCCTCCCAGCACCCTGGCAGCAGCACTTTTTGCAGCCGCTTTTCTGAGAATAAAAACCCCTCACCGACTAAAACCAGCTTTTTAGTTCCAAATCCATCTCTGCTGACAAAACCGCCCGCTGCGTCAGAAAGAGGAGGGGTAGGGGGCAGGAGAACAAACAAAAAAGTCCCCTAATAACGGAATTATAAAATATAGATTGGTGGCAGTAAAAGTTTGGGATGAACATGAATTTTTCAAGTCAGCCCAATGTGATGGAGGGAGAGGGATGGCTGCCAAACACTGCATGCTGCAGGGGCAGCGGGAACCATGGAGAAAGGAGCCCAATGGGGGCGGGGGATAGGGGAGGGAAGCTGGATTTTTTATAGCTAACAAACCAGGCAGTAAGGAGAGAGGAGAAGCAGGGGGCTCTACAGGGCTAAACAATCCTGAGGATTAAACGAAGAGCTGAGGCCTCCCCTCCAGTCCTGGGGGCAGTGCTGGCCCCTCCCTTCAAGAAAAAGATAGAGGGGCTGGAGCAGGACCAAAGGAGCAATGAGGCTGAGGAAAAGACTGGAGGGAAAGGCTGCTGGGGAGAGGCTGAGGGAGCTGGGAGGATTCAGCCTGGAGAAGGAGACTCAGTGGGGGGACATTCTCACTCTCTCTAACTCCCTGAAGAAAGGGTGCAGTCAGGGGCAATCAGGCTCTTCTCCAAGGCACCCAGTGCTAGGACAAGAGGGCAGGGCCTGAGGGTGCCAGGGGAATGTTAGGTTGGATGTTAGGAAGCCCTTTGACCTGAAAAGGGGGATCAGAGCCTGGACTGGACTGCCTAGAGCAGTGGGGGAGTCCCTGTGTCTGGAGGTGTTGAAGGACAGCCTGGCTGTGGCCCCAGGTGGTGTGGCTGCTGTGGAGATGTTAGGCACTGGGCTGGTTTGGATGAGCTCAGAGGGCTTTGCCAGCTTCAGTGATTCTGGGATAATTGTACAAAATACGAAGCACCTACCATCAGGATTTTGGGAGTCAGCATCCTTGGGAATGGTGTAGAGGTCGTAGGTGCTGTTCTCTAAGTTACTGGCTCTCTGTGGGGAGAGAAAGGGAATTAAAACCCAGTTGCACAACAGAGTTGATGGGCAGCCTGGAGGGAAGTTCCTCAGGGCAGAACTCACCGTGCAGAGGAGGACAGCATTTTCAGCCGGGTTATAGGACATGTTGAAGACCGGGAACTTGGAGCCACTGAAGAAGAAAAATTGGGAAGAAAAAAGAAAGGGAGAGAGAACCAAGATGATTTCTATCCCAGTCACCTTCTCATAAGTTCTCTTCCTTCTCAATTCAGCCTGGTAAAGGCTACAGCTCCCAGCCCCTGCAGGGGCTCCAGGAAAGCTGCAGAGGCACTTTTTCCAAGGGAATCAAGGGCTGGGACAAAGGGGCTGGGTTCCAGCTCCAAGAGGCGAGATTTCAATGACATGGATGGATGGAGAGAGGGACGGGTGACACAGGGATGTGTTATCCCACACCCAGCGATCCACAAGAAGCATGGACACACAGGCATCCATGAGGATGCTCAGAGGGCTGGAGCCCCTCTGCTCTGAGCTCAGGCTGAAGGAACTGGGCCAGTTGAGCTGCAGAGCAGAAGATTGCAGGGGCACCTGGGAGCAGCTGCCAGTCCCTGTAGGGCCTGCATGAAAGCTGCAGGGGCCTTTTCCTCAAGGGATCCAGTGCTGGCCAAGGGGACAATCTCCAATAGTGGAGATTGGGCTGAGCTGTGAAGCAGAAATTCCTGCCTGGGAGGGGGATGAAGCCCTGGCCCAGGCTGCCCAGGGAGGTTGTGGCTGCCCCTTCAGCCCTGGCCCTGTTGAAGGGCAGGCTGGCTGGTGCTGGGGGCATGTTGGGGTGCTGAGAGGTGTTGTTTCCCCTGGCAGGGAGCTGGCACTGGGTCTCTCCCAACCCAATCCAGGCTGGAGTTCTGTGAAACACAGCAGGCACCAGGAAAGCTCCACTCCGATGAATTCCCTGAATGGAATGGAAGCCTTATAGCAGTAAGAGCAACAGTGATTGAGAAGATGAAAGAGCTGAAGTTTCATTTTTAAAACAATAGTTCATTTAAATTTAAAAAAAAATTCTGAATCTGTCTGCATAGCTCAAACTTGGCCTAAAAACCTTCTCATTGAAATTGATGATCCTAGAGGTCTTTTGCAGCCTCAGTAACTCTGTGATTTGCTTTGAAAATTTATCTGCCAGAGGAGCCAGCTGAACCTGAGGGGTGGAAATACAACAGGAGCTGGAAAATAAAAGTATGGGGGGTGGGATACCAGGTCAACTGAACCCCCAACAGCCATCTCCCACCTTCGCAGCTGCATGACGGCAACATCTTTGGAGCTGTTGAAGTCGAGCTGGCGGAGGAAGCGGTCCTTCACATAGTAGAGCACATTGCTGTGCACAGCATACGCGGGGCGCTCCCGCTCCAGTTTGAAGACGATCATGCCACCGTCATGGCCTAGGGAGGAGTGGGAGGATTAATGAGACCCTGAGGTTTTCATCCCGTTGCTCACATCATGGAATACTCATGGCTGCAAAGGAGCTCTAGGATCACCAAGTGCATCCCTCCTCGCAACTGCTCCCCAACACCCAGACCATGGCCTCAAGTGCTCTAGCTACTCAGCTTTTAAACCCCTCCAGGAAGGGGGACTTCACCCCCTCCCTGGGCAGCCTGGTCCAGTGCCCAACCACTCTCTCAGGAGAGAGCTTCTTCCTAAGATCCAGTATAACCCTTCCCTAATGCAGCTTGAGGCCATTTCCCCTCCTCCTATCATCAGGAATTTGGGAGAAGAGACCAGCAGCAGCCTCGCTACAACCTCCTGTTAGGGACCGTGGAGAGCAACGAGGTCTCCTCTCAGCCTCCTCTTCTCTAGACTCAAGAACCCCAGCTCCCTTAACCACTCCTCATGTTCTCCAGCCCCCTCCCCAGCCTCACTGCCCCTCTCTGGCCCCAATCCAGACCCTCAATGCCCTTCTAATCCTGTGGTAGCGAAACTGGACTCAGGATTCAAGATGCAGTCTCTCAAGTGCAAAGTACAAAGGACAATATAACCTCCCTCCTCTTGCTGGTTTCCTCATTCCTGATCCAGGCAAGTATGCTGTTGGCCTTCTTGGCCACCTGGGCATACTGTTCAGCCGGCTGGCAACCAACACCCTCAGATGCTCCCAACCCCTTTGAGCCAAGCAAGTCGCTGCAAAATGAAGAGACACCAGCTCCTGGAGTTTATTCCATTCTGTCACAATCCTCTTAGGTTTTTTAAGTGATTCCAAGACCCGAGAGACTTCTAAAAATGATTTCACGGGGTTCTTCAGGTGTGAGGTACCCCAGGATCTGCCTCAGCCCTGCTCAGCCTGAAGGTGCTTTGCTTGTTAAAGCAGAAGCTGCTTCTTGGAGCTGGTGCTGATACAGGTTGTTCCACTGAATCAGCTTCTCCCTACTAAACATCAGGAGCTTCTCCCTACTGAACCAGCAGCTGTTCCCTGCTAAGCCAGGAGCTTCTCCCTACTAAATGGCAGGAGCTTTTCCTTATAAAAACAGGAGCTCTTACCTACTAAACACGAGGAGCTTTTATCTACTAAAGGTTGGGAGCTCTTCCCTACTAAACTACGAAATGTTCCCTACTGAACCAGGAGCTCTTCCCTACTAAACACGAGGAGCTTTTATCTACTAAAGGTTGGGAGCTCTTCCCTACTAAACTACGAAATGTTCCCTACTGAACCAGGAGCTCTTCCCTACTAAACACAAGGAGCTTTTTCCTGTAAAACCACGACCTTTTCTCCACTAAACATGAGAAGCTTTTTCCTAGTGAACCAGGAGCTTCCCTACTAAACATAAGGAGCTTTTATCTACTAAAGGTTGGGAGCACTTTCCTACTAAACCAGGAGCTTCCACCTTCTAATGACAGGAACATTTCCCTACAAAATCCAGAGCTTTTTCCCTATTGAACACCAGGAACTTTACCCTACTAAACCGGGAAATGTTCCCTACCAAACACCAGAATTTCCCCACTAAACCAGAAACTTTTCCCTACTAAACCAGGAGCTTTTCCCCCACTAGACATCAGGAGCTTTTTCCTACTGAACCAGGAGCTCTTCCCTGCTAAATATGAGTACCTTTATCTACTAAATGCCTGGATCTTTTCCCTACTAAACATCAGGAGCTCTTCCCTACAAAATCAGGAGCCTCTCTACTAAATTCCAGGAACATTTCCCTACTAAACACCAGGAGCTCTTCCCTACTAAATACCAGACACATTTCCCTACTAAACACCAGATTTCCCCTACTGAACCAGAAGCTTTTCCCTGTAAATATGAGGAGCTTTTACCTACTACAAGTTAGGAGCTTTTCCCTACTGAACCAGAAGCTTCTCTCTACATTTAACAAGAGCACCTGGAGGTCTGGGGGTTCTGCAACGTGCATTAAAAGGAAATGAAATCCCATGAGGATCCCCTCCACAGTACCCATCTGCTTTTCACAGCAGCCTCTCAGACACTGAACTGCTTCCTTTTGTCTTTACCTGCAGCAAAGAGGTTGAGGTTGGGATGAGCAGCCAGCACCCAGAAGCGGTCATGGTCACGCCGGAAGGTCTGGACACCGGTACTGAATGGGAAATGAAGAGTTAAAACCAAAATGGTAACCTTAGTGTGAACTGCCAAAATGAGGAACCTGTGCTTTGCCATTCAAAGCAGCCTCATGAGGAGTCCCCTGGTAGTTCAAACTCCCATCTTCAGAGACTTCTGTCCCATAATGAGGGGCTGGAACAGGGCCAGAGGAACAATGTGGCTGGGGAAGAGACTGGAAGGAAAGGCTGCTGGGGTGAGGCTGGGGAAGCTGGGGGGTGTTCAACCTGGGCAAATAGATTCAGGGGGGACCTGCTCCTTCTCTCCAACTCCCAGAGGGAGGCTGCAGTCAGGGGTATTGGGCTCTTCTCCCAGGTACCCAGTGCCAATACGAGAGGGCAGGGCCTAAGACTGCAAGGGGAGGGGTAAGTTGGATGTCAGGAAGCCCTTCCTCCTCGGAAGGGGGACCAGAGCCCAGACTGGACTGCCCAGAGCAGTGGGGGAGTCCCAATGTCTGGAGGTGTTGAAGGACAGCCTGGCTGTGCCTCTGAGTGCCCTGGTATGGCCGCTGGGGTGATGTTAGGCCCCAGGTTGGGCAGGAGGAGCTCAGAGGGCTTTGCCAGCCTCAATCATCCTGGGATTCTGCGATAACACTCCTATTCACGGCATTTTCAACAGCTGAATTGCTAGGTCAGCCCCTCTCTGCTTGTTTTCAAATGATCCCAAGCCTTGTTCTTAGGACAGAACTCCAGGAAAACAGCCCTGGTTCATCAAAGCTCAAGGCCCTAGGATTTTCCTGACCAGAGAACAATATGAAAGGAGCCCCTGTCACCAACCGTTTCGACATATCCCATACACGGATGCTCTTGTCCTCTGAATTGCTGAGGATCAGCTCCTGCCGCGGGTGGAAGACAGCACACGAGACGTTGTTGTAGTGACCCCGGCACGTGTCAACCTCCCAGGCCTTTGACTCTTAAGCAGAAGGATAAAAGAAAGAGGAGAGAGAGCATTCCAACAACAGTTTCTTCATAAACAGTCCACACCAGCTGCCAGTTGCTGGAGTCACCCTGCAATCTCCTGTTACTCTGGGCTCTATCCACCAGCACAGCCCAGACAAGGGACAGGGATCCTCAGGATTAACAGTGAAGGGGCTAACAATCATTGTTTCACTGCACTAGGCTGACAAAAACTCAACCAAGGGCTCCTGCTTCTCTAGCACCCTCTCCTCTTCTTATTCCAAGATGTTTTTCTATTCTCACAACCTTTGCCTCAGCAAACCATCAAATCAGAGGAGTATCCAGCATGAGAAACATCTTCATGATCATCCAGTCCAACCACCCACACTACAGCCCCCAACCACTACCCTGGCTCCTCAAACCCCCTGGCTGCCCAGCTGTTGAATCCTTACAGGGACGGTGTGCCCCCACTCCCCGCACAGCCAAGGCCTCCCCACCCTTTCTGAAAGACTCCCCTGGCACCACCTGACCCCATTGCCTCTGCTGCTATCGCCAGTCCCAGGGGGAAGAGGCTGACCGCCACCTCACTCCTCCCTCCCTTCAAGGAGCTGTAGAGAGCAGTGAGGACTCCCCTCAGCTTCCTCTTCTCCAGGCTGAGCAGCCCCAGATCCCTCAGCCTCTCCCCATCAGCCATGTACTCCAGACCCCCAATCAGCCCAGTTGCCCTTCTCTGCCCCCACTCCAGCCACTCCCTGTCCTGCAGTGCACAAACTGCCCCCAGGACTCGAGGTGCAGCCTCCACAGTGCTGAGGATAGAATCACAGATTCATTCAGGGTGGGAAAGACCCCCGAGATCACCAAATCCAACCAACAACGCAACTATACCCCATTCATCACTAGATCAGGTCTCATCTAAAGGATTTTTAAACCTCTATAGGGACACCAACTCTCTCCCTCCCTGGACAGCTGGTTCTAACCCCTGAGCACTCTGTCAGGGAAGAGATTTCTCCTGATGGTCAGCCTCATCCTCCCCTGGGGCAGATGGAAGCTGGTTCTTCTGGTCCTGTCTCTGGGGACTGGGGAGAAGAGATAGGCCTCCCTCTCTCCTCACTCTCCTGTCAGGCAGTTGTGACAGCAGCAAGGCCCCCCACCAACCTCTTCCTCTCCAGACTGAGCATCCCCAGCTCCCTCAGCTGCTCCTCACAAGGTTTGTTCTCCAGACCCTTCCCCAACTCCACTGCCCTTCTCTGGCCCTGCTGCAGTACCTCAAGGTCCTTCTGGCATTGAGGTGTCCAGTCTGACCCTAAGACTTGAGCTGGGGCCTCCCAGTGCCCAGTGCAGGGGGACCAGCCCTTCTCTCCTCATGCCTGCTACCCCAGTACTGATGCCAGTCAGGATGCCCTTGGCCTCCTTGGCCCCTGACAACACTGCTGGCTCCCGTTCAGCCTCTTGTCAACCCCACCATGTCCCTTTGTGCTGGGACAACTTCCCTAAGCTTGGAGCCTGGAGGACAATCTCAGCTCCTAACCCCTTCTCCCAGATGATCCTCTCACCATTCATCCTCCAGATCTTCACTTGCCGATCGTCAGCTCCCGACACGATCAACGGCATTGTGGGGTGGAAGGCAGCCCAGTTCACCCCCCGATCGTGGCCCTGCGGGCAAAAAGAAACCATTTGGTGACTAAACAGAGCGAGAAACAGGAGGAAGCGACAAAGGCTGCAGAAAGCTTTGTCATCACCCCCTCTTGTTGTTTTTTTTGTGGTTGATTTAACACCATGCTGCTCCCTCTGAGCAGTTGGAGCTGTTATAGATGCCAGCAATAATCAGCTCTGTGGATGCTGTTTGTCACCAGCAGTGCAAAGCTGAAGCACAACAGCAGAGCTCAGCCACTCTCCTGCTTTAAAAAGCAGCCGTGGAAGGTTGTCTTGACCGTAATGACAAGGTAACAACATCTGTGACTTAGCCGAGTGCTTGGCTTGGCAGAGGAGCCACTGTGGTTACTGCACAAATATCACCAGCCCTGCTGAGCGACCTCTTCCAAGGGAATAAAGTGGCTGGGTTCCAGCTCCAAGAGGGGAGATTTCAATAAGATAGAGGGATGTATGGGAAGAGGGATGGGTAACACAGGGATGTGTCATCCCACACCCAACAAACCAGGAGAATGCAGAGAACATCCTGGACACACAGGCATCCGTGAGGATGCTCAGAGGGCTGGAGCCCCTCTGCTCTGAGCTCAGGCTGAGGGAACTGGGGCTGTTGAGCTGCAGGGACACCTGGGAGCAGTTACCAGAGTCAGTAGGGGCTCCAGGAAAGCTGCAGAGGGCCTTTTCCCCAAGGGATCCAGTGCTGGGCCAAGGGGGCTGGGTTGCAGCTCCAAAAGGGGAGATTGGGTTGAGCTGGGAGGCAGAAATTCCTGGCTGGGAGGGGGCTGAGGCCCTGGCAGTGCTGAAGGGCAGGCTGGCTGGGGGCACCCTGGTGTGCGGAGAGGTGTTGTTGCCCCTAGCAGGGGTTTAGCACTGGGGGAGCTCTGACCTCCCTCCCAACCCAACCCAGTCTGGGATTTCAGACTTTGAACCCAGTAAGGCCACAATCTCGACCAGTTTATCAGTCTGCAGAGCTGAGTCAGGTCTCAAATCCCGTTTTTTTTAACCTCTGATGGTTTTCCAGGCTATCAGAGGCTTCTCTGTCTCACAGAGATGCTGTTCAGCCCATATGAGCAGCAATGGCATCAAAAGTTACCTCCAGAACGTGCTTTACCACCGCATCGGTGGTTCCAAACAGATCCCCCCCAGTTATCCCTCGGACATCGGAATCCACAGCTCCAGGGGATAGATTCTTCTTCCTCAGGCCTTGGGAAAGAGAGAGGAAGGAGAAGAAAGGAGGAATAAAGGGGAAAATTCCATTATCCAGGGACTGTTTGGAATTGCAGAACAAATTGAGGGCTCTCCAGTGCCAACTCATCAGGTGGAAACTGGGATTAGAGAATGAAACAGCGATGATTCCCTCCCTGCTCCCCCAGAATCAGGGAATGGAGCAAACTGGGACACAGAGAGTGGCCCCCCTGCAGGGAAGAGCCTGACTCATCCCCAATCCACACCCCCCCCCCACCCCCCCCCCCCCCCCCCCCTCCCCCTCCCC
>VZRI01013402.1:41288-52667 GCA_013397515.1 Upupa epops
CAGCCCCTCCATCTCTTTCTTGACAGAAGGTGTCCAGCACTGCTCCAGGATTCAAGGAAGCCTCCCCCCCAGCGCCCAGTACAGGGGGACAATCCCATCCCCAGCCCTGCTGGCCACCTCAGTGCTGATCCAAGCCAGGATGCCACAGGCTTCCAGGCCACTCGGGTTCATTTCCAGTTCCAAACAGACCAGCTCTCCTCTCCCTTCAGAGCCAGCAATGAACACAAGTTAAATCCAAGAGTCCTTGAGGTCACCTCAGCCTCTTCCTCCTCTCCCACCCTCCTCCTCCTCCTCCTCCAGTAGGTCCGAATAACCCCCCCCCTCCACAAACCCACTGACCATCGTGCTCGTCGAATTTATCGATGAGGGTACACATGCGATAGTCCCACAGCTGGATGACTCCATTGTGGAGGCTGGTGAGGATCCAGGGCCTCTTGGGATGGAAGCTGAGCCCTGCCAGGGCACCGAGAGCCGTGAGAGAGAGACTCGGGATCCCCAACTCCATTTAGGGTTCATCACCCCCCTACCTGGCTCAGAGAGCCCCTTCCCTATCCAGTTCAGAGGGATGACCTCATCTTCCTTCTCATTCCAGAGGAACAATCCCCTCCTCCGCCTCATTTCCAAGGGACGATTCCCCTTACCTAACCCAATTCAGAGAGAGAAACCCCCTCCCCACAATTCAGAGGGACAAGCCTACCCAATTCCCCACCTCCCACCCCCCCACTCCGTTTAGGGGTACGACCACCTTCTTACCCCTCCCATGGACTCCCAACTCCGCCTAGTGACCCCCCTTCACTGAGGGAACACCCGCACAACTCATTCAGGGATCCCTTTCTCTCACCCCACCCAGTGACATCCGCAGACCCCATCACCCCGGTCAGGATCCCCGGACTGGGAAGTAGAATCCGCTAAATACAGAACCCTCCGAGTCTCCCCAGCGCCACCCCTAGTCCCTCTCCCCTCGCTACCCTTCACTCGGGCCGATTTCGTCTCGAACTTTGTCAGCATCGCCTTCGCCGCCAAATCCCGGCCCGGCCCAGCTCAGCCGCAACCTCCTCCAGGCTCCACGTAGAGGGCCCGAAAGCCCCGCCCCTGGGGTCACTTCCGCTTCCGCTCTCAGCCCCCACCGCTCTCCGGTCACAGAGCCGAAGCTTCCCGGCGGCCACGAGCGGCTTCCGGCAGCGCCCCCAGCGGCCCCGGGAGGGGAACTGGAAGGGCCCGAAGATGGCGGCGGCGGCGGCGGGAGAATGGGCTGGGTGTGGGCTGCAGGCCGCGGCGGGGAGGGGAAGGGCCCTGCGCTCGATTTCGTGGTGCCGGGGGCTGCTGCTCTTCGCATTGGCAGCGGGTGAGGCCGGGAAGGGGAGGGCAGCGAGACGGGGGTGGAATCGAGGGGAACGGTTGCAGGGTGGCCTCTCCTGGCTTGGGATCGCTGAGGGAGGCAGGGGAGGGAGGGAAGGGGAGGAGAGAGAGGCTGTTTCTGAGCACCCCTGGGCCACCTGTGAGCCCCTCCATGCCCCCCTCTTAACCCCCACCCCGAACCCCACTCAGGGTCCTCCCAGAGTCCTCGTTGAGCCCCTCTCTGGGCCCCCTCTGAGATGGGGAAGGGCCGAGGTGTCCCTCTTCTGGGCTGGGGGGAATGCGGAGCCCTGGGTTTTCCCATCTGAGCTGGAGCTTGGTCCTGCCAGGGCAACTCTAGAAAAGAAGGTTAAGGAGGGGGAGGAAGGGAATTGTCTGGTCCGCTCTAGGTTGAGGAGGGGCTGGTCTGTCCTTCCCCTGAGTTGGAAAGAGTGGAGAGTGCTAGGTTGACCCCCACTTCTCCTCAGGCTCCTGCCAGGGGAAGTTTGTGGAGGGAGAAGAGGAGGGAGAAGAATGGCCTTGTCTGGTCTCCTCTGAGCTGGGATGGGGCTGCTCTATCCCTGCTTTGGTTGGAAAGAAACTTTTAAGAAGCAAGGAGCCTCCTGATTGACCTGTTCTGAACTGAGACTGTGTCTTCACCTCAGGCTCCTGCCAGGGGAACTCTGTGGAGAGGAAGATCTACATCCCCCTCAACAAAACAGCCCCCTGCGTTCGGCTCCTCAATGCCACCCACCAGATTGGCTGCCAGTGTGAGTAGAGCAGTGGGACCCCCCCAAGAGCTGCTGCTTGGGCTTGTTTTTTAATAAACTGATGGGTGGAAACCTTCAACTATTCTTTTAGACCTCAGAAATTGCAACCAAGCTCCCAGAGGGCACCAGGAAGAGGTGGGAAAGTGTGAAGGGAGCTGTTTGTTAACTTTGTACAAGGTAGTTTATGGACACATTGAGGTGAGGAAGGTAGGACTCCAGATAAAAGATAACGAAGCTCCATTCCAGCACAGATCCTGGCTGAAGTTCATGTGAGTCAGCAGTTCTGCTGCTTCCCAGTTGGGTTTTGCTTCCTTAGTGATGATGGGGAGTGTTGATCTGCTAGAGGGGAGGAAGAGGCTGCAGAGAGATCTGGGCAGGCTGGGTCAGTGGGCAGAGGCCAGCAGGATAAGACTGAATGCTGCTAAGGGCAAGGTCCTATACTTTGGCCACAGGAACCCCTGCAGCTCCATACTGGGGTTGGAGAATGTCAGGACAGAGAGGGAACTGGGAGCACTGGGTGACAACCGGCTGAACAGGAGCCAGCAGGGTGCTCGGGTGGCTCAGAAGGCCAATGTCATCCTGGCTTGGATCAGCACTGAGGTGGCCAGCAGGGCTGGGGATGGGATTGTCCCCCTGTACTGGGCAGTCCCCTTGAGTCCTAGAGGCATTGCTGGGCCCCTCCTGTCAAGAAANCTGGGGTTGGAGAATGTCAGGACAGAGAGGGAACTGGGAGCACTGGGTGACAACCGGCTGAACAGGAGCCAGCAGGGTGCTCGGGTGGCTCAGAAGGCCAATGTCATCCTGGCTTGGATCAGCACTGAGGTGGCCAGCAGGGCTGGGGATGGGATTGTCCCCCTGTACTGGGCAGTCCCCTTGAGTCCTAGAGGCATTGCTGGGCCCCTCCTGTCAAGAAAGAGGTGGAGGGGCTGGAGCAGGGCCAGAGGAGCAATGAGGCTGGGAAAGGAACTGGAGAGAAAGGCTGTTGGGGAGAGGCTGAGGGAACTGGGATGGTTCAGCCTGGAGGAGTCTGAGGGGGAACTTCTCCCTCTCCAATTGCTTGAAGGGAGGGTGCAGTCAAGGAGGGGTCAGGTTTTTCTCCCAGGCACCCTGTGCCAGAATGAGAGGACAGGGCCTGAGTCTGCCAGGGGAGGGTTAGGTTTGATGTTAGGAGGCTCTTTGTCCCAGAAAGAGGGATCAGAGCCTAGGCTGGACTGCCCAGGGCAGTGGGGGATTCCCCATCCCTGGAGGTGTTGAAGGGCAGCCTGGCTGTAGCCCTGAGTGCCCTAATCTTGCTGATGTGGTGATACCAGGTCACAGGCTGGGATGGAGGAGCTCAGAGGGCTTTGCCAGCCTCAATCATTCTGTGATTCTGTGATATTTAATGCATTTGTTTACAAAAGTGCTTTGTACAGGGTCTGTTTTCTTTGGGATCTGTTTCCTTCCTCATTTCTTTTGCTGTCACAATCATCTCTACTCCTGATGCTGAATTATATCTGAGCTCCTGGTTTCTCCATTTGTGATTTTTATGCTTTGCTGCTGTGAGTGTGGTCCCAGTGCTGTGAGACAGATCCTGCCACACACACACACACCCCCCCCAGTGCCTTCCTTAGTCTCTCAGCTTCCTCCTGTCCTTCTGTATCATCTAAATCCTTCCCTAAACCTCTCAGAACTCTAAGCCCTACTGCTCTAGGGTGCTTCAGGGGTGCAGGGTGTGCAGGGTGCAGTGATAGACATTTCTCCATCTTCCCACAGCTTCCATGAATGGAGACACAGGGGTGATCCATGTTGTTGAGAAGGAGGAAGATCTGAACTGGGTTCTCACTGATGGCCCACACCCACCTTACATGGTAGTGCTGGATGGAAACCTCTTCACCAGGTCAGTTCTTACCTTTCCCAATGTTAGCAGAGCCCAGAATCAGCTCTAAAGTTCCTTAAACCACAGGATTGTGATTGGTCAGATCCCTTCCTGGGCAGAACAGATAAGTAGCTGAAGGTGTTTGCTTGTAGCTGCTTGCAGCTGCCTGTATCATCTTAGAAATGAGAAGAGAAGGGATGTGTCAGCTGCTCTGCTCACAAGAATCATCACATGTTCCCCCACCATGTGTCCCAATCCCTAAATTACAGTGGATTTGTGAGAGGTTTGATCAACATGCAATGCTAACGTTAAGGCAAATGCACCCAGGGTTATATGTTCACACAGCTTGATTGTTTAGCGCCATGAGAAAGAGGTTAATCAAGAAAAGGAAATAGAAAGAGGGATAGATTAAAGAGAGGAGGGCAGAGATATACCACCACAGGGATCTCTTGCCTAGACATCCCCAGATTAGTCTCTGGTGGTGGGGGGGGTGGTTCTCCTGTGCAGTTTCTGTGAGTCCATCTTATACCTTACCCCCATTCTCCCCTGTCTTTCCTGAGGAGGGGATTTGGGGAGCCCCTTCATCGTTGAATTCTCTGTTCTCGTTTCTCAATGCTGAGACTGCTGTCTCTTGTCTCAAAATCTTAGTTCAGTTGCTTAGTGCTGGTCAGTGAACTCTGTCATTAGTTGGTGCTGTCAGGAGAGTTCTGCTCTGCTTAATGAGGCAGTGATCCCATAGCCTAGAGAATGCAGCACCTTGTAAATCTTGGTAGATCCTGCTGCTGCTGCCTTATCAGCTCCCCTGAAAGGAGGCCTCTACTGCTTTACAACGCTGAAATGAGTCCTACTGTCTCGATGTTGTGTCCAGAAACAGTGTAGGGTCAACAATCAACAGTCAGTAGGTTCAGTCACTGACACCCCAAGTAGGGCCAGGTGGACTCTCAATGCTGAGAGCACTGTGGTGCTGATCGCTGTGATCTCCTGCCAGTCTGGCCTTGGAATGGGGGGAGAAGGGCTGTTTGCAATAAGGCCATGGTGAGACAAGACAAATGGACCTCTTCTGGACCCTCAAACCACATCAGTAGGAGCTTGGGTTGGGTTGTAGCGAAGTCCTCCCCACTAAATAGAGCCTTTTTTCTTCATCTTTGATTCCAGGAAGGTGATGCTGCAGCTGAAAGGAACCTCCCGAGTATCAGGCCTTGCCGTGGCCATCACTAAGCCCAGCCCTCCTCAGGGCTTCTCACCGGGTTTGCAGTGCCCCAATGATGGCTTTGGTGAGCAGGTGCTGAGGTTTTGTCCTCAATGGGAGGCAGAGGGATGGTGCCTTTGCATTGTCGTCAAATCATGGGCTGGTTTGGGTTGGAAGAGAGCTCAGAAATCATGTCACTGGGACTCTCCTCCAACTTGCAACCCTCCCTGAAGGTGGCAGCCCCAGCCTCTCCAGGCAGTCGATTCCAGAGTCTCTCCACTCTTGCACTGCAGAACTTCTTTCTCAGATCTAGTTTGACCCTCCTCTCCTTCAGTTCCAAACCGTTTCTCCTTGTCCTACTGCTGGATCCCCTTGGGAAAAGTCCCTCTGCAGCTTTCTTGGAGGTTCCCTTCAGGAATTGGGAGGCAGCTCTAAGGTCTCCCAGGAGTCTTCTCTTCCATAGACAGAGCAGCCCCAGCTTTCTCTGCCTGACCCCAGAGCAGAGGGGCTCCAGCCCGTGGATCATCCTTGTTGCCTCCTTTGGCCTTATTCCAACAGCTTGGGGCTCTCCTGATGTTGTGGACCGCAGAACTGGGGATGGAATTCAAAGTGGAGTCTCCCAAGAGCAAAGGAGGATAATCTCCTGTCTTGCTCTTCTGGACACTTCTCTTAATGCAGCCCAGGATCCACTTGGCCTTCTGGGCTGCTTCACCCACTGCTGCCTCACACTGAGCTTCTCCTGAACCAGCACCCCCAATTCCTTCTCTTCAGGGCTGCTCTTACCCCGCTCTACTCCAGTTTGGTACAGATTGACCCGATCCAGATGAAGGACCCTGCCCTTGAGATTTCTCCTCTCAGAGAGAGACCTCAAAGGAGAGCTGGAACTTGTTGCAACAGCCTTCTCTCTCCCTAAACTCCCCTGAGATTTTCCCTTTCTCATTTTCACTCTCCCCCTGCCCCTGTTGTCCTGTGAGGGTGGAGATGGAAGCACCATGGGCTCACGGCTTCTCTTTGTGTTCCTAGGGGTCTACTCCAAAGATTATGGCCCCCAGTTCGCCCACTGCAACCAGACGGTGTGGAACCCACTCGGGACTGGCCTTTCCTACGAGGATTTTCACTTCCCTATTTTCCTTCTCGAAGATGCCAATGAGACCCAAGTGATTAAGCAGGTACTGATTTCCCTCAACCATCTGTGGGAGGGGGGTTTGCCCTGTGGCCAGCAGGATGGCCAGGAGCCAGCAATAGGCTCTGGTGGCCAAGAATGCCAGTTGCACCCTGAGGTAGGTTAGGAGGAGGGTGATTAGGAGATCAAAAGAGGTTCTCTTCCTCCCCCTTTGCTCTGCCTTGGTGAGATCACATCTCAAATAGTGTGTCCAGTTCTGGGCCCTTCAGTTCCGGAAGGACACACAGCTGCCTGAGATAGTCCAGCACAGAGCCCTGAGGATGAGGAAGGGAGGGGACTGTCCTCCTGATGAGGAAAGGCTGAGGGAACTGGGAAAAAAGGACTCTGAGGATGGACCTCATGGATGTTGAAAGCTCTGAGAATTACAGGGGCCAGGTGGAAGGAGCCAGGCTCTGCTCAGTGGCAGCCAAAGATAGGACAAGGGCCAGAGAGTATCAGCTGGAGCAGAGGAGGTTCCACATCAAGATGAAAAGAAACAACTTCTCAGTGAGGGTGACAGAGCCCTGGAAGGGGCTGCCCAGGGTGGTTGTGGAGTATCCTTCTCTGGAGATGTTTCTAACCTGCCTAGACTGTTCCTGTGCCACTGGGTCTAGGGGATCCTGCTCTGGCAGAGGAACTGGACTGGATGAACTTTCAAGGTCTCTTCCAGTCCCTGACTCCCTGTGACTCTGAAATCCCCAGTAAATACCTGAGGGTCTAGTTTTCTGGGCAGGACACAGTGTGTAACCCAAGTTCCGATTGCTCTTCTGGTTTTTCTTCCCTCCAGTGTTACCAAGACCATAATCTCCCTCAGGATAGCTCAGAGCCCCAGTACCCCCTCTGTGCCATGCAGCTCTTCTCCCACATGCATGCTGTCACCAGCACTGTCACCTGCATGAGACGCAGCTCCCTGCAAAGCACCTTCAGCATCAACCCAGGTGAGCTGAGCCCTCCTTTTTAACTCCTCATCTCTCCTTGTCCTGCTGGAGCTTGGGCAGAGAAGGACTGCAGATCTGATAAAGGCTTTGGAGAATCAGTCAAGACCCTTGAGGAGCCCAGTGGGAACTTTAAACTGCCTGCAGGACCAGGAGACTCTGAAACAGCCTGACTGTGGGGTACTTCCTCCTTTCGAACCCTAAGAGGGCACCTCCTGCCCCAGCTGCTACTTTCTGGGGATGTGCATGGGGATCAGTGGTCACCTTGGGGCAGGAGCAGAAGAAACAGAGCAGTTTCATGCAGGATCTCTTGATCTGTGCCTTCAGGACAACCCTAAAGTCACTGGAAGGGAGGGTGAGGCTGGCTCTGGGGAGCAATTTCTGCCCCCAATGGGATTCCCAGGCTGCTCAGGGCAGGGGAGGAAGTCCCCATCCTTGCAAAGATCTGTAAGCCCTGCAGCTGTTAGATGAGGGCTAGGGGTCAGTGGAGACTTAGGGGACAGTTAAACTCAAGGAGACTCAAGGTTTTCTCCAACCCAAATGATTTTGTGTTGTGGGATAGTGCTGGTGCTACCAATCCCATTGGAAAAGAGAATTTGAGAGCTTCCCTCAGGGTTCAGTTGCCTGATGAACCCTTCCAGAATTCTGTCCCTCTTCTGTCCTTGGAAGACCTCCCATGAAGTCCTGACTCAAGTTCTGGACACCAGAAAGAGCTGGAGCTGTTGGAGCGAATCCAGATGAGGACATGAGGATGCTCAGAGGGCTAAAGCATCCCAAGTGGAAGAAGCTGGAGCTGTTCAGCTGCAGTGGAGAAGGCTGTGGGGGGACCCTCTAGAGCCCTTCCCACCCCTGGCAGGGGCTGTCAGAAGGCTGGAGAAGGCTGTTCCCGAGGGCAGGGAACAACAGGACTAGGGGTCCTGGTTTGAAGCTGGAAAAGGACAGAGTGAGGGCAGAGCTGAGGACAAAGCTGTTGAAGCTGAGGGTGGGGGATCCCTGGAACAGGCTGCGCAGAGGTGGGGATCCCTGGAACATTGAAGATCAGGCTGGCTGGGGGTCTGGGCAACCTGGTCTGGGGAGTGCTGGATCTGCTTGGTGCAGATGACGTTTGGAAGTCCCTTCCAACCCTGCTCCACCACACTGAGTGTCCAACTGTAGAAATCCTGCGCCTTCCCCCTGCTGAGCACAACTTTCCTCTTCTAGGAGCTGCTCCTCACCAGGAAGCTCCTTTAGCCCTTTGAATCTCAACTTAAACTATGTTGTTTCTGCTTCCTTAGAGATTCTATGTGACCCTCTCCTTGATTACAACGTCTGGAGTACCCTGCACCCCATTAACTCCTCAGGAAAGATCGAGCCTGAGACGGAAGTTGTTATGGTTGCAACACGAGTAGGTACCTCCACGTCTCTCTCTGTCATACACAGGCTTTGCGTCTCATGGACTAGATAGAGCTGCTTCATCCCTTCAATACAGGGCTCAGGGGTCTTGAAACTGTTCCAGTTACAGAATCCCAGGTTGACTGAGGCTGGAAAAGCCTTCTGAGCTACTCCAGCCCAGCCTACGGCCTAACATCACCCCAGCAGCCACACCAGGACACTCAGGGCCACAGCCAGGCTTTCCTTCAATGCCTCCAGGGATGGGGACTCCCCCCCTGCCCTGGACTGTCCAGTCCAGACTTTGATCTCCCTTTCTGTGAGGAATGGCTTCCTAACATCCAACCTAATCCTGCCATGGCAGCCTCANTTCCCTCCAGTCGTTTCCCCATCCTCTGGCCCCGCTCCAGCGCCTCCATCTCTTTCTTGAAAGGAGGGGCCCAGCACTGCCCCCAGGACTCGAGGGGAGGCCACTCCAGTGCCCAGTACAGGGGGACAATCGCATCCCCAGCCCTCCTGGCCACCTCAGTGCTCATCCAAGCCAGTATACCATTGGCCTTCTGAGTCACCTGGGCACTCCACTGGCTCCTTCCTGTTCAGTCGGTTGTCACCCAGTGCTCCCAGTTGCCTTTCTGCCCATTTGTTCTCCAACCCCTCATCCCCCAGTCTGGAGTTGCAGGGGGTCCCACTGTCCATCAACCTAGTTGGTCCTTTAAACCTTGTTAAGCATCAGGTTAATTAACCTCGAGTCCTGCATCCAGCTATAGAGCCCTCAGTACAAGAAGGACATGGAACTGATGGAGTGGGTCCAGAGAATGATCAGAGGATCCTGCTATGAGGACAGGCTGAGGAAGCTAGGGCTATTCAGCCTTGAGAAGAGAATGCTCAAGGGGAACCTGAGAGCAACCTCCCAGTCCCAGAATAGTGCTGCAGGAAAGCTGGAGAGGCACTGTTTCCAAAGGCCTGGAGTGACAGGATGAGGTGCAGTGGCTTCACCTTAGAGAAGGGGAGATTGAAATGGGCTGTTAGGAAGGGGCTCTTGAGTTTGGGAAGGGAGCCTGTAGCAGCAGGAGTGTTGAACACTGGAACGGGTTGTCCAGGGGAAACTTGAAGCACCATCCCTCAAGGTGAGGCTGGACAAGGCTCTGGGCAACCTGATGCAGTTGAAGTTGTCCCTGCTCACTGCAGAGGGATTGGACTGGATGCCCTTTGGGAGGTCCGTTCCAACCCAATCCAGTCAATGATTCTATAGGATTTAGCTCTTCCCTTACCAGCCCAGCAAGGGGTGTTAAGTTTGTTTTCCCCTGTCTCTGCACCCATCCCTTACCCCTCCCTGTTGCTGTTTGCAGATCGACAGCCATTCCTTCTTCTGGAACATCGCACCCGGGGCAGAGAGTGCCGTCTCCTCTTTTGTGACTCACTTGGCTGCTGCTGAAGCACTTCACAAAGTGCCAGATGTTCATCTGCTGCCGCGGAACATCATGTTCACCTTCTTCCAAGGGGTAAGAGCAGCAGCATTGCTTGTTCTAGGGGACTAAATCAGACGTTTGATGCCCTGGGAGTGAACTTTTCCCCTCCTCTGTGTAGAATCGTGTGGCTACAGCCCCTCACCAGCACTGTCTGTTCTTTTAGTACAAACAGGGTCTGGGTTTTCATCAAATTCCAGGTTGGTAGGGACTTAAGGATCATCCAGTCCAGCCTGTCCAGCTAGAGTTTCAGTTAGATGGGTGCACTGGGATCTCTGTAGCTGCTAAGACGATGATGACTTCCTTTTCCAAGGAAAGGCCAAGGAGGGATGGGACTGAGTGACTCCTGGGAAGATTCCCATTGGAGTCCAGAAGGAAATCCTTCCCTGTTAGATCCGTTAACCACTGGAATCATGTCCCAGAGGAAGGGATGGATGGCCCCTACATGGGTACAGTGCTCAGACCCAGCTGGAGAAGCTGCTGGGACAGGGAATTTCAACTGGATTTTTAGCTGAAGAGGTTGGACTGGATGATCCTTGAAATCATTTCCAACCTGGGATTCCATGGATCTCTGAATAACAACAGATGGGGCTTCTGCTGGGGCAGCCCCATGTTCTGCCCCACACTTCTCTCTAGATGAACAACTCTGAGCTTTGCTTTCCATCCTGTCTCCTCCTCTGGGTGTCTGTTCTCTCTCCTCAGCCCTGATCAGATTGATGCAGCACAGCCAGGCTGCAATAAAGCCTAGAAAAGGCAAAATTAAAAATCTGTGGTGACAGCAGCAAAGTGGGAAGTGGTTTCAGTGCTGGCAGCTGGGGAAGAGCAGCAACAGCAGCAGTGTGGAGGAGGGACTGCTGGCCAACAGCTGATGTTCCCCTGGAGGCATCTCCATTCTTTGTGCTACTCTGGGAAGCTGTAACCCCCCTCCTCTCTGGTCCCAGCTCCATGCTAGAGGCATGTGATTCCCTTCATTCCCCCTCCCCAGCTCATAGATACCTCATCAGAGTTTCCCTGGAGGGGAGGCAGTGGTCAGGCTGCACTGGGACAGAACAGACAGTTGCTGTGGAGCCCTGAGGATGCGGGAGGGATAAGACGACCTGACTGCAAATCAGTGAAGGAGTGGGTCTGGTCGCTGCCTGACTTCACTGCCTTTTTGTGTCTTTTCTCGGGGTCATCTCTGCTTCCCCAGCTTCTTGCAGCTCCCTGAACACCCTCATTTCTGGCCTTCCCACCCTCTTTTTCCAGGGAAACACATCTGGTGTCCAAGTGGATTGGAGATCTCTCCAGAGTAGGAGACTC
>VZRI01013403.1:0-52168 GCA_013397515.1 Upupa epops
ATTCCTGATACAGGCCAGAGCACTTGCAAGATAAAACCAAATCATCATTCATTAACAAATAAGACAATTTCAAGGAAATGAATAAAACAGAAAACTGGAGCAATATCTCAACACAGAGACCATAATGTATTTTCCTTCTTCAATCTGTGCAGAAGGTTTTCAGGGCCAATACTTGGCATAGTTGCTATTACCTCAAGTCAGAAGTCTGTGACAGTGGACTTGGGCTACTCTTTCCTTCTATTTGAACTTTTGTAGTACTATTCCTATTCGATAAGTAGTGTGCTCTTTTATTGACCTATAAAAGCTGTAACAATACAATCTTAAAATAGTAACACCAAAAAAGTCATTAAATCTAGTTGACAGAAATTAATTCAGATGATCGATTGTATGGCCTTAACACTTGGAGGCGAAATATTTTGCTCTTGCAAACAGCTCTCCAGGGTACTTTTCTAATGTCATTGCCATACTCATCTGACAATTATATGGCAAATGTTTATTCCAGCTGATTACTGTCCCCATTTATCACAAAATCTTCCTACAGCCTGTCGGTAGTTATGCACTATATGTATAAATTTGATTCAGTCACAGGTTCAGACCTGTGCCAAGAAGTTGTTCTGACTCATAATCCAAGTCAGTAATACTTAAGTACAAGAAAATCCATCTTTATAATTCCATCAGTGCCTGTGGACACTGAAGAAGATCATCCAGGGAAGAGAAAAATTATCCCAACAAGATGTTCCTTGTTTCCACAACAAGCTACCATAAACATATATTTTTTTAGTATTAAATCTTTTCTGAACAGTCTCAACGCTGTTTATTGCCATTCTACTTGTAACCTTAATCACAGAATCACAGAGTGTTAGGCATTGGAAGGGACCTTGAAAGACCATCCAGTCTAACCCCCCTTGCCAGAGGAGGATCCCCTAGATCCAGTCACACAGGAACAGTCCAGGTGAGTTTCAAACGTCTCCAGAGAAGGAGTCTCCATAATGCTGTATATTTTTTAACCAAGGTCTATTCATACAGTTATTTTTTTTAAATGGCAAAAAATGATAAAGATTTCTAATGAATTGTAAACATTTCTAATGAGAGAGAAATCAGGAAAGGAAACACTTATTATTCTAAGTTATGGCTAACAAATTTTGTAACAATTAAGAAACAAGAGAAACTTTTATTTTCTCAAATTCTATACAAAAAGAACTCAAAAGTATTCTAAAGACATTAATTGCTAACAGTATTAATGGTTAAGAGTAACTGTTGGTGATACAGGTTCTTGAATAATTGGCTCATGGGTCAGTGAAAAGCAACATTTATAAGCATTTTGGAGAATCCACATGCCATGCTCTACAAGAGACCCTGAGAAAATAAGTTCCAACTATATTTTAAAGGAGCCTAAGCTTAAAATCGATGTTTATACCATTGTTTCCTTGGGATAACAGGGACTTCTTATCTCTGTTCAGCACAGCATAAAATCTCTGAGTAATTTTTGAAGTAATCCTATTTCTGCTTTAGCCAAAATACTCCAAAAGAGACTCAGCATTTTGCATGTATTTAAATGTATTAAAATCTGTAGCCTCTCTCTCATAAAGGTAACAGCCGAGTTAAAATGAGTTAAGTTGCCCTTCCAATGGCACACTGGCTCATGTAAATACTTTAATAAAATGGATATATTCTACAAGACCTTTGAGGTATAATCAAATATTAAGAACTCTTAATACTTGATTATAAGAACTCAGTATTTGATTATAAGAACTCTGTAAGCTACAGAGCACGTTATAATCACACCGAGACCGTTACAACTGCTAGAAGAAATTTTGCCCTTAAGGGAGAAGGTCAGGGACACAGAGGTTTGCCAATAGTTATTGCTGTCTTCAAAACAAATAAGGGCTTGGATAAAGGAACACTACTATTCTTTAAAGGCTTTCTCCAAGTCTGCTCTAAATTTGACTCTCTTCATCTGAGTTCCATGCGTGCTGTTTTCAAGAAACCATGCAGACATCCTTGAAAAGCTGATAATTGCTTCAGTCAAGTTGTAAGTAAACAAGACAAGTACAATCCTTAGGCACTTACTAGAAATATATATAGTAGGTGACAACCAGTAATGATCATTCTGTTCAGTTGTTCTGTGCAATATGGTATCCTGAAGAGAAACCCAAGGCAGTCTAGTATACAAGTGAAGAGCCCCAGGAGAACAAATAGCCCTGCCAAGACACATTAGCCCGCTTGCAGGAGAGGAGCTAGTGTGAACCAACTATGAACTCAACAACAAGGCGATGATCTGTGCTCCATGGGAGAACATCATGACACTAAAAGCTGCAGTAATCAACAGGTTAGATTTGTCAACCAGACACCTTCAGACTAATTGGCCCCCTGTTATCAGCACAGCCCTGGTTCTCACAGTTATCAAGCTTTCTGCTGCAGAATGGCCAACATTAAGAGCTGATTTCTAACCAAATAGAGGATTTTTTTAGCTTCTCCAAAACTCTTAAATTGATAGGAACTTATTCAATCTTCTGTCAAAGCTTAGAAATTAAGTAAAATTACTGTTAATAAGAGGGAATCAGTGTAAATCTATGGAACATACCAGCTAGAGACACCCATCCATATACCATTATGGACATATCACCGAGACAACAATAGAGACTAAATGACTAAATATCGACTAATTTCTTCGCTCCTGCTTTCTCTACCCTTTTTAGCCAGCATTTTGCTAAGAAAGGACTGATACTTCCTTTGTTCCAGGAGTTACAAGAACATGGGACTTTAAGCAGGAACACAAGATTATAGGCAGTAAACTGAAGGGATTTTTTTATCCTCCTTTCTTCAACACATCAGCACATAATAATATAATATCTGACCGTTGGAGAATCAGTTTAGTACATTAGTTAGGAAAACTGACTTTCCCCTGTTTTTCTTATTCTAGACACACTCTTTCTGCCCCATAGCAAGGTAAATTTACAGTGTATTGGGGTAAAAACCATACTTATTGCTACCGCCCCATACAATTTCTTTCCAAGAGGAATATTTTTTAAAAAAGAAACCAACGAAGAAGTCAGAATAAAGGTTCTCAAATTTATTACAAGAGTCCTCAGATCTGTCTTTCCAATTACACAACACAGAGTTAAAACTAAATGCTGATGATGTGTACATACCATAGGGCATGCTGTTTCCTTAGGTATAATGATCCTTAGACACATGATCCGATTTCTGCAGCAAATTCATATATATCCCCAGGCCCCTTTCTGACATTGCAAAGCAATCTAAAACTACTGCTATGTCTATTTTAAAGATAAAGAGATAAAAATTAACAGTATAAGAAAATTTCTGGTTATTTCTGGAAACTAGAGGAGATCTAATACTCACGAAAATATCTGATGACAGTAGCACCAGCCCTGGCTCAGAATGTGACACTTGAGTGCTTTATAATGAAATTCCAAATATCCGATTGAATGATTACTGACTGAAAATGATAGTGGATAAAAAATACTGATTTGAGGAGGAAATAGTTTATGAATGAGAAGCTGAATTTGAGCTGAACTTAATAAACCTCCGAGATTGCAGTAATGGTTTTAATTTAAAGATAGGCACAGATACTGGTACGATAAAATGGTCACTCAAGAGTATTTAACATAAAGGCATCCTTCGAAGCACTGAATATAGACTGTGCTTCTAGTAAGGGAAGAATTATCTTTAGTTCTGCAGAAAGCAAATAAAACTTTGCTAGAAATTTATGAGAGAAAAAAATGGTGCTTTGATCCTCTCAGTTCTTTGGAATCATAAAATCCTTCGGGATTGGAAGGGACCTTGAAAGATCTAGGCCAATCCCCCTGCGACAGCAGAATCACCTAGACCAAGTCACACAGGAACACATCCAGGCGGGTCTGGAATGTCTCCAGAGAAGGAGACTCCACAACCCCCCTGGGCAGCCTGTTCCAATGCTCCGTTACCCTCCCTGTGAAGAAGTTCCTTCTGATATTGATATGGAACCTCCTATGCTCCAGCTTGCACCCATTGCCCCTTGTCCCATCACTAGATGATCTTTAGTAAATAGCATTAGTCAATTGCAGTGAAATACATTAAAAAAAATCAAAACCAAAATTTTTTCCCTAAAATGATGGTCTGGTTCCACCCCAACTCTTCTTGTGCAACCTTGAGCAGGTCAATTAACTTCTTTTTTTCATGATCCTCAAATAGAAGATTAAAACTCCACCTGCTTCCCACTTCCTTTGTCTCTTCTTGTTTACAGTGTAAAGAAACTTCCCGCTGGAAAGTCTACACCTTCTTGGCTCATCTCAAACAGGGACTAACCCTCAGTGCAGCCTCCAGGCATATTCAGCATAGAAAACAGATAAACATAAAAGCATAGCCTTGCCTTTTCCTGACTGCATTTACCCTTGAACTAGTCTTCAGAAGTGAGAGATGAAGGGCATACCCTTCAACTATGCATGAAGGCTGGGCTGCATGCGTGTCTGTGTGTGTGCTAAGATGGGAACTAAACACTGGCACAGCATTCCTGTAACTAAATACACCCAGATGCATTCTTTCTTCACCTGCACTGCACTGGCAAACCAGTTCTGGTGTGCTGCATGTCAGTAATCTGAAGGCAGGAGCATGGCTGAGCTGGCATGTCTTACCAAAAATCAGGGTGTGCTCGCTTAAGCCTAGTGCTGTTTCTGCAGTACCAGCACCTGGGTTATCTTCATCCCAGAGACTGCAATAAAAACTCTTAGGAATGCTCTTTATTTAAGTACATACAACACAATGGAACCCAGTCTGTCCTTCAGTGTACCATCAGCCTTCAGCCCACAGCTGCTTAGGATGATTCGGAGGGTGACCTCAAAGTGTTAGCTAACACCACAGTTCACTCTTCACTTTGTTCAACTTGTGCAGCAATTTTGGCAGAGAACAGAGCCACTGATCTTTCCAATGGAACAGTCGATTTCTAGCGTGCTCCTGCCTAATTGGTACAGTTAAAAAGAAGCAGAAGGGCAGCCGAAAAAGCCTGCGCATGAACATCCTGCAGTATCTCAGTCCTACTTCTTGAATTGCAGAAGGTCGCATGAGAAAGCCTGAAGGATGAGGGGCCTTCCTCCTTGGTATACCAGGAGCCTGGGAATGCAGTAAAAAAATGCAGATCCAGGAGAGCTTAAGATGACACCAGTGTGACTTGCAGGTGTGCCACCAGAGGATTTAACTTCCAGAATGAAGACTGGAGCCCGAGTTGTCAGGCAGCAATTTCTAAATTTCAGAAAGCATCACTGCCTGAAATGACTGTCTGTTCCCCTACCCCGTTAACGACAGGACCTCGCTGAGATCTCAGACACAACCAGCACAGCTACCAAACTGTCACAAGACATTTACATTTGTTGTCCTTCACGACTGCTCGAGTTACCCATGGATCTTTTCTGAAAGCAGCAGCCACCTCACTGAAATGTCAGCGTATTAAAAGGGTCTGATAATTGTAATTGAATTTAAACCACAAGTAACAACATCAGTAAAAGTATCAGTGGAGCAGCCCATTATCATAAACAGTGTCTCTTTGCTCTTCTCTCTGGGTTTCATTTATGTCTCTAATTTCTATTTTGGAAGTTACAAGTCAGAAACAGACAGCGTACTGCACTATATAATTAGGAATGGAAAAGTCCCTGCAGCCTTTAGACGATTAGAAGAAAATATATTTAGAAGGCTGAATATGTTCCTATTCATGCCGTTTCAATAGGGGCCACATCAGCATCTCTGCCTTTTGAATGCTTCCCCCCCACCCCCCCGCTATTTTTTCTTCTTAAAGAACTCGAACTCAGCTGTAAGACACAAACTTGGCTAACAAGCAGTTTATCTGCTGTTTAAAATACTTGCAATAATTTCTGCATTTTAGCCTAGTTCTGGGAACTTCCTGGGGCAAGAGAATGGCTCTCCTTCTGTTAACCCTGTCTGCCACGCTGCACAGAACCTTTTAGGCAGTGCCATGTTACCACAGGATGTCAGGAAATATTTATGTGTCTCTTGCTTGAAAACACCCACAAGCTAATACCTAGAATCTCAGAGTGTCTCATCCCGAGGACAGCTCATATTACATGAAATGGCAAGTAAAATCCCGTGCCGAGATACCCAATCCAGCTCAGACACTGACAGAGCAGAGCCAGCATGGAAATCCACCTGGATCAATATGCCCCACATGGGTACAAGGCCATATTAATGCAGCTCTGCAACGCTGAGCTCATTTAGCACTGGTTTGAGTTCCTGCACAATCTACTATGCAGTAATTGATTTCAAGAGAGGGCCCATTAATGGCTACCAACAGCAATAGAAAAGAAAAAAGAGCATTCACAACCCTGTATGCAAAAAATCTCTCCCACAGGTAGCAGTCAGAGATCTTGGCTCCTGGCAGCAGAATTGCTGCAGAGACACATGGTCATGGCTGAGTCTGGCACTGGAACCACCCAGGTGAACCTCACCACCTGCATCTCTGCTGAGGGCCAGGCAGCTCACCCAGCACAAATTCAAGCTCTTTGCCTAATAGAAACACAGCTGTTCCTATTGCCTGAAGGATCACACCGCAGGAAGATCAGAGCTAAAACACGTGGAGTGAAGTGGTCACTCACCTATCACATTGAAGCTCTATGAAGTGATAATCCAGAGCTGTGGTTCATCAAGCCTGCTGTTTCTTTTAAACTGTGACTTTCAGCAGATAGTAAAATATTAACACAATATTTACCCAGAAGATATTTTCAGTTGCTGACAACTCTGGTCTTTCCTGAGTCAGAGATACTTTTGGTTTTACCTTTATTTAATAGTTGTGGATAGACACTTCCACTAATTCGTTTAACTGCTTTCAAATCCTGTTTCATGTTTACCATTCACAGTCTTCTCTATCAAAGGATTTCATGGCTTTGCTGACATTTACATAAAAATCTCCTTACTGATCTTTCACCCTGCTGCTTATGAGGTTCATTTGGTGTCCCCCATTCTTTTGTAAGAAGAGACTGCAAACATTGCTCCCTGGTCATTCAGTTTCTCTCCTGTAGTTAGGAAATAGGATAATCTCTGACATCTTAGAACAGGTTTTTCATAATAAGAAAAAAAGTACCTACTAGACAAACTCTTCAAGCCAAAGGCACATCTCTGAACTCTGTCTAACTCTAATTTAATTTCAGAGGTGGAAACACCAGCTCCCATCTTTCTATTTATCTGAATGCCCCCTGGCTGTAACACCTACAGATTTATAATTGAACTCTGAGGGAAAAAAATAGCAGTTCAGATCACAGTTGCTGTGATGATGGGGTTTCTTCCTAACAAAAAAAATCACATTGGTTTAGGCTGAATAAATTTTCCAGCCAAGACAAAACATAAATTTCATTCCAATACACCTTGAAGTTAAATAAAATTGAATGAAATAAAAGGTTAGACACTCAAGGAAACAAAAATCAAAACAACAGTCTGCTGTCCTATTATTCAATATCGTCTCCTAGAAAAACATTTTCAGGGCTTCTGCTGCCACCGCTGAAGCTGTTTCATTTTGTATAATGTAATGCTCTTAAATTGCAGTCAAAATCTCCCATTATTCATGAAAGCATCCTCAATCACAAGACTAGAAAGCAATTCTGCTTCTTGCTTTGACATGAAGAAATCTTTTAATATATTACAGAAATTGTACCAAAACGAGACACTAATGCTGTAAGATTGCATCCGAGTGGTGCTCAGGGCATCCATGGAGAGGAGAGCCTGTTCCGTGACCTCTAGCTGACTCTCAAAGCAGCACGCTCACTGCAAGGTTGCTCTGCCCCAATAAGCAATTACTTGTCTTTGAGGAAGTGAAACAACTTGGGAAGAAAAGAATAAAGTGCATTGATTTCATAGCCCATCTGATTACTCCTCTGGAAGGTGTAGGCTCGTGTTCCCCAGGAGAGGAGGGTGCATGTAGATTTCCCTTTGGAGGTGAAGTAAAAGGTAAATTTTCCCCATCTTGACTTTTGTGGATGAAGGAAACCCTGATTTACTCTTTTCTCCTTGCCAATGAAAAGCAATTTGGACCTCATTTTATATCAAAAAAGTGTTTAGTCAGCTTTATCATAGTATTCTGAAGTTTTTTCAGACCTGGAATTTGTAGATAATTTTAACTGATTGTGATGCAGTTAGCACTCCACTGAGAAATGTTCACAGGGCAAGGGAAATTTAAAAATAGCTTATTGAAGTCATTACAAGTCAAATAAAGAACCCATCTAATTTAAATAAACTGCATATATATTGAAAACCTTAAAAAAATAACCACTGTGTAATGCTGTAATCATTATATTATAAATTACTGATTTAAACAAACAACCTGGCAAGCAGTTAATCTGAGGCAGCTTTTATCTGTAGAATGAATTTGTTACTAAAATTTCAAAACTGATGTTAATTTCAACCTTATTTTTATAGAAACTATATGAAATCTGAAGCTTCATAGACTATATCAACAGGTACTATGTTACATTGACTTGCTTTGACTTCAACTTTACTCATGATGACCTCATCTAACATGGTCAGTAATGTTCAGGAGCTAAAAAAGGGTGGCAAATTCCACACCAACTCTAAATATCACTCTCTACATAAAACACAAGATGCAAAAATCCAATACATTTACAATTTCTCAGGTGTCTACTCATGGGTTGAGTCAACATCACCACTACAAAAAGTGCCACTCTTCTTGTGTCTGAGGTTAAAGATGCTCCACAGACAAACACAGTGTAGAGTAAGGAGAGAAGCAAAACACCACCTGGTTTAACGCCTCCCAGAAGAGTTGCATCTCTTTACACACACGTTGAGAATGAAAGTAGCTATTAGCTAAGGGTAGCTCATCTCAGAGGGTGTAGCTCTACGGGGCTGAGGGAGGAGTAGCTGACACCCATTCAATTTCCACACAGACAGACTCAAACATACACTTTTAGAGCAGTCAAGCCTTAGTACACCTACAACAGCACCTCTCCTTTCCTTTTTTTGTTTCCCATTACAAACATCTTGATAGCCTGTTGCTGCATAATGCTTTTGGAGGTACAGCTGTCCTAAATAATTTATTATGACATGATTCTTCTGTGACATCAAGCCTTCAGTTACTGCTTGGCTAGCATAACTCAAGGCAAATTAACTCTTTTGCTAGGAAAGCCACACCCAGAGTAATTTTACACAGAGTTTACGATCTTTCATTTCATACATGATGTCTTTTATGCCCCCTGCATGAGGTAAACCCCTCTCCTCCCAGCATAAATCGCATCCTCTGCAAACAGGGTTAAGGGTCGGTGATACAGAAACATACATCAAATAGAGCTGCTGGGTTGGGGTTGAGCCCTTCCCTTCACCACACGCATCATAAAATACAAATCAAAACAATTCTCCACCCATAAACTTATCACACCTGTGATTCCCACCTTAACCAGAAATCAAATACAACCACACAAAAAGCAACAGACTCAAAATAGTGCAGAACAGACACAAGCATGAGGTGACTCAGGCCAGTAGCTCCACTAGGCAGTGGCCAAACACCTGGTTAGTAATTGATAAACCTTACAGGACTGACGAGCCTGTTTCTTTTGTTTAGTTGGTTGTGTCTGGGACAGCAAGGGGACAGCAGAAGAAGGAGACAGTTAAGTGTACAGGGATGGGTAGGAAAGGGAGGGGGAACTCAGAGAGTGATCAGACAGCAGGGTGGGCAGGATGCTGGGGCTGGGAGGGGCTTCAGAATCCTTCCCTGAAACAGGCTCTCAAACTCACATCAAATTTTCTTTATTAACCTCCTTTGCACAAACTATTNTCTTACCACATTTTTCCATTCCTCCGTCCGTTCTCTACCTCCCCAGTTATCCTCAGCTTCTCTGCGTCTCGTCTCCTGCCACTGCCAAGTACGATGCTTTCCTTCTGAAACTACTCCCACTAGCACCCGAGCGCTGAAACTCCCAGCGCATCCAGCCTCTGCCGGCGGCTCCGCTGCAGCTGGGTGGCTCTGGCAGCCGGCGGAGGCAGCAGCCTCTAATGGTGGCCAAAAGGAAAACTTCTGCTCACAAAACCAGTATTCATGTCAGCCCTTCAAAGCCAGAGGCCGAGACCGGCCAGCAGAGAGGCGAAGAATGAGGAAAAGGAGGTGTAGGTATCTTTGGGGTGTTGTGAGAGTAAGGTGATGGGATCAAGAAAGGGGAAAGGAAAACAAAACCCTGTCAATACTGGGGTGAATGAAGGCTCCAGGAAGCTGCAAAGCTCCTCCCAGCTGAAGGGCTGCTCTGCAGGTAGTGGAAGAAGCCCCAGGCCAGGTTCTGTAGGTGTGGTAAAAGGCAGGGACAGCTTCGAAGCCCTGACTTACCCTCAGAGCCCTCCGGTTTAGCTGGCTCCAGTGCCATGCAGTGGCTTCAAAGCCCAGAGCCTGGAGGAAGAGCAGCTGCCATGGCTCAGCCTTGATGAGGGCGGCCTCGGTGAGTCCGGCTGGGGGAAGGATGAGGTGTTTCCTTAGGACTTTGCAAGCTAACTACACCGAACTACTCAGCTGTACCTCACTCAGCCTTGGTTAAAATCTCCCCATCTGACAGCAGCACTCTGTGCAGCTCATTCAGGTTTGTGTAGGAAAACCAGTTACAACAGAGAACCCAGAAGGCAATTCAAGATTCAGACCTTTTACAAGCACTTTTCATCTGGGGTTCTCAAAGTGCTTTGCAAATACCAACTCGTTTAAGCTTCACAACAACCCCCGTGAGGCAAAGATAATGATCGCTATACCGATTTTACAAATGGGGAAACTTTAGCACAAAAGAAGAAAAGTGTTGCCACAGATCAGGCATAGCAAGTTGAGAACAAATCTCAGCAGTCCTGCCTCCCAGGCGCTTGCAGTAACAAGTTTAAAACCCTCCCTTCTGCTCTGGTTTGATTGAGAATAGCTCTTCCAAACAACACTGCCGTGCTAAAATAAAATACAAATGGAGGAGACAGTATGTCATTCGAGTTTAGTAAGAAACTTCAGGGGCTTCAGAGCATCAGTACCATTAGGTACACACTTACCAGAGTGAGCTGCAACTCTGAGCAGAATGCAAATTGCCCAGTAGGGCTAAAAAGAACTCTCTTGCTTTTTGTAATGGCATGATTCAGAGCAGCGTGCAGAACAGCATCATGTAAGCAACACATCCCAACAATATCCTCACGTGTCTTGCAAGTTTGATATTAAAACTCAAATGCCATGGGGAAATAAACCTCTGCTCTAACATCTGTAGTAAAAGTGGAGTAAGGAATGTGACACTGCAGTGAGGTACTCATGGGGCATATGGTTTCGCTAGAGCCTGAAAGTCCAAAGTGTTTATACAAAACTCAGCCAAGAGTTTTGATAGCATATGAACACACTGTCTCGCTGCGTGTTAGTGGTTTTGGCTGTCAGAAACAAAACGTTGACCGAGGCTTTATAATCTTTGCTGTTTGTAAGGAACTTCATTTTCTTCTTCATGATAACTTAAATCAGTTTATTTTTCATCAAAAAACTTTTATTTTCAGCTTCAGTGGGAATTGAAATAAATGAAGAGTTCATCAGTCCCCCAGAGGATTACACCTGTCGAGTACGGGAGCAGATGTGAAACACTTTTTCCTTGACTAGCGATAGACTCCATAGGGAGCTGATGATTTTGAAGGTAGTACCCACTGAAGGCTTCTTACTCCACATAAATTACCACTGAGCTATTAAAATTTGTAACTGCAGCAGCAGTGCAAACATGTTGATGAAATAATCACTTGGATTGGGCTGTATGGTGCCGTTCTGCTGCTGCAGCACTCTGGGGCGATTGTAATTTCAGGCAGGATGGGTAATAAAGAAGCCTTTGGGAGAATGTTCTATTAACCAGTTCACTACCACCGCAGGAATTACCCAGTGCAGTGGGATTCTCTAACTGCAGTGTGTCCAAATCGTAATAACACAAAACTTTGCTCAAGTGCTACTCAAAAGAAGTGGTTTAAATTAGTGGGAATAGCTCAGACATTTACAGCGGGAAGAAAGTGATCCTCTTTGTTACAGAAGGAAACTCCTAAAGAAATTACCTCACCACTGTCCTGAAAAAGCACCTAGCGTTCACCAGTTTTAAATACCACAAGTCGGAGAGGTAATTTTTTCTTTGCATGAAATTCTATTCTCTTTACATATGAATTCAGCTGTTAAAATGTGATTTCCCGTCCCTTTCTTATATCTCATAAGAGAATATCTGCAGTCAGAAAAGCAGAAACATAAACCAATTCAGAGACACAAGACTGCGTAAGGAATGCAAACCTCATAGGAAAAAAGAGAGGAAAAGAAGGAATTGGGTAAAGAAATGTGAAAAGGTGAAAGCAACAGAAAATTCCATGGTAACATATTTGATTGGTGAAAAGATGTCCAAGTTTAGAACTTGAAACTTGAGCTGTGGTTAAGACGAGCTTAACTTTAAAGATAATGTATAAAAATTGCAGTTTGATTTTGTGATCTGCCCTTTTTCATGGAGATCCCCTGGGGTAATTTCACCTTTTTTTAATTCCACAGTAGCTCAAAAAAAACCCAAAAACAAAGAGATAAACTAACAGAATGAGTTAATAAGATCAAACTTCCTAACACAAACCAGGCCAGAGTGAGCAGTCAATAATTCATGATCTAATTTATGACTGTTTGCAAAGCAAGCATGTTTTACCTAATGGGGTGAACGTCTCTTTATTAAGTTACTACTAAATTAGGTACTGAACTAATAGCATTGTCAGAGGGCTGTAAACGGTGCAGATATGAATCAGTGTTTTGTGGCGGCACTGTAATTATAATAACATCCTGAACGAGCTGTATGCCATTGCAATGCACATAGACCTGTACTGATAGGCTTAACATAAGATCCGAAGTTAACAAACAGGGATTTGGACAGTGAATCACAAAGCAGCCACACTCCTGGTTTGATATATGATGATGTGATATAAAGCCAGTTACCAAAGCTGGATTAGAGATACATGACATGCTTGTAAAGAACATGATCTCTCCTGGGAGTAGCTCTTCACATTAATCCCCCCCAAAAAATAGCCCCTATTATCAGTCCCAATTCACTTCTTATTAAGCAATCTAGAGCTACAAACATACCACCAGCACCAACTGTATCCCTGCTGCTGCAGGAGGGATTTATGTTTCACACTTTTCATCACAGACAAAGCATTGTCAGCAGAGCCCACCGGGCAAAGACTGAAGGGGGTCCTTTAGCCAACTCTCAAGTGGGGGCTTGCTTTTCTTACCCTCTCTTTGCTTTCTTCTTTCCTTTGAGTTTCTCAGGTAAAGCACACAAAACAGTTGTACCAGTGTGTTTCCTGATTCCAGTTTCCAAACTTAGAACAAATAACATGAAACTGTGGTTTCCTCTGATTCATTTTAAGTGAAACAGAAATATTTTAAGAGCTGATCAGAATGCAATCTTAACCTCTGAATTACTTTTTCTTAGGTTTATTTTTGGCATTGGTTGAGGCTGGTCCAGCCATGAGACAAATGGCAGATGCTCTCTATTAGTCCCTCTCTAAAAAGAGGAGGAGAAAGAGAATAAGGGAGTGAGGTTTATGGACTGGAAAAGAAAACTGAGCAATATTATGAAAATAATAGAAAAAAGTATACAAAACCATTACTGAACCCAACCCTCCTGCTTGCAATTACATCATCACTGGTGCAGATGCTGGGGAAGTCACAGACTGGACTCAGCAGCAGACAGGAACTGGATGCAGGAGCTGGATTTAGAAACTGGACTCAGGAATGCACAGACTGGGATCAAAGGCAGGACAGCATCCTCCTTGGACACCAGCCATTGAAGAAGACAGCAAGAGAGGAAGAGGGAAATAGGGAAAAGGGTTGACCCTTGTTGCACCTTGGCTTTATCCACAATGACACATATGGGATGGAATACCTTGTTGGACAGCTGAGGGTCACCTATCCTCTCTGCTCCTCCCCACAGACGAAGCCTCTAATTTCACCCCCAATGTACAGAAGATTTAGCAATGAGTTTGGTGCGTACAGCAGCAAGTATAAACAAAAGCCTTTCTGCGCACCAATGCCTGCTGGTAACTTCAAACATCAGGCACTAGCACTTGTAGAAGCAGACACCATCTGAACAAACATGCCAGTAACACAATATGCATGAGAAGAGGTCTTATCTTCAGAGTTCCTTTCTTGCTACATATATCTAGCGAAATTTATAATCCTTTGACACACCACCGTGGGTTAGTTTACAGCTGAAGGGAACACAAATCTAATTTGTTAAAACCTTTGCTGGTAGGCATTTAACTGCAGGCCTGTAAGGCACAGAAATATGAGAGAAGGAATCACTATTCTATTCCAAGCTTTCTCCCTGATTTACAGATGACTGAGGGCAAGTTATTTGAGTTTTATTCTCCTCCCACTAGCATGTGTCTTATCTTCCTTTCCCCACATCATATCACGTTGAGAGCAGGGTGAATACATTCCAATGGGGCTAACTCTGTATGGTGATGACAGAACACCGCAGCATGCCTTAAAAATGTTGCCGTTTCACAATTCTAAACCTCCTGACAATCAGTAATTAAAGTGGTATCAGGAAAGACACGTTTCCAAAGGAAAGATAAACACTGAACAGACTCAGTTTTTAACCTACGTTTTAGCTGGGGGTACACGTGCTCTTTGTGATTAGTCTGCCAAAGGTAACTCAATCCATTGACTTTTCTTAATGTTGAAGTTCTTACAAAAAAACCCACACTTGTAAGGAAAAGTAGTTCAGAAATTGAAAGAGACTGGAAACCAGTTTCCTAGAAGAAACAATGAATGAAACAGCTACAGGTCTGGGCAGCTTACCAGGGCACTGTGCCTCCAGGCACAACAACTTTCTTCCCTTTGACTCACTCCTCATATCAACCTTCTTTCCTCCTGCATGCAGTGCAGGCTCAAATACCAAAATAACCTATGGCACACCATTAACCCTTGAAATCCAGGCTCACGGCTCTCCAAACCTATCTCACAGGCCTGCAAGTAAATAAACTCATTCATATTCAGTTATATTGCAGTAATGGATTTTCAAATCATAGAATCATCAGGAATCACAAGGGACCTCAAAAGATCATCCAGTCCAATCCCTCTGCCACAGCAGGATCACCCAGACCAAGTCCAGGCGGGTTTCCAACATCTCCAGAGAAGGAGACTCTACAGATCTCCCAGGCAGCCCCCTCCAGTGCCCCATCACCCTTACTGGGAAGAAGTTATAGAATCATTCAGGGTTAAATCGCAGGTGCAATAAGACTCCTATGACCAAGAAATTGGTATGAAACAGAAGATTTGAATCCTTGCTCAATCAAAGATAATTTTATTTGTATTTCAGATCCCAAGACCTTTCAAAATTCACTTTTTTACACTTGTAATATCTGATGGAAATAAATAAGGAAATGGCACAGCCTACTTGTTCACATAAAGGGGGTTTTGAGAAAAATACCCCCACCAGAAGATCAGAATTGAACTATTGCGAGACTATAAACAGAAAGGGTGAGCTTGACTCAAAACAGTTGCAGTTTATAATTGCTGAAAATAAGTTAATAGATCTTTTCTCTTTTAAATTTGGTCAAAATCAAAAGCTTTTCATTCTTCCTTTTCTAATGGGTTTTGTTTCAATCAAGTTACAACACTACACTGTTCTCCCAGTTCCATAAGCTGATCACTCTTGTTTTCATGGAGTATAATAAATGCTTTAGATGTGTGTTGCCCTTTACAAGGCAGAATTTCACTTATGATCAATATGAGTTAATAATGTAGGAGAAAGGGACCTGGGGGTCCTAGTGGACAGCAGGATGACTATGAGCCAGCAATGTGCTCTTGTGGCCACGAGGGACAACAGCATCCTGGGGTGCATTAGAAGGGGGGTGGTTAACAGCTCGAGAGAGGTTCTTCTTCCCCTCTACTCTCCACTGGTGAGANCCAGGCTCTTCTCAAGGTCATCTGGTGATAGGACAAGGGCAATGGGTGCAAGCTGGAACAGAGGAGGTTCCATATCAATATCAGAAGGAACTTCTTCCCAGTGAGGGTAATGGAACATTGGAACAGGCTGCCCGGGAGGGTTGTGGAGTCTCTTTCTGTGGAGACGTTCCAGACCCGCCCGGATGTGTTTCTGTGCAACTTGATCTAGGTGATCCTGCTGTGGCAGGGGGATTGCACTGGATAATCTTTTGAGGTCCCTTCTGATCCGTAATGATTCTGTGATTAGTAGGAAGTGCTGAGACAGCATATAGAAACTGTTTGCTTTATCTAGGCAATTGAGCTAACTACTCTGTTTTCTCTCACAAGAACTGAAATGAAACAAAAAAACCCACTAAGCCATAAATTACTGAAATTCTCCTTTTTTTCCAGAGACTTCTAAGAAGAAGTAAACTAAGAGCTTCTTTATTAAAAAGTAGTCGCTTGCCCATGGACAACTGACATTAGTGAGACAGAAGGGGAAGCTTCTCTGCATCAAAAAATATCCAAAGATTAAACTGCTGAGAGAAATTCTCCTTGAACTCAGTGGGAATGGTTGCTGCTTCTGGAGTTTTTCTATTCTCTCTCACTGACTTGAAACTCAGAGCTTCAAAGAAACATGATATGCAGCATTCAGAAGAAAAGTAATTTCGAGTTAGCACCAGGCGTATTATGTTCATATTTAGCTAGTCAAATCTGAAATTCATTCTTTAATAGGCCGTGAAATTATTTACTACAATTGAAATTATTTTCTGTATATTAGATGAACATCATAAAATATTCCACAACTTTCTGTATTGTGCAAGATAAGGAGTTGGTGCTCTTCCCTAAAATTCCCTAAAATGTCTTAAAATTGGAATTTTACAGCCTTTCCCTTATGAGGAAAGGCTGAGGGAGTTGGGTCTCTTGAGCTTGGAGAAGAGGAGGCTGAGGGGTGACCTCATTCATGTCTATAACTATGTGAGGGGTGGGTGTCAGGAGGATGGAGCCAGGCTCTTCTCAAGGTCATCTGGTGATAGGACAAGGGGCACTGGGTGCCAGCTGGAACAGAGGAGGTTCCGTATAAAGATCAGAAGTGGAGTCTCCTTCTCTGGAGATGTTCCAGACCCGGCTGGATGTGTTCCTGTGTGACTTGGTCTGGGTGATCCTGCTGTGGCAGGAGGATTGCACTGGATGATCTTCCGGGGTCCCTTCTGATCCCTAATGATTCTAGAACCAAAACCTGCTCTATAACTGGCCAACTCCTTCCACTTTTGAGTTAATGGAGAAGTCACTGAGAAAAAAGTTACTGCTACCATCTGGTCACATTTCATGAATTTTAGTCCCTCTGACTTTGGCAAAGGCTCCCAGAGCTTAGATTCCAGTGCAGAGATCTTGAAAGCTTCAGAATTTTATCCCAAATCTGTCCAGCTAAATTACCTTTATGGAGCATCAGCAGGCATCATGACTGAGAGATGTGTAGCAGTCCCTGTGACAGACAGAAGCCTTTCTGCACTCAGATCATAAAAAAGAGAAAAGCACAAGCACTTCTGTGGTTCCCTTGTTTAAAAGGGTTACCACCATCAGTTTGAGAACACACAAGTGATTTGTGTGTCCATCTTGGGAGCTACAGTAACAGAGCAGTTGTGGAGGTGTCCCAGAATATAAAGCATAAGCCATCATATCCTCACAGAGCCAAGCAAACCATTTGGAAGTGGCAGCAAGCACACATCACTATTGCAGTCAGACAGCAGGAAGCATCTACAAACAGCTGTGACTATTTAGCAGTGGCTCTGTAGTTTGGAAAATTGATAGCCTTAATGTATAGCACCAAGGCATAGTTCTTCAACCATGAACGTATACAGACCAAGTAGACAAGACTTTTAATCTGATATGCATGTTTCCTCCTCCTGCCCCTCTGTCTTGCTGTTTGTACTAAATTAAATGAATGGTTCAAAGATGGAGTTGGTGCCAGCTAATGCCCCTTTATGCAAGACTTAGCTTGCTGTAGTCAGTTGCCGTAAGCTACTTAAATAGTTCTACTACCTTAGCAGAAAGGAGGCTCTAGTAATTCCATCCACCTCATGTGACCCCAGCTAGCATATAGACTCCTCCAGAATAATTTGCATTATTGATGCATTTTGTTTACAAACATACAGAATGTGTTTTTACCTGAGTCGTCCATCCTCTGCTGCAGCTCCTCCCGGTATAATCTTAGTAATGAATATCCCAGGATCATCCCCAATGTGTGGGTTATCTGTTCCTCCAGCAATACTGAAACCCAGGCCGGAATTCCCCTGTTAAAATACAAATAAATACATGGAACATCAAATGCTAGGTTCCTACAGGATTTATGTGCAGTGTATGAACAACGTGGCCTTGCTTCTGGAAGAATGCATTTTATCTGGCAAGTCTGTACTTGACAGCAGGTCGCTCAGTCAGAAAAAAATGGTCAGTTAAAGAAGAGAGGCAGCAGACAGAATGATTTACCAGAGTTAATAGCAGAGTTAATGGATGGTTCTAAGGAAACAACATTTGACCTAAATATAACTGTTTTCAAAAGCAGTTCAATACATTAGCATCTGAACTCCAATATTAATTTATCCAAGTAAATGAGAGCTGGAGGCTAGAAACACTGCAGAGCTTTGAAAAAAAGACTTTAAAATCCACTGTGATGTCTAAACAGAAACAACGAGTATCATTTGCTCTGAAGTGCTTAAGTACAGTATTTGCTGTTGAAAAGCGATCATTGCACAGATTCCCATGTGTAAAAAAAAATCAGGCTCACAAAACAAGACTGTTTCATCTTACTAGAATGAAAGATGCATGATGAGAGTTCTCTTAATGATTCTACTGATTGTTTCTATTACAGGTTGAAAGGGACCTCCAGAGTTCATCTTGTCCAGCTAACTCCCCTACACAAGCAGGAACATCTCTACCTTGGTCAGGTTGCTCAGAGAGCCTCATCAAACTTGACCTTTAATGACTCCAGGGATGGGGCCCCCACCATCTCCCCTGGCAGCCCATTGAACAACCTTTCATGAATCTCCAGCCTCAACCTCTGCTTTCCCAGCTGGAACCCAGTGCTCCTTGCCTTGTCCATACAAACCCTTTGGAATAGACTTTCCTCTGCCTTCATGTAGCCCCCCTCAGGCACTGGAAGGTCAAAAGAAGGTACCCCTAGAGCCTTCCCTTCTGCAGGCTGAACAGCCCCAACTCTCTCAGCCTGTCCTCACTGAGGTGCTCCATTCCCCTGACTATTTTGGTGGCCTCCTCTGGACATGTTCTAATCTGTCTACATCTTTCCTGTGCTGGGGGCTCCAGAACTGAATACAATACTCCAGGTGAGGTCTCACCAGCGCACAGCAGAGCTCTGACAAGCTAAACAGGCATGCACACACATACATACATTTGCAACCTAAGCCACTCTTTTTCATATACAATTAAAACCCCACTATTCCAACCTTTTTCTTTGAAGTATTTGTTCTGTTCTTTTTTGTTATAAACTAACATATGGATACTGCATTCGATTCTTTCTTATTTGTGGAAAGATTGATGAATGTTAAAGATCCCACTATGCTCTTCGAGCTGTTAAAATTCAAGGTAACTCTTGATCCCTTAAGTCTCTCTGAACCCCAAGTATTTTTATAATTAGGTTTATCACAGTGATACTATACTATTGATACTACAGAACACGGACATTACTGCACATTAAATACGTCTAGGGCACTAAAACAACTTTTCTCTTCTTTCATCAAGTTCTGGGATATTTGGGAGTTTGTTTCTTCCACTGCTGCTTGTGCACAGGTATTCAGATCAGTGCTAGTGAGAAGAGTTTCTAATACAGATGAGATCTCTATCCTTTATTTAAGTATTTAATGTAAAGAAAATCTTATTCCTGCATTTTGGAATGTACTGCAATCAGCAGGTCAGGCATGCAACGCATTGTGTGTGTGAAAGCCTGCCCGCTGCCTGCCCGCAGCATCTCGATTCTGTTATCGGTATTCTACATTCACAAGCAGTGCAGTTCTCATTACTCAGGAGAGGTGCGTGCAATACACAGCTCTGCCATCAGCATATAATTGTGAATATATTTTCAGCACTAAATTAATTCTTAATCCAAGGAGAAAGCTTGAGGAATAATGTGTCTTAATGCTTCTCAGCCAGCTATAATATGAAAAATATTGTAATACTGAAATGCTCTGTAAACATTTTCTCAGGTGTTAATAAACATCTCCGGGCCAGCATTATACATCTTTGATTTCAGCTGTCTTTCATCATCAGGATAATCTCAAATTCAGATTATTTTCCCAATTTTTTAAGACACGCTTAATTACAGAGTGCACTCCACACCACCATGCACTCTAGAAATATTAACACTATTTTCCTGCACATGTCACATTATTATCAAAGTTCATCTTCCAACATGTAAGAATGAAAATGTACGTACCTAAACGCACCTCAGGAAGCCCAGAACAAAAGCCTTAAAACACTGCTAAAACCAAGAGCTAATTTACAGAGAGTTTGCATAAAAACACTTAATTTTTAAGAAAAATATCCCAACCCTTTAAAAAATGAAAATAAAGGTGTTTGGTTTATTTTTCAACCCAAAGGGATTAAAAAATATCCAGTAATCTCTGTTGCTGAATAGAGGTGGATTTTCAAATCCTCCAAACCTACTCTTGATAGGGAAAGAGGATAAGTAGCATAATCTTCAGTTAGGGAACGCAAACACCTCTTATCATAATAAAAAGTGGGCCTGAAGAGCTTAAAAACCTATCTATTGCCTCTCTTGACATTTAACCATAAACATGCATATCCTACGCTGCAAGACTGTCCCAATTCTGGCCCTTAGGAACAACCTTTCAAAAGAACAGGGCAGCACTCCTCACTGGTGCTGCTGTATCCCAGGCTGGGCTGGATGAGGCTCTGGCCAGCCTGCTCTAGGGTGGGGTGCCCCTGCCCATGGCAGGGGGATTGGAACTGGATGATCCTGTGGTCCCTTCCAACCCTGACTGATTCTATGACTTCTTCCCAGGGAGGGTGATGGGGCACTGGAGGGGGCTGCCTGGGGGGTTTGTGGAGTCTTCTTCTCTGGAGATGTTTGAAACCTGCCTGGACTTGGTCTGGGTGATCCTGCTGTGGCAGGAGGATTGGACTGGATGCTCTTTCAAAGTCTCTTCTGATCCCTGATGATTCTACATGAATTTTTTCACCATGGTTTTTGAAGGGTCTGCATTGGCTGTGTGGGAAAATCTTTCTGCTTCAGCTCATGGCCAACAAAAGCACCATCACTCATGGGTAACCAGCCTTTCAAGAGCCTTGGGTTGCAAAATAATGTAGTAGGAACATTCTGGTTAAAATGTGCTGCATTTCAGTTCTGGGCAGCAGTGCTGATGTACAGATCTCCCACCTCATGCTCTATCCTACTGATGTACAGGTTGACCAACACACAGTTATTACATTAATAACTCACTGTAGCTGTGAGCTGCAACTCTGAGTTGCAGTTAAGCACTGTCTACTAGCACAACACTTCCTGAACTTTTCTGCAAGGGTTAGCTCTCCACCCTTTATGTTTTGTGCGTTCTTCATCTCCATCTCAGAAAAAGCACTGGGTTAATTATCCCCACAGCTTTTCTTGATGTATTTCTGTCTCCCAGTCATTTAATGCTAACCAATGAAAATGCTGCATTCCTCAGCCCAAAACAACAGCTGAAGCATCACTTTGCCACTGCATTTTCGAAGATGGAACAGTCATGCTTTCTCTCAGGCCTACTTTCAGATTTGGGAGTGGTTCCCCATAAATATCTGTCAAGTTAATTCACTGCCCCCTCTCTGTTCGAAGCCTCACTTCTCTCGGATGCTTGCAAAGCAAGTTAACAATGAGCTTAGAGGCCTGCTGACAAAGCAGATAAATGTTTGGTAAGAACTAACAGCAGCTGAGAAGATGTGTAAAGCAACACAAGTTTTCCTCCTTTGGGATACTCTACTGGTACTTTTAAATTGAGATCTATATTTATTGCTTTGTTCCAGGCTTCTCTGGTAGAAATGATTTAGACAACAATCCCACAACATATGGAAGGGCCAAAAAACCCCTCCAGATAGTTTCAGACCTACTAACTTCACTGGCATTGCTCAGACATCTTATTCCTCATGTTCAAATACATGAGAGCCCAGATCCAAAGAGTTTCATGTTCATGATAGCTAAATTAGCTCGTGACCTACATCTTGCCATCTCCCTCTCCAAGTTCTCAAATGCTATTACTGTATGTTTGTTACTGATTATACAGGCAAGGTTTGCATATAATTACTGGCATGAATGGAGGCATGAATGTATTTTTAAAATCGTTTAGTTTCTTACCAGCTTCCCCACCTTTTGTTGCAAGGCTTGAGTCACGCACACAGCACGATGCAAGACTTTGCATAGTACCACATGCCCAGCTGGTATAAAAACCCCTTTGCCTCAGTTTCCTCCTGTTCAAGTCTCATGCTTCTCAGGGATTTAGCATCAAGGCTAAATTTCTCTCTTGGCTAAGCTTTACTTTTCAAACAGAGCAACATAGGTCAGACTACCAAAACAAAATAATTCTCTCAGCCCAGCCCCAGAGGTCTTCTCCTTGTTGCCCTCTGAAGGAAAGGTCATTAGTCCTTGTGAAGGTTTACTACACAAGCCTGCTTCATTTATGTCTTTCTCAGACAGAGATTAGCACCTCTAAAAGATTCATCTGAGTTCTTTATAGTTCACCCTAAGCAGGGAGGGAAGAGTCCTGGCCGTAACTCTTGTGGCACTAGAGGTGCCAGCAACCTCCAAGAGAGATACAGAGTCACTTCAGATGACTGGGGCTATGCCTTCTGTAAACAGTGAAACACAACTCTTAAGCACAGAGTAAGATGATGGATGATTCACAAGCTGTGGAAAGTAAGTAAAACTTGCAAGTTGTGGCCAGTTTGAGTCTCTTCCCTCGGGACTTGTTATACTGCCAGCATAAAGGTCACAAAAAGAAAGTGGAATCCCCAGCAGGTAAAGGTTTTGGGTAGCTCCAAGGCCATAAGACCCACCCTTCTTAAGTCTTCCACCTTGTGTTGTTCTCCTTTCACACAGCACTATGACCAGCCACGTAACGGGCTGTGTCTACACAGGCTGCAGCCTTTTTATTTAGCCAGAGAGCAATCCTCACAAGCGCTGTGCACTGACTTCAGTGGAAACAGCGTTAAGTTCAACACTGAGAACTTCTGCAGTCTGTTTTTCCGTGAAATTACAGCTCTTCACGCATGACAGCTTTCCAAACACTTACACAAATTATTTCCTTCTTATTGTGTCTTTTTATTTCTTCTCTGCTCAAGAGCTGCATTTTGCCTTAGAGCAGAGTTTGATTATGAATGATGAAAAGTAATTCGGTCTTTAACAAAATCACGGAACAATGTCCGTGAAGCAGAGATGAGATGAGAAATGTGCACCAAGAGCAGGTGGAGTACAAGGGCCAAGTGACTTGTGCTTTACCGTATGGAACAGGCATACCACATCAGGCACAAGAGGATTTTAACTTTTGTGTCTTCTGTAATCTTTTAAAAAATTCTAATCAGTGAGGTGACAATAGCGCTCACAAAAACCTTTCTGAAGGATTTCGTTCAGGACTACGAAAAGAATCTCTGGCAACCTTCTGAAGTGACAGCATTGTGAAGCTCTCTAAAATTTGTTAGAAAAAAAATAGACACAAATGGCACAGAATTCACTTAACTATCAGTACAAGCTCACCCTACCATGGCAGTGTAGCAGGCAGCACAGCCGTTTCACAGCACTCATCAGTCAGCAAAAAACCCAAGATCATAGAATCATAAAGGATCTGAGGGGACCTTGAAAGATCATCCAGTCCAATCCCCCTGCCACAGCAGGATCACCCAGACCAAGTTGCACAGGAACACAGCCAGGAGGGTCTTGAACATCTCCAGAGAAGGAGACTCCACAACTCCCCTGGGCAGCCTGGTCCAGTGCTCCAGTACCCTCCCTGGGAAGAAGTTCCTTCTGATATTGATATGGAACCTCCTCTGTTCCAGCTGGCACCCAGTGCCCCTTGCCCTGTCACTAGATGATCTTGAGAAGAGCCTGGCTCCATCCTCCTGACACTCACCTCTTACAAGCTGAATTTTATGTGTTAAGGAGTACAGAAACAGAAGACACTGCCAGTGTTCTTTATTCTTAAGAGAGTACCTAGACACTTAAAATTTTATCTAACGTGTTTGTTGGGTTTTTTTTCCTGTTGGCTTCCTGTTCCTACTCCGGTGTTCACAGCTGAATTTGTGGAATGCTTTTTTCTCTCCTGTCTTTCATGGAGGGCTTTAAAGGATGAATTGCTGGCTCAATTTGCAGTTTCTGTCAGAGCAAGTTGAGTCAAGAAGCAGCTCACAGAATGATAGCTGACTCATTCCTAAATACATGCCTTCTTTTTCTGTCTTCCTTTATTGCAGCTTTGAAAGAGCCTCTGAACTTTGTTACTTGATACTCCTTAAAAAGTAGTCTGTTGATTTTTTAAATAGGAATTATCCTTTGTCGTTTTAAGAACACTACAGATCTGTAGTTTCTGTAAACCCTAACCTTCCTTTAATCTAAACAATGCCGTGTGTCTCTCATTTATGCAAAATTTCAGAGTACTTTAACACACAGGTAAGTTATATCCTCTGAATTCAGGGTAGGCATGGCAAGCGTTTGAGAATGACATAAATGCTTCAAAATCCTCAAGCTTTTCAGCCTGCTGCTACAGGCAAAGCACTTTCTCACTCTGTAAGCAATCAAGTTTTCTGACGGTAGTGTTGGTTTCAGAATGGAAATGCTATTTCTGTTAAAAAAGATTTACTTGGTTTTGCTTTTCAAGTCTTCTAATGCAGCACCTTCCTCTAAGTAAATGTTGCTGGGAGGAAATGTTAATTCAGAAACAACTGTTGGGTTTATTTCAGATGGTGGAAAAACATGTCCTTAACTCAACTGTGAACCAAATCCTCAGACCCATAATTTAAAACTTCGCTTTTTTATAGGTTTCCCGAAGTTTTTAATCACTTTGTGCTCATTTTTAACTTCACGTTTCTACTTAAGTGAAGTCATACTTCTGAAACTTTCTTGTAAGAAGTAAAATGCAAAGCAAATAGTTGCTTTCTACAGAGAGTCAAGACAGTTTGGCTGGAATAGTCAGAATAGTTTTGTTATGGCCAAGATTATCGTCTCTTTAACTGCTTTTGCTTTACGACACTATAATACCCCTGTTCCAGTGAAGACTGCTACCAGCTTGGTCTTCCCTCAGGGTTCTTCCCTGAGGATAGCTCCATTTCAGATGAAAAATAATAACGCCTTCCCCCATGAGACAAAAACATAACACCTTCTTCCACAGACCACATCCATCCTTGTTCTACAGGATTAGGTTGCTCCAAGAACTACTCAACAGCATGAGAAAGTGAAAGCCGAGCACGAGTCAAGCTTAGACAACTGCAGGGAATTAGTTTTTTTGGCAAGAGACAGGGTCAAGAATCACACTAAGCTGTAGGGCAAGCAGTGTGAATCAAGTAACATAGTCTACAAATGAGACAAATGATTGAAAACTCTTGACAGTTGTGGGAGGATTAGATACACACCAGGATGCACTGCTGCTGTGAAACAGCCCTTTGTAAGCTTTCTCTTTAAATCTCTATGAAAGCAGGTAAGATCAGTTAGTTTGGCACATAAGATGTTACATGGAGGGACTATATCAAGCCCAAGGAGGATCATCTGAGGTTGCTGGAAAGATCAATGGGTGCTAAGTAGTTCTGCAGACTTCATTTAATAACATTTTTCCCCACAAAATACCTCTCACCTAAAAAAAGCAACACTCTTTCAGTCATCTGACAGTGAAGTGATGGGAGTTTGAAGGCTTTTTCTACCTTTGAGTGAGCCATGCTCAGTTCAATAGCATGTACACAGCATGAGTGTTGTATCCATCACTCAACAATGCCCAGCTCAACAGCAACCAGACACACTGCAAACAGCGCCTTAAAGAGTTCATAGAATCATTAGGAATTGGAAGGGACCTTGTAAGATCATCTCGCTGAAATGAACTAAGGTGATGCTAAGATGTGGAAAACACTTCCATGTATCACAGAATCATAGAATCATTAGGGATTGGAAGGGACCTTGTAAGATCATCTCACTGAAACGAACTGAGGTGATGTCAAGATGTGGAAAACACTCCCATGTAATTCCATGATATAAAATATCCCCACTACTCAAGGTTCTTTTAAGACTAAGGATTTTGCTTTGCAATTCTTTCCCAGTGCTAGCAGTGTTTTTATAGTCTAAGGAAAGAGTGATACGTGCTAAATAGCCAAGTCTTTTTAGCTATTTAGCTATCACCCACCCTAATACTAGATGTTTCTAATCCTACTACATTCAATCCTGTCTTCAGATTTAAACCAGTCCATCGATGTTTGCAGGTTTTTCAATGTTTTCCTGTCCATACTATACTATAGTGTACTTTTACCTGTGCTTTTATCCATAGCTCAAGATTCCAAAGACTAACTATAGAAGCCACATTTCAGTCTCATTCAGGGAACAAGGACACTTGCATATTTATCACAGTAGTGCTGAACTCTTTAGTACTTTCAAATCTACTCCAGAGTAACGTAATTCATGGAATTCTCACTTCTCTCCCAAATGCTGGCACACTCCCCAGAGCCAGAGTTTTGATGCTCCATAGTTATATGATGCTTCATATAGCAGAGATACTTATCTCTCATAGTGCCATTTGCCATTTTCAAGCCCCTTATCAGGTTCAGCACATTCATTACAGTCTGCCCAGGGGAGTTCTGGAGTCTCCTGCTCTGGAGACACTCAAGACCCACCTGAATGTGTTTCTATGTGACTTGGTCTAGGTAATCCTGCTGTGGCAGGGGGATTGGACTGGATGATCTTTTGAGGTTGCTTCCAATCTGTAATGTTCTGTGGAATCGGTGGAATGAAACCACTGCCAAAGTGAAACAATCTCTGGAAAAAATGGTAGTGGCTTCTCTGCCTCTGCACAGATTGACGTGAAAGGACAGGCTTGCTTTTCACCACTGGATCTCTATAAAGCCTGCATTTGTAGCCTCTGAACTGCACCAAGCCTGTAGGCTTACTTTTTGTTTCAAAGCATTTCTCATCCTGCTCCGGCATTAACTGTAGGGGCAGTCTTTTCCAGCATCATCAGGACATACAACTTGCCTATTCTGTCTGATACAGCACAGTTAGGCAACATACACCCTCTAGTAGTTAACTACATACAAGGAAAGCAAACAAATGTCACGGTAAACAGTCTGATGAATAGCTGAAAGGTAATATGGGAGAAAGCTAAATACCCAAAACATTTCATCAGAACACAGATGCAGGTTCTTTGGAGGAGGCAAATGCTGCTTCAGGGGAGTGAAAGGTTTTATTTCAGTCAAAAAAGATCTTGGTTGTATTGTCTCCCTCCAGGCTAGCACTAAACTTCTCATGAACCCTGAGAGCTTCCTGTACTCCCAGGACTTCACAATCTGAAGTGAAAAAAACCTTGAGATCAAGAAAGGAAAGCAACCACTAAGTGGTAATAGCAACTTGGCATAGGGGGGGCTGAGCAGGATGATCACACCAAAGGGAACTGAAAGAAGGGCAAAGCATTTTCACAAGACAGGCTACTTTTGAAACTTTGACATTATCATCCCTGAAGCTTTCACAATGTAATTATCTGCAAAAACGGAGGAAATTAAAACTTGTTTAACTGTAACTCTGTGACAGAGGTAGACAGTCACATTCTGTACGAGGACTTAGGGAACAGAAACTCGATTTAACTGAAGCTATGGAAACCAACAGAGTACTAGCAATTAAAAAGAAAGAAAACTCCTACTGATGACCTCAGTTCCTCTCTAAAGGATGACACCTCTCATCCCTTTCTGCTGATAATTCAGTGCTGTGAAAACGCCAAGGAGTGTCCCGAGACTTTGTAGAAACTCCGTGGTTAAAGCAGTTTGTACCTCTAAGTCTTTGTCCTGAAAAACTGCTGCATGCCTAAATGGGTTGATTTGGACAGATCGCAGGATCACTCGAGGACTGCTTGGGAAAGCACTTAGGGGAATTGGAGACTCCTGAAGTATTAAAGGGGCTGGAATAAACCCAAGTTCTAAGCTACTGTCACTATTTGACTATCACATTCACAGATACCAACTAAGTCTGTTTAGTTGTTCTCATCAATACAGTTGGATGCTGGGGGTTTCTTTTAGAACGATCTTAATATTATGGGACCCACAGAATTTCTTGGGTTGTATTTCCTAACTAAAATAGAGATTTGGTTGAAAATTTAGATTAAAATTCTGGAATGCTTATATCCACTATAAAATTCTGATAATCTGTTCTTCACAACTCTTATTCAATCCCCCATCAAAAGAAAGGTGTGAGTAAAGCTCTTAATTTGCCTCCTTATGCAAACATTATGCTCATTGTGGCATGTAAACTGGAAGAAAAAGCTAAACTATTAATGAAATAAAAGGCCCTCAAGGCTCTCCAATTCAAGCACAAATCCAAAAGGGAAATGACTGAGTATTCTTGCTATTGCATCACTTTCCTTGCCATCCTCGCCTCCCTTATGAGGAAAGGCTGAGGGAGCTGGGTCTCCTGAGCTTGGGGGAGAGGAGGCTAAGGGGTGACCTTATTCATGTCTCTAAATCTGTGAGGGGTGGGTGTCAGGAGGATGGACCCAGGCTCGTCTCAAGATCACCTGGTGATAGGACAAGGGGAAATGGGTGCCAGCTGGAACAGAGGAGGTTCCATATCAATATCAGAAGAAACCTTCACAGTGAGGGTACTGGATCATTGGAACAGGCTGCCCAGGGGGGTTGTGGAGTCTCCTTCTCTGGAGACATTCCAGACCCACCTGGATGTGTTCCTGTGCTACTTGGTCTGGGTGATCCTGCTGTGGCAGGAGGATTGGACTAGAACATTTCTAGAACATTTTTCAAGGTGCTTTCCAATCCCTAATGATTGTATGACTCTGGTGGCTAAGCATGCGGATCCTAGCATTACCTTCTCTAACATTAAGCAAGCTTTTGAAACACCTTCTTATTTTAATAACACTTAAGTCTTTTCTTTCAGGCTCTGTAATATTATATACTCTAATGAGAAAAAGAAATGGAAATGAGGAGAAAAACCATAAAATGAAATGTATCCTTTTTTTTCACAGGCATAGTTACATTTCATAATCTTTCCCAACGTTGTGCTGGCCCTCTTTCATTGCAACTTCTCATTTTGATGTCCATTTTGTTTCTTATTCTTAGTAAACTTGACTGCCTCTGACCTTGACCAGTTTGACAGAGCTTCCAAGCTGCTTCTGAGCAGGAGATGGCCTAGCTGATCTCCACAAATTCGTTGCAAAAGGAATTATTCTCCCTTTGTATGAAATGCCAGTGTCACAAATAGGAAAGAAGTTTCCAAGATCTGCTGCCAGCTTAGGAGCAGTTCAGTTTTACCTCAGCAATAGCATAATATTTGCACATTCTGCATGAATAAGTCCCTGCAAAAACCCCTTTTCTAACATTTGTTACCGTACATTCCTAAGTGCAGAGGTTTTTTTAACATAGGGTCTAGGAAAGTCAGATGATGCTCATAGCTAAACCTTTACCCTGTATAACAGTCACACAGTTCTTTGAACCCAAATGAGAAACACACAGTTCCTTACGTTGGAAAAATCAATTCTACAAGTGTCTTTCTGGGACAAAGAAGGGAAAAGGAATCTTTAAGCAGATATCTGTTTGCTGAACATGGCTAAAAGCGTTCCCTAGGCAATATTTTCCTGCCCTTCTATAAATCAGTTGAGACAGATTCGCTGTTCCTTTACTCACATCAACTGCTGTAAAACGCCCAGTGGTGTGATGAATGCAGTACACACATGTATAACTAACTAACTAACTAAATGTGCAGACCTCTGCACCAACACTACATTGCCATTGCCAGCAATATTCATTCAATTACATACAACACCGGATCTTCTTTCTAATCGAAAATTTAAAGAAATTCTAAATTCTCATGTCCTGCTTCAGACGGGTGCCATGGTTCTAATTCTTATTTTGAAGGTGGACATCAGTGTTTAATTAATAGAGAACAACGGTCTTGTCAGTCATGGCAAAATAAAGCCCTCTCCTTCCCCCTGTACAGGTACTACTTCTACCACTTCAGAGGTAGTTGCAAGACAGGCTGGGATCAGACAGCATGTAAGCCAAGACTCCTACCAGACAAATACAAGTTCGACTACAAGTCAACCAATATATGCTTTTTAAGAGGAAAACTGACAGCCAATGAAGCCATTTTCACTTGATGTCAGTCTCTCTATGAAAAGATCACAGCCCAAGATGCCTCTGGGTCACACACAGGTAAGTCTGTTGAGGTATAAGTACTAAGATGGATTAGCAGAATTTTCAGAAGCATCCACCTATTTCTATTGATGTCTCACAAAATTAGCACCTATTTCAAAAGAAACAGCCAGGCCACAAGCAAGAGCTTGTGAAAATCCAATCTTTTAGCTGGTTTTCTCACACTTCAGATCGAGTTTGCAGTAGCCTTTCTGTCACTAAAGGCCATTTTGTTGTTGATTCGTTTTAGCAGTTGTCACTCAGAAATAAAGCTGAAATTCCTGTTACTGGAGGTATGAAATACCATGAATCTACTACCATATTCCTGGAATGTAGTCTACATGCACTCCCCCCCAGCTGTAAACTAACATTTACGCAAAATAAAACCTGGAACAAATCACCCTTCAGAAAGGGAAAAGAACTCTGTGTCTACACTTCAGCGGTGCAAATGGATTTGAAATTTTACTCATACATTAGTCACAGCAAAAGAAGCAGTAGACTCCTGATACTACGGCCTCCTACACAAACTACTTCTTCAACAGCATTAGATAAATTCAGAGAAAGAAGCAGAAGAACCAAACATTATTGCTAACTCAATATTCGTAAGTACCCCTAGCAGAGGAAGTTTCCTCTGTTGTTTGCCATGTGTGTGCTTCCTTCTCTCTGGTTTTGTCACACTTATTAACTATTGCCATTTCAAGACTTTTTAATTCTCTTATGCTTCTCATAAAGAGAGAATTCTCACCCCCCCTTCACAGCTAAGGAACTGCAGTGGGTTTTGAAAAAGGGCACTAAACTTTACTGAGAAGCTAAAACCCTCATGAATAACACCCCCGAAATCCTGACGCTGTAAGAATGAGGAAAGATAAACATCTTCTATGGATGACTCTATACTTTTGTACAAAATAGGTGGCATCCGTTTTATCTGGCTATTAAGACATGTTCAGTAGAACATCTTCAATTAGGGTAAGCAAACTACATCCCCTCTATAGGTGCTGTGTATAGAGAGACTCTTCTGCATTGCAATTCATCATCATGCAAATTGGTGCTAGTCAAAATGTTTCATATACATTTATCAGTTGCAATCAACCTTCATTTAATAGTTTCTTAGTTCTGGCTTGCAATTTGTGTTCTCAAAATGAGAGACAAAATTGAGAGAAGAAGGGTGTTAAAAAGCAAGAGAGAGAATGAGATGAGAATAACCAGCAGGTTGCTGATGAGGAACTCATCTGTGCTGCAAAACCTGAATCAAACTACTGTTCTGGAACAGGCACCACTGGGGTTTACATTTCAAATGAGTGCCTTAATCACCAGGCACACTATCTCTCATCTAATGAATATATAATTGTATATTCAAAGTGGAACAGGTCCAACAGGAGAAAGACACACCTCAGCAAACCTAGGCGTTCAGCACAGGCAAACCCCTGTTACACACCGGGCAGAGGAGGCACGTCAATCCTACTTTCCCACACCCTGGATAAGTATTTTTATGATGACTGTGAATCCCATTCCTTTCATTTCACATATTTCAACTGAGGAAATTTGTGAAAGAAATCCAATTGCTGACAGTATGCAGTGGAGGTGAAAAAAGCCAAATGATACCTTAAAGTCGGTGACATAACATTTCATGTCTCTCACCCTCCCATCAGTTATACAGAGCCAAAGGTAGAAACAGCTAGGAGAAACGATGGCTGGTACCTTGTCTGGCTTTTTTCAAGACTTCTTCTGCAAGTTCATAGAACCATAGATAGGATTGGAAGGGACCGCAAAAGATCATCCAGTCCAATCCCCCTGCCACAGCAGGATCACCTAGACCAAGTCGCACAGGAACACAGCCAGGTGGAAATTAACTACAAAGATACTGTAGGTATTACCCCAAATGGTTTAACACAAGAATCCTGCATTGCTTGTATAAGTATATATTACATATTTCCTTTTCTCTTTTCAGGTTTGTTTAAAACCCCATTCAAAGCATAAACACGGCTCTTTTAAGCATTAAGCTTCTCCCTATTCCCATAATATGCATCAACAATCCAAAGTCAAACGTCTATGAATGCATATAGATCTGGTATAGTACATTATCAGATTTTACAATAAAACCAATAGGCTGCCTCAGAATTTTGCATCAGATTTTTATTTTATATGCCTAAGATACAGACAGCTACAGCTAATAATGGCAAGCCCTTAAAAGAACGATCCAAATGAAGTAAGTGCTGCTGGAATCATAGAATCATTAGGGACTGGAAGGGACCTTAAAAGATCTAGTCCAATCCCCCTGCCACAGCAGGATCACCTAGATCAAGTCGCACAGAAACACATCCAGGCGGGTCTGGAATGTCTCCACAGAAGGAGACTCCACAACCCCCTTGGGCAGCCCTCACTGGGAAGAAGTTCCTTCTGATATTGATATGGAACCTCCTCTGTTCCAGCTTACACCCAGTGTCCATTGTCCTATGACCAGATGACCTTGAGAAGTGCCTGGCTCCATCCTCCTGACACCCACCCCTCACATATTTAGAGACATGAATGAGGTCACCCCTCAGCCTCCTCTTCTCCAAGCTAAAGTGACCCAGCTCCCTCAACCTTTCCTTATCAGGGAGACAGATGCTCCACTCCATCATTTTCATGGCNGGCACAGTTTACAGTTGGGCACTGGAACAGGCTGCCCAGGGAGGTTGTGGAGTCACCATTCCTGGGGGTGTTTAAAAGACATGTAGGTAGTGCACTTGAGGCCATGGTCTAGGGGTCAGGGTGACATTGGGACAAGTGTTGGACTTGATGATCCTGGAGGTCCTTTCCAGCCATAAGGATTCTATGATTCTAAAACCAAATAGACAACTGCATTATCCAGAGAACATTTGTAAGTATGACCTGGAGTTAATTTTTAACACCTAGTAAAGGTTGCCATTGTCTCCAAAGTTATCCAGGGGAAAGTAAAAAGATATCCATGAAGAAGTTAAAGTCAGACTTTTGAGATTAAATTTATAGTATCCCTCCAGTTTCTCAACCAAAATAATTTCTCAGTCAACAGCTCTTTGCACACAGGAAGCCTGTGGAAGGTAGGTGGTGAAAGGTGGCCAAAGTTTCCTGGGTCTACATGCTCTTGTTTCTAGTGCTCTAGGAAGGATTTTGATTCTTAATAAAAGCAACAAACAGCTTTTAACCAGGCAAATTAAATAGCTATCACGAGCTGGTTTTAAGGGAAAAAGTCCCTGTTTTATCAGGATGCTTTATCACGTGGTGGGATAGGCTGTTTTACCTGTCAATACACTTCAACATCTGCCTCTCCTATCTCTGTACAGCCGTGTCACAACTTGAACAGCACCTGAAGTGATGCACAGTGTTGGTGTACATCAAGTACATGTATAATTTCAGTAAAGGAAAATGAAATCCTTAATTTCTGGTAAATTTTTCCCTACGATGATACATTTGGTAATGTGGAGTGCTGGGAATGTGCGAGGAGATGGGGAGTGGAACATGCCCTCACCCTTTGTTCTTGATTCTTTGAAAATGTAAATTCAGGAGCAATGTTTGTCACCAACTTACAGAATCCAGACACACATGATTCTCCCCTAGATCTCACCACCCTGCAGCCACTTCCAAGAGTAAGGATTCATACGATTTGAAAGCATTCTCCTACAATACAGAGATAGTCCAAGAGGACAAGAGCACACAGTGATGGGCAAGTATTAGCCTGTTCCCTTCACTGAATTCAAGATTCAGAAACACATGATGGGCCTTGCCTATTCTGAATCATTAGAACCGTATGCATCAGTGCCTTACATTCCTGTGCAACTTAATCTAGGTGATCCTGCTGTGGCAGGGGGATTGGACTGGATGATCTTTCAAGGTCCCTTCTGATCCCTAACGTTCAGTGGTTCTGTGAAATGATTTGACTCTTTCAATCCACAGAAACATAACACTCGAAAGATTAATTATTTTATAATCATGCAGTTATGGGGAGAGTAAATTGTAATCCTGATTAAGAATTCAGTTCAGTGGCACAGAAGCATTGCAGTTACTCAATGCTGAATTAATTTACTAATGAATTAGCAGAAATATTAATATACTGCGATCTGCATTACAATTAACCGAATGAGCGGTTACACGGAAGTTTTCTGTAGAATTCAAAAGATGCTGTCGGAACAGCAAATGTGAAAACAATAAGAGGATTTGGAATAATATAAGAGAAACTTATTTTAAAGTGAGTGAAAAGCTTTGCATGTGACTCTGCTAGACAGGATTTCAATTTTAGCCTCAAGCGACTTCTAGATCTGCGGCAAAAGCTGCAGCACGGTACTCAGATTTTAGAGATAAAATTTTACACATGAATCAATACTGCAGCAGCCAAATGATATGCTTGAGCACTTAAAGCGGACATTTGACTGGTCCCTTTCTAATAAGCCCAACTTTACAAATGCCTCAGCTTTAAGCTACACCACTAAGACACGTGCCAGCACCAAAAAGAGAACAGGACATGCTGGGCATTACCACCCACTCTCTGTTCTCCCAAAGTGCTCAATATTCATGTTGAGAGAAGATGCTTTGAGAGTTCTATTCATTTTGTTCTAAATTCTTCTGAAGCAGTAAAACAATTTAAAAATAATTTTACAGAACTCTGGTAAAACTGAGCAACTAACCCACGGGCTAACTTCACGGAGAAAAGCCTTTGTGAAAACTTACTGACTTACGAGAGGCACTTAGTCTTTCCCCACTCTCACCCGGGCTGCACACAATGATTCCTCATAGTTTTGTGGGGTTTTTTAAACTGCCAGCACAAAGATGAAAATGATTGTGACAGTGAGCCCAAACATCTTCCTTTCACCAAAGTAGCCTGGTGTACACAGAGCTGCAAGTCAGACCGCTTCATTAGAAGAATTCAGACAGCACGGCCAGGAAAGGGAGAAAATTTCAAATCTAAGCTTCAGTTTGCTCTGCATTATCTGTGAATGCAAATGTGTGTGTGAGTCATCTACAGAGAATGAACCCACAGCACAGACAGAACAAGTGCTATGAATACTAAATTTCCAAGCGTACAGTGTTTATCCACCATCTGTTGTTCAAGAATCCCGTAACTCTGTTTCGCCAAACTTTTCCCATTTGAAGTTACTGTGTCAACTTATGAAATGATATAAAAGGGGATGCTTGTTTTCACTGAAATTAACTGCAGGCTTCTCCAAACAGGGCATTGAATCAAAAGGAGGTGGAAAGGGAAGATCATGAATACACGAAACGTAATTAAACCCCTAATTATCTCAATGAATGATGTCCTAGTGAACGTACAAGATTTCCTCCAGTTTTCATATAAAGCTCAGTCACTACAAATAGGTAAAAGGAATGGACTTCTTTCTCAGCTTTGCCTGCTACAAAACAAATAATTCAGCTGTATTTGAAGCGGTCACAACACAGAAGCCTTATTGCGAGGCTAGAAATTAATTGAAACGAGTGATATGTACTAGTTCAGCATAAATTCTCAGGCGGCCTCTCCTTTGCCCACCAGCTGAAGATCCAGTAAGCCAGCTTTTCAAATGAAATGTATAAGCTCATGAGAATGCTTAAATCATTAACAGACAGTGTTTCCAAGTAGAAATGTGGCCAGGGAATATTGCACTGCGGAAAGCAACAGAGCAGCACGCAGAGATACAGCAGCTTTCGCAGTTGTGGCAGAATCTTCAGGAAAACTGCTTAAAGGAATTACAACTTCAGGAATGAATCCTCTACCTACTTACTCCACATGAGCTTCTTCTGTCAACAATAATCATATTGATTGCCTCAGGTGAAAGGAATCTGGCTCAGACTCCTACACTGTATATCATACACAGGCATACATGCATCCTACTCTACTCTCTCACTAGGACAAATTCAAGATCAGTTAGTATTGATCAGCACCGCACAGTTATTCTTCAGTCCTGTTTTCCCTTTCCTTAACAACATCTTCACAAAATGTTTGCCCTCTCCCTAGTGATTAGAAAGAGCACTGTGTTGACTTATCAGTCTGCTCTTTCTCATGGTGACCACAGCTACTATAGTTTTTTCTTTATAAGTAATTGACTCTGATGTAGCAGTCCTAACACTAAAAATCAGAGGATGAGTTTATCTGAGCTTGTTCCTATTACATCTGTTCTCAGAGCACTTTCAGAATGGACTTTCTAGACTTTTTATCTTGTAGTAGATGTCTTTTTTTTTTCTATTTATTTAGAAGCAAAAATTCCCTTTTGCTTTGAATTCCTCAGTTTTTCCAATATCTGAAGTCTAATAGAAATCTTAACACTTCAGGTATTAGTTTTGTGTTTCTTCCTTCAATACCTAGACAGACATTCTATTTTCATGGAGGTCTTTTTGAGTGAGCAGTTACCCTACCGTTAAAACACATACTCTCGTGGAAGAATAAATCAGTCCTCTAACCAAATAAATCAAGGAAACAGAATGATGACTTTTCTCTTAAGGTTTAGAACACTGATAGTGACTATAATAAGAGAAGAAGGAATCTTATTTCCCGATGGTATGACTGACACCAGAACGCATGGTATGCACCTATGGCTGTTCAGTGTGAGCTTACCTTTCTCGAGAACTTTCCCCTTTGCTCAGCTTCTTTATGACAGAGAGGAGGACAGCTTTTAGAGGCATTGCAATGGGCTTTCCCAGGAGAATGACAGCTGAGGGGTTAGAGTTCATCACAACACTCTGTGGCTCTCTTCTCACAAAACTGCTACTTTTCCCATTAAAAGATGAGTTTCCTTTTTCCAAAACAGTGGGTCACATTCTGCTTTCACAGCTCAAAAGCAGGTTGAGAGAGCTACAGCTTTCTTTTATGGCTGCAGAAGCCAGCAGGAGTGCTGGAGCAGCAGTGAGGAATAGTATTAAGTACCTGAGATACCTCAGGCCTTGACTAAAGGAACACTGGTGTGGAAAGGAGCCCCAGGCACATATCTCAGTAATAAAATGAAAATAGGATGATGAATAGCTCCTAACAAGGTCCAAGTGTTGTTCACATTCCATTGGTGTGCCACCTGCAGCAGTTCAGTCACTGTCCTGATGCAGTCTGGCCCTTTGTGAAAGGAAACTTAAGTATTAACTGTGCCTGCAAATGTCATTGATTTTCCCTGGACACTGGAGACAGGACAAGGGGTCACAGTCTCAAGCTCCATCGGGGAGGTTTAGACTTGACATTAGGAAGAGGTTTTTCACTGGAAGAGTGATCTGGTTTTGGAATGGGCTGCCCATGGAGGTGGTCAGGTCACTGTCTCTGGAGGTGTTCAAGGTCAGGCTGGATGAAGTGCTGAGTGGCATGGTCTAGATGTCAGATGTTAGGGTTACTTGGTTGGTTTTAGGTTGGACTGGATGATCTTTAAGGTCTTTTCCAGCCTCATCATTACTGTGATACTGTGATTTGTCCCATATCTCCTTGTAACACCGCTCCCTATTTAGTCTTAATCTCTGCTTGTAGTATCACTATTTCAATTCTATGACCTTATGAATCATTGCTCATATTTCCTTTAGAAAACCCCAAACCAAACATTTTTCTGCTTTCTTGAGCAGTTTTCAGCATTTTAGTTCCATGTTCTCCTTTTCCTCTCTCTAATAAGTCATGGGATTACTCTTTTTTTGGGTTTCTTGTTTTGTCTGATAGTGACTTTAATGGATTCAAGCTTTCTTGTGGTGTCAAAATACTGTGAAAACCTGCACTCACTGTATAATGAAATCTAACAGAAATCTAAGGGAATCTAACACCAGGTCTAATTAATCCGCACTTGAAATGCTGCTAAGAATCTAAGAAAGCCCCCTGACATTTTAGGTTCAATAAATACTCCCTGCAAATGTTTATGTGTCTTTTTTTCTTTGCACATGTACTGGTTCCACAGCCTTATGAACATACTCTGATAAACCACAGCCAGAATATTCCCCAAGAGAGAATTCCTACTCTTTCTGCAAAGGGAATTTTCCCCCAAAGTAGGTCACTTGCTGAGTATCAGATGCTGCGCGACTGAACTGATTAGATGAGGTAAAGAGGGACAATAGGATATTTATGAACACACAAGCACACTAGGAAGGTGCAAGTATGAAGCCTGAGAAAGTCTCTGGGAAACTCAACAAAGCAAAATAGGAAGGTGAGAGCGGACAGGGTGAGATTGTGTATCTTGATGAGAGGGAAAGAAGCTGAGAGAAAAAGATGAAAAATGCAATTCTCAGACCAAGGGGTGTTTTTCCTCGGAGGAAACAGCAAGGCTTGAAGTAGCCATACCAGAACACCCCACTTCTATTAGAGGCTTCTCAGTGATGCTGTGAGCATTAGCATTTGTAATGCAATTGTTGTTAGCAAGCAGTAACTTGGTGTAAAAACAGGCAAGCTTGAGAAATGTGCTTCTCTGGAAACTAAGCTACTCTCACTTATCTAAGCTGATCCTTACAGAGCGAGGCCATGCTGTTTACACATTACAAAGACAGCGTTAGACTACGATCAATACTAGAAAAGCCTCCTGACAAGACACAGCAAAATTAGTAATGATAAAACTTGAAATTTAAGATCAAGGGGAAATGCTTCCATCTGAGAAAGCTGGCAAAGCAGCACAAATAAACATTTACAACCTAATTCATTCACAACCTGATTCTGTGGTTCTATGATTCTAACAAAATGGCAAATATAATTGATTAAAATATGTTAGTAGGAGGTATTGATGGAGGAGATTGAAATAAAGAGTTTACACAATGTAGTAGATGAAGCAAGCCTTAGCATTAGTTAATTAGTAGTTAAAGTGATGCTATTATTGTGTGGAAATTAGACAATCTGTAATAGCAAAGACATGAGAGACATTTTGAAAAGTAGATCACTTCATGGTGATGAGGATCAGCCTTGCATGTAAGAAACAGGCTTCAGCCAACTTTGTGGTTACTGGTTCATAACAGCCCAATCTTCTTGCCAAAAGTACTGAGGAAGACTGCTGCCTTCCGCCCAGGGACCCCAGCCTCCTCCCAGGGACCCCAGCCCATGACCATCAGGTGTTACTCCACAAGTGCAAAAAGGAGGTGACCTATGTTAATGAGTTCCTAGAACTGATTTTAATAACTCCACCCATATCTCGGAAACTTAATGTATATGTATGATTATGTCTTTCTTTCTGTGTGAGAACATCCAATAGAACCACACCAAACTCGCTCTTCAGTGTACATGTTAGGTGGAGTGATCCTCCGTGTTGCCCAGTGCTGCAATAAACATACCTGCTTCTAACTCTTCGTGGGTTGGGGGTTTATTTCTACACGTCAGTATAGACAAAGTTTTATGAAAAAAATCCCCTCAGAGCTCTCTTTTTCACAAAAGCATCTCAGAGATATCTTGTACGAGTGCACGGATAGATAAGGTTTGTCTTTCACAACTGGCTACACGAGGAACTCCTTTCCATTTGAGCTATTACTCAACAGGAACAGGGGGAAACTTAGAAGCAGAGCTGGCAAACGAAAGAACGCACAAAATCAAACCTATCAAACCCCCTCTGTGTAAAAATGACTTGCGATATATTTATATAACAAAATAAACCTATCATTAAATGCCAGCCAAACTCATCTGCCCCTGAAGCCATCATTAATTTCATATAATTTAATGCATTGCTGCTGCCTGTTTACCAATATTTTCAGAATTTCGTAAAATATGCATGAGCTGCAGTTGCTAATTGGCAAGTGAAAGGTTTTGCTTTCATTACTTATTGACTACATTCTTCTCCTGAGCTAGCTCTAATTAAGGCAGGGCTTAGCGTTGCGCCTCCATGAACTGTACTGTAGCCCTCAGGTAAAACTTCTAGATGGGTGAGCTTGTTACTGTCTTTTCTGTCTCATAATGTTTCATCGTTCTGTTGTTGCACATTCACTGCTGACTGTTCCGAGGTCAGTTTTTATCACACACTGCAACAAATACTACAAAACAAGTCATAAATCACACAAAGGCACGGGCTCCCCACACCCTCACTGCCTAGATTCAGGATCTTGCAGCCTTCCACTTTGTCCTTCTGTGTATCCTGCTTTCTTTTGCACCATCACTGCATAGAAGGGCTCTTTGGGAAATGAGAGAGGAAAGGTTATAGAGCTGAGGTGTAACGAGGCATACTGGAAGCTATCCTGCATATCCTAATATAAACTGCGTCTGCTAAGTGCTGTGCAAACACAGGTCCCAAACAACCTAAAAGTTTACAATCTAAGTATAAGAAGATGCAGAGAATACCAGTGGTACAAACAAACAGATGGGTGAACACAAGGAACCAGTGAGATGTGCTATTCAGGAAGAAATGCCATACAAGATGTTGAAAGAGCAAAGTGACTCGTCTCTCCTTTGGCAGAAGTGCTGAAAATTGCTGTCAGTAACTTCCAACATAATCAACATATTCTTATTAATACATTATTTATTAGATTAATTTCTTCATAACAACAGTGTCTTCCCGTGGATGTAGTATCCTGCATGACAACATGTGGAGTGAAACTCTTGCCCTGTATAACTCAGCAGATGTGAAATTTTAACTCTGCTGCCTGTCCTTTCCCTGATCTCTTCCAGCCTTGCCTGCCTGGTGTGTACTGAGTACCCTGGGATCCCACACTGCTGTGGCCCCACAGTACTGCACTGCACTGAGCTCCATGCAGAAACTACACAACTTCCTATTGTTAGCAGAGATAAAAGGATCTGTTTAAGCTTGGAAGCTCCGAATGGAACATTTAGCTATAGCTGATTTCTGACAGACGGTGGCTTCTCGGCTTGGAATCAATAAAAAAAAATTAAAAAGGAAAAATAAAGGAGTAAGACTGCCCAAAAAAGCTCTATGCACTAAAAGAGTGCCTTATCCACTAGATGAAAATCTACTCACATGAAGTAGAATATTTGAGAAGTAAGGAAGATTACTCTCACTGAAATTCACTGTTTCCAACTTCTTTAACAAAATTCTAGACATACAGAAGATTTCCATTATTTTTAGCTTTGGAGGTGGTTGTGATGAGTGATAAAATGAATGGAAGAAGAATTCTGTTTTGCATTTATGGACAAGAGAGAAAACAGTAACAGGATAAGAACATCTCAGGCAAAATTAAGCCAGGTCAAGAACAATTCATTGACGCAGACTGCATAGTATAAGGTTTGAAATATGCTTCAAAAATAAAGACGTTACCGTTGCAGAAGCACAGCTCAAACTAATTGTTTCCTATTTGGCCTTTCAGGAGAGAATAATGATCCATGGTAAAGATGGATTAGATCCATTGCTCTCATTCCAGGTGTGGACTGGAGACAACTGGATTCTTCGATTGTAGCTGAACGTATTCATGAACAGTGGAAAGAAAAAGAAATCATGGTTCTCTCTGTCCCAGTGAACGTGTTGGAATGCTCTTTTGATGGACTCCTCTTCTATACTTGGCAAGGGAGATCTCTTTTCACTGTTTGATGAAGCTAATTAACAAATACATTTCCCTCTCCTAAAGTCCTTTAATAACTATCTAGAAAAAAACCCAAAAGGCTTGATCTAGTACCTTTCATACCGTGAAGGAAACTACTTCAATCAGAGCTGTTAGTATATTTTACAACTTTAAGAAATAATAGCAGATTCAATGCTGCAAAGCTACAGTCACCTGTAGTTTGGTGAAATCTAATCACACTATATTTAAATGGACTGCTAGAATTCTAGGACAGAGAGCATGACTGTGATTCCACATAGCCTGAAGAAGAAAGTAGAGGATACTTTAATGCATCTGGAGCAGGCATAGATTAAAAATTGCAGTCTTGCCCCGGAGCACCAACTTAAAATCAGGAATCTTACGCTGTTGTCTATGAGCACATTGCACAGCATCACAGAAAAAAAGGCCCTGGGTTTTTGAGTTGAGCCCTGTGGCTGCTGCAGAGAACTGCATAAAGCTTTTCATGAGCTAGTCAAGCTCTACTTCAAAAATTATTCTTATTGGAAGGGATGATAGTGGTTTTGAAAGTTCCTAACTTTATTCCATTTTCAGCCCAAATTTATACATGACAAATTTAGATGAATTTGTTATTCTGTCAACAATTTTGTTTGATCTACTTAATTATCTCCCTTCTCTGATTTCACTCTCAAGTGTATTTACAGACAGCAACCAACTCTCCTCTCAGTCTTTGATTATCTAGACTTAATGGGACAGGCTATTAGTCTTCAGTCTATTACCTATACTATTCTAGCAGGCATTTCCAGGACCTATCTTAACTCAAATTCATTTTGTTTAACACGGGAAAGGAGACACAAACACACGTTAGCACATAGCATTACTATCTCTCCATACCTACAGGAAATACTGTCTTTGACATTACCAGGCCTGCACATCTTTTTCAGGCTGTCTTTTATTGCAAATTCTTAACATTAATTTACTTATAATAAAGTTCTTCATGAAAATATTTTTCACCACTGTCAGTTATTAGCTGGATGTTATTAGTTATAGGGACTTAACGTACCACTTGGTATGATTGGATTCTATTGCCTTTCTTTCATAGCAGTTCTTGAGATCATCCATTGAGCTCACCTAGATACTTTTTCCTGATACTGAAAACTCTTCCCAATGCTTAGCAGCATGTAATTTTGCTGGCAAAGTAGAAACATTCTGTGATAAGATCATTACTAAATGAAATGCATCTCAAGAACCATCCTAGAGGACTTATCTTCCAACCTGACAGTTACCTCTTTAAAGTAATCCTTGCCATCTCACATAAAACCAGGTAATTCACAGCTCTGTTACTCATCCCGCGTCCTCCACTATACTGATTACTATGTTTAAATCAAAAAAGGGAACACAGAGTTACAAGAAAAGCTATCAGATTAGTCTGGTACAATCTAGCTGTGTTAAATTCTGTCGCATTTCATCCCTGCTTCCATTTGAAAGAACATTCGAAGCTGTTGTAAGTTTCTCACACTACGTAACTGAAACTATGGGTCGAAATAAATCTTCTCCTTTCCCGTTACATGACCATGCTAATTTTAGACCTCAAACGTGTGACCACTGGCTTGATGGATGTGTTAGATTTTTGTTTATTTAAAATTCTAAAAAGAAAATCACGTGCCCTTCCAGAACCTACCCACGTTTTTGCCTTTTGAAGTTCTCCTTGCTCATGCTAGTCCACACTAAACACCTTCGTCTTTCATCCATAACCAAAATGACAGCCCTTAAGACATAGAGAGTCACAGTACTAGTCTGAAGATGGTGCAAAACCAAGCACTATTTATTCCCTGCTCTTTTTCTGTTTAGAAAAGGAATGTGTAGCAATTTTCCTTTATCTTTTTAGTAAGGTCTGTTTCAGATTGGCTTTGGCCAATTCTCACTTCTCTCTAAGATACAGATGTACTCAGATGTGCTTTTAGTGACAGACCACTTCTTTTGGCTACTCTTAATATTCTTTTAGAAGCATCTTTTCCTCCACTTAAGACCCAGGATCCTTCCTGACAGCTTTTTTCCATACTAATTTGTAAAAGTCATTCAAAGATTTTTAGAAGTCTTTTTCACTCGCAGCTTTTGCTTCTGAAATTTAGCATAATAAATGGTTTCTTTGTTTTCCTAGAGTTCGTCTGTTACACACTGAGAAACTCTATTGTCTTCCTTCAGTTGATTTGATGGAGCTTGGTCCTAAGATTTTATTAAGTTCTGATCTTGATGGTGAGATCTGAAATATTACCAGTTTCTGTCACTATTTAGTACAGACATTTGCCGTGAAAATCAGGGTTATATAATATCTGCTAGTCCACATGTCCTCTGGAATAAAAGCTTCTGCCTCTTGTAATTCCACAAACCCCAGCATCATTTCTTTCAGTACCCAGAAGTACTAGAACTGAAACAACCAAATTCAGCACAAAGAGGGTGATACCCATAAGCAAAGTCATGATAGAGATGAGAAAATCATTGCTATACTAGTCTCAGTATTTTTAAAGATCAACAACACACTAGAAACAGGCTGAGTGCATAAAAGCTAATTAATCCAAGGGCCATTTTCCTCAGTGCACAAGTACAACCTGATGGCATTTCATCTCTACAAAATATTTGTGCAGAAGTATGAAACGTGCATACATGATATTGTTGATTAGAACATAAAATCAACACAGAGCGAAGCCTCTGCTTGCTCTGGTTTCTGTGAGCTCTTCACCCTGTCAATATTAGGCTGAAGAGTTTTGAAGATCTTTTTGTACTTGTTTGCATTTATGAAACTACATCTGTCAGCAGACTAAGTAAGGCAATTAGCCTGCATCATCCTCTTCAGTAGGGTCATATCCAAAATCCATTAGTGACTGTGAAGAGCCTCCTATTGACTTCATAAGGCTTTGGATCTGGTTGTGAGTGCGTGCCTAAAGCAAGAGGAACATGCCATCTGCTGTTTTCACTGATGATGTGATTTTTACTCACCACCCATTCCTTTAGAATTTCTGGTGCCTTTTCTTTTTTGGTTGTTTTCATTTTCTCTTTAGCCAGCTCTAACAGCATTCTTATCTTCCCTAACTCCTTAAGTTAAAACCTAGTACAGAATGTTTTCCTTTTCCTAGCTTCTTCTCCTAACAGTCTCAGGTTAGAGCTTGCTTTCACATTCTACTACTACATTCTTCTACTACTATATTTGATCAAGCAACCAGCAACACACTCGTCTACAGATATGAGAGGACATTGGGTTTTTGTTAGACAACAAAAAACTGATTGTCTGAATTTGGTCAGTTTTATTCAATCCCAAACAATGCTGCTGTTCCGGAAGGCTTTTTACGAGGAAATCTTGTTGCTAAGTGCTTTGCTATTAACTGATGGATTGCAAAGCTAAAAAGAATGAGAGAGAAATATTACAGAAGAAGAAAGGAATTTAACAGGCACTTATCTACACCTTACAACACCAGAAAAAAAAAGAATTGAAAGAATGCTTTCTCCAGACATTTACATTTGCATTCTGCTTTAAATGAAGCCCTGGATTAATGTCTGCTTTCTCTATAATAATTAATTGCTTTCTTAAACAGTTTAGTGCTACAACAACAAAATTATTCAGGAGTGACTTACTTTTTCACTCAGTCTTGTCTGTGTCTAACGCCTTCAGACTTGTTTTCCAGCAGCAGTATGAGGAATTCAGACTGTACCTTGCAGCACAGAGATGTTCACTCAAAAGCCACCAGAAGAAACTTCTACAACCAGCTCCAGTCTTCTGCAGTAGTCTCTTCTAATGGACGCTGACATAATTCTTGCCACCGATCAATTACATGACTAATGTCTAATGACTGGGTTTTCCACAGTATAAATGTTAGAGGTCCAAATGTTGTGTGATGGGGATATGCTGCCCTTTCTTGCATCCAAAGAGAACTCATATGTGCTTTCCTTGCAGCACTTTTGTTTTGAGGCATACACTATTGTCTATGATGCAAATGCTGTGACCTTCAAATCCCTGGAATGCTTTGCAGTGCACTTTTAAAAGGCAGGAAAGGTTTGGATCAGTTTTTCTGATCAATGCAACAGCCCATATATTTTCCCCGAAGTGCTTTTGTTACCACCAGAAACTCTGAAACATAATCAGAACAATCTCCCAGAGGTGTTCAGGTTAGAAATGTCAAAAATAAAGACTTAAATCCCTCAGTTCAAATCTGTAGCAAGATTTGTCGAGCCGGTACTACCGCAACCTAGCAATGATGCAAAAGAGGATTCTCTCAGGAAGAAATAACAATAGGGCCATATACCTTACTCTATAACAGACAACAAGTCAGTAAACCATGTGTCATGAATAGCATCTTGAATAATCTTTGGAGTACTAAAAACTAAAAGAAGCGAGAATCCATTGCAGCTCAAACTACGAGACCTAAGATCCTCCAGTTTTCTATCTAAAGGTGTCTCTGGACTTTAGATTCAAACTTTTAAAAATGTAAAATGTCCTAGTACAGCTTTCCTGGTCCTGCTAACCATGAATTGCTCATCCTGCAGTAGCTTTTCTTTTCTCTTGACTCTTTGAAAAGAAAGCTCTAGCAAGTCTATATGGACACAAATTGCCGTGGGACTAAAGTTGTTCCTTAGGAAACTGAAAGTAACTCCTCGGGTTAATCATCTTGTCTCCACCTGACTGGTGAGGTAGATTCCATTTGTCTTTTCTTCCCTCCCTATTTAAATGAACAGGTTCATGTCTATAAATCTGTGAGGGGTGGGTGTCAGGAGGATGGAGCCAGGCTCTTCTCAAGGTCATCTGGTGATAGAACAAGGGGCAAAGGGTGCAAGCTGGAACAGAGGAGGTTGCATATCAGTATCAGAAGGAACTTCTTCCCTTGGAGGGTACCGAAGCACTGGAACAGGCTGCCCAGGGGGGTTGTGGAGTCTTTCGAGGTCCCTTCCGATCTCTAATGATTCTATGACAATCTATGATTCTGTGATTTTTTTGATTAATCTGTGCTGCTCTTTAGGACATCCAAATCTCTTTATGCATCTGAGCCACAAATAGTACCTTTAGAAAAGGAGACAGCTCCCAGTTTGTCCAAATATGAAGAAAATAAATGTACTATTATATTATGCAGGTGGATCACTTCCTTTATTGAAAGGTTTGTTAAGTATCCACGTAAGCAGTATCGTCTAAGGCTAAACTCCAAGATGCTTTATATCCAACTATGATTCTCACCACTACTTTCCTTTCAAAGAAGCAACAGCTATTTTGCTAGTGGACTCTGACAGCTCACAGAGCAAGCAGGTGGATAAATTTCTCTGAAAGAAATTTCTTTACAAAAAACCTAATTGAAAACCAAAAGCCATTAATAGAAATAATTTACACATATCTTAGCTTTTTACTTGTTCTTTATATAGCAAATTCTTTATATAGCAAATACAAATCCTTTATAGAGCAAATTCTTCCACTGTAATGTCTTAAAAGATGATTTTTTTTCCTGAAGGAAGAAAGCAATTATCGTCAGGTTTTAAAGACCTTTGGAAGCTAAGGTATCATAAAGGTAAAGCCCAAACTAAATAAACACAGTCATTGGACTGGAAGATTTACAGGCAGATATTGCCTGTACAAACAGGTATTCCTGTTTGCATGTTGTCTCTACATTTCTGTTATTCTAAAGTTACAAGAAGGAAAAACAACCTCAGGCTACTGAGATTTCAATAAAAATTATACTAGTATTTACTGTTCTAGTTCCCTTTTCACAGAATCACTGAATTACTGAGGCTGGAAAAGACCTCTCAGATCATCCAGTCCAGCCCAGCCCATGACCTGACACCACCACATCAGCCAGACCAGGGCTCTAAGTGCTACTATGTCCAGTCTTTTCTTAAACACCTCCAGGGATAGAGACTCCACCACCTCCCTGGGCAGTCCATTCCAGTGTCTGATCACCCTTACCATGAGGAAGAGCTTCCTAGCATCCAACTTAACCCTTCCCTGGTGCAGCTTCAGGCTCTGCCCTCTTATCCTGTCACTACTTGCCTGGGAGAAGAGCCTGACCTGCACCTGTCTGTAACTTCCAATCAGGGAGTTACAGAGAGGGATAAGGTCTCTCCTGACTCTCCTCTTCTCCAGGCTAAACAACCCCAGCTCCCTCAGCTTCTCTTCATCAGACTTTCCCTACAGATGCTTCAACAGTCTCGTTACTTGTCTGGATCTGCTCCAGTACCTCAATCTCTTTTTTGAAGCAAGGGGCCCAGAACCGCCCCCAGTACTCAAGGGGAAGCCCCACCACTGCTCAGTCCAGGGGGAGAATGAAGTCTCTAGTCCTGCTGGTCACACTATAGCTGATACAAGCCAGGATGCCACTGGCCTTCTGTGCCACCTGGGCACACTGCTGGCTCATATTTAGCCAACTGTCAACCCACAGAAGCTTTAAGAATATTGATTTGCCACTCAGTTTCCTAACAAAACCCTTCTCTCCCATCGCTGCAGATCTGCATGCAGCCTGAATTCACCTGCAACAAAACCCATTTGTTCTCACACTTTTCTTGATCCATCCTTTTTATTAATCTCCTCTGAACCTCTTCAGGACTTAGTTTTTCACTGTACACCTCACCACTAGGGCTTTCAGCGCTTTCAGATGTATTGCTGTGAAAGAACTTCAAACTAACATAGACTCTGAGGTGCGCAGTGCAGCGTATTGACTCTATTTAGCATCGCAGTCCTGTCAGTGTACGGTTGCACGCGTTTCTGTTGAGAAATGGTTTAGGTGGTTGTGCTCCCTTTAGTGCAGCCGACCTCCAGGATCCAGCTTTATTGCTGCCCTGTGCTTCATTATTCACTTTGACTTGTGCATTTTTCATAGGTACACTCTGTTTTGCAGTGAAGCAAGAGCTGTTGTATCTATAAATCATTCTTGCTAGTTAGCCACAGCATTCGGAGAGCAGAGCTACCAGAGAAAATACAATACAAGCAAAATGCTTGTTAGGCATAGCAGAATAACACAATGGGAATGAAAATCTGACCATTTCCAAAGCGTATATTCATATCCCATAACAGCTGCTCCTGGTTTTACTTCCATTCCGGGTAGGTTGCTATTGCCTCACGTTCATTCCTATTTATCAATGTTGTTTATTTCAAGGCTGTGTTACATCAACTGCTTTTTTCTGGGCAACTGTTTTTATTGAGCATATATTTTTCACAAACACGTTAGTTTTTCTTTACTGCTATTGAGGTTTTCCTCTCTCCTCTACTATATTAGAGCAAATTTGAACAAGTTGAAGAATGATTTTCCTGAAGATTCCAGAAGTCCTATCTAAAGAAACCCTTGGCCCTACAGATTTCAGTCTCCATCTAGGTTTCCAATGAAGACACTCTGATGAACCAACTGGTAAATATTAAAAACCTGTTGGGATTGATCTGTACTGACTGTAGTCCCATTAAAATGGGAACGTTCACCAACAGCTACTTCCAATCCATAACGTTCTGTTCTGTGATGCTCTGTGATTTGGTCTAGGTGATCCTGCTGTGGCAGGGGGATTGGAATGGATAACCTTTCGAGACCCCTTCCAATCCCTGGTGATTCTATGATATATGATTCCTGTTCTAACACCTGAAACACCCTGTTCTTCTGAACAAGGAGATAAAAATATTTAATTTACAAACCCAGTTTTGGAAAAAGTAACCTTTGCAATTACATCCAAGTAGGTAATCAATGACTCAAAGTTGAACTAAGGCAGAGGACACAACTGGATCACTTACTTTGAATTCCTGCCTAATATAGTCTGTTGAACCTACTTAAATCATATCTGGAGAAAAATATCAGTTCTATAATGTCTCTTCCTTATGCAGAGTGATCGCTGCATAAAAGAGACAAAAGCCAGGACAGGCCTTACAGCTTCCCCTGGTATAGAAACTCAGCATACATCTGTCACAGAGGCACCTGCCACAACATCTGTCTCCTTGCATTCTCTTAGATGATTTTTAATTACACTATACCAGTAGCTTTAATGTTTTCTTAACTGAATGGCTTCTACTTTTCATAAAGGAAGGACAGCAGTAAAGGATGCTAGGTCGTTCCCAAGCGTTGTGTTTGCCTTGCTGACTCACAAAAGTCTCCTGCATACACTTGTGCACAGCAGCATGGCTGAACCTGAGCTTAACTGCCAACATCCTGCAGTGTCCCACATCCTTTTGAAAATGACCATTTTTGCCCTTTATCAGAATGGTTTCTGTTTGGCCATGTTTCCTATAGTCACTGATATCCTCTCCTTCCAAGCACTTGTCTTACATCCATTTCTCTCTTTTTTTCTATCAGCTATTGGTTTTTTTTTTGCTAACACCCTTTTGCCTTTCCTAGACCTTTCATCCAGTCCTTCTCACGTGTCATTACTAACCTTTTGCATATTTATGCCCAGTCTCAACCTCTTTAATTTCAGCATCAGTCCATGAGCTCCTGTTATCTCCTTCCAGGCAGAGTGAAGAACAATTGTTCTCAGTTAAGTGCATACATTGTCTGACCAAACCAAACCTTAATTTCTCCTCTCCCCCCCCAAAAAACACCCTAAATTAAAGATGCTTCCTGTGCTTCATTTATGAGGCTATGTTTTCCAGAGTCAAAATAACCCTCAAGACCTCCTCTACAAACACTTTCAGTTATCACTATGTTTTTCAACTAGGATTAAGCAAGATGCCCAAAAAGCTTTACACATCATGCCCCAAATCCTGTTTTATTCCACACCTGAAATCCTGTTTTGCTCTGCAGTCCTCAGTCACATGCTTAAGGTGTTCACGAGTCCTTTGGCTATAACACTGGAATGAAATCTTATGTTTTGCTGATGAACTGCCAAGGATTTTATGCAGTTTCACTGCTTTCCAGGCAGGAACCCTTGATTCATACAAAGACTGTATTCTCTTGCTTGACACATGACTTCAGATTTGGCCAGTTTATAATACCTAACTGTGTTTTACACAGCACAGTCTGGCGCTCCTTTTACTCTGACCTACCCTGAGACCATGATGACTCACACTATCCCATTGACCCTTTTAAGCACCACCACGAAATTAGCTCTCTTTCAATACATTGAATTTCCTTCAGTGCTCAAAGATCTTTTGAGAACTCAGCATGGCAGATGCAGGCACTGTCCAACTAACTCCTTTAGAAATCAGATTGGAAGATGAAGGCTCTAGTTCATTCTCGTAATTAAAGACAGTTTTCAGCTTTATTCATGCAGACTTGCATCGGGTTCTATGTCCTTCCTACATTTCTTCATCTGATTTCATTCCTCTGAGTTAAACCAGCACTGAAGTTTTAGGAAGATCACAGTTTTCCACAGCATTTTTCAATACTTCTTTGCTGCTGGGAGAGATGAGTAATGGTATTGTTCAAAGAAGGAGAAATCAGGGCAGATATTGATTTTTAATAGTTTTTGTTACTTTAGTTCAAAATTTATAGCTCAAAGCAGCTACAATTTCTGTTCTACTGTAGGTACACACACATGACTTACTCGGTTCTCCCTCAGGCACTTTATAATGAATACACCTGGAAATGTCAGTTCCCTTTTCTAAGCTTCCTCTCAGAAAAGCATTCCCCCTCCTAATCCCCTCTTCCCACCCCCGCAACTGAATTGTAGCACTAGATCTCTAGATTTCCCATAAGAAAGCTTAAACTGAAATCTCTAAGCGTATTCATTATAATATGAGTTGCACATGTATAACATTTCACCTTCCCAGAAAAGCCAATTAGGCTGTAAATATTCAGTGTTTTAATTATCTTATACATTTACTGACAAAAAAAACCCCGTGCTAGTACCTCACTGTCTAATGCAGCCTGATTTCTTCTTTGGAAGTGGCAGGGGGATTGGACTAGATGATCTTTCGAGGTCCCTTCTGATCCCTAATGATTCCATGAAATACACTAAAAATATCTCTTTGTCAGGTATTTATTTTATAAATACCTTTGCCAAGATTCGTATAAACTCATTATTCACATTACCTTTATCAATCCTAAATAAATATTTGATGAACAAGTAGACCATGCTCATCATTTCATAAATTCAAAGGGCATTTTAAGAATATAAAATATCTATATTCTTTCTCATTTTCCCTAACCTTCTGTAAGTTTTCCTCTATGAGCATGACTATGAGGCAGCAATGTGCTCTTGGGGCCAAGAGGGCCAACAGCATCCTGGGGCAGAGGATGAGAAGGGTGGTGGTTAGCAGATCAAGGGAGGTTCTTCTTCCCCTCTACTCTGCACTAGTGAGACCACATCTGGAGTAGTGTGTCCAGTTCTGGGCCCCTCAGTTCAAGGACAGAGAACTGCTGGAGGGTGTCCAGCGTAAAGCAACAAAGATGCTGTGGGAAGCAGAGTAGCTCCCTTCTGAGGAAAGGCTGAGGGAGCTGGGTCTCTTTAGCTTGGAGAAGAGGAAGCTGAGGGGTGACCTCATGAATGTCTCTAAATATGTGAGGGGTGGGTGTCAGGAGGATGGAG
>VZRI01013403.1:59646-77479 GCA_013397515.1 Upupa epops
TCTTTAAGGTCCCTTCCCACCTGAACCATTCTAGGAATCTATGCATCTATGAAAATACTAGAAGTCAGGTTGGATGGGGCTCTGAACAACTTGAACTACTTGTTGCTCATTGCAGAGGGTTTGGACTAGATGACCCTGAAATGTGCCTTCCAGCTCCGACTGAACTCTTTCTAGTGGGGATTGGCAGTGGTAGGGCAATGGCTGGCCTTGATGATCTGAAAGGTCACTTCTCATGTGAGCAAAGCAATTCTATGATTCTCTTATTCTCTGATTCTTGCCAAAGCAAGATGATGGGTAGATAGCAAGAAAAAGAAAAGATTTTAAGTAAAATTAAAGTTCTTGTGAGGTTAACAGCCTTGGAACAGGCTGCCCAGGGNTTGCTCATTGCAGAGGGTTTGGACTAGATGACCCTGAAATGTGCCTTCCAGCTCCGACTGAACTCTTTCTAGTGGGGATTGGCAGTGGTAGGGCAATGGCTGGCCTTGATGATCTGAAAGGTCTCTTCTCATGTGAGCAAAGCAATTCTATGATTCTATTCTATTCTTTGATTCTTGCCAAAGCAAGATGATGGGCAGATAGCAAGGAAAAAAAAAAGATTTTAAGTAAATTAAAGTTCTTGTGAGGGTAACAGCCTTGGAACAGGCTGCCCAGGGAGGTTGTGGAGGCTCCTTCTCTGGAGACGTTCCAGACCCACCTGGATGTGTTCCTGTGCGACTTGGTCTAGGTGATCCTGCTGTGGCAGGGGGATTGGACTAGAGGACCTTCCAAGGTCCCTTCTGATCCCTAATGATTCTATGAATACATCCCAATTCTTAATGGTCTCCAGTGTTCAGTGGACTTGTACCTTATTATGTATTTGTGAACTTCACACACAGCACAGTTAGTAGTACAGTAGTAATTATCTCTTAGGTNTGTGTACCTTACTATGTATTTGTGAACTTTGCATTGTCACAAAGTAAATCAGTGATGAGAACAGCACAGTTAATAATACAGTAGTAATTATCTCTTAGGTCTACAAGATACCCAAGCAAGTAAAGGCCCAGGCTGAAACCAACTCCTTACTCTACCAAAATATACAAGGGTTGCTTTTTCCACTGTTACCTCTGAATAATGACTGTTTCCTCTGAATAATGACAGTTTTAACCTTCCCAGTTGAGATTTGGACAGATCATTNCCAATTCTTAATGGTCTCCAGTGTTCAGTGGATGTGTACCTTACTATGTATTTGTGAACTTTGCATTGTCACAAAGTAAATCAGTGATGAGAACAGCACAGTTAATAATACAGTAGTAATTATCTCTTAGGTCTACAAGATACCCAAGCAAGTAAAGGCCCAGGCTGAAACCAACTCCTTACTCTATCAAAATATACAAGGATTGCTTTTTCCACTGTTACCTCTGAATAATGACTGTTTCCTCTGAATAATGACAGTTTTAACCTTCCCAGTTGAGATTTGGACAGATCATTGATCTAGTGGAAGTGTTGCCACCTTTTCGGGAGCAATAAGCTCGAATGAGAAAAAACAACATCTTTTGACTGAAAGTCAAAGAAATAACAGTCCACTGAACAGAGTACATGTGGATATAGAGTAAGATTTATCAGCACACTCCGAGATGATTAATAATTGTAGAGAATTTAATCTTTTGGAATACCTTTAGCCTCATTTTCTGAGGGAATCATTACACTACGTGAGCATCCGTGCCTGTCTCCCACACGGTAGCTAAATAACCAATTGCAGCCAAATTTAAAAAATTGAGGAGGAAACAAAACAGGAAGGTGCTAAAACCTTTGTAAAATGTTGTGGTTCATTAAAACAGAGACATTCTGCAGTGTAGCCTGAATTGTTATAGGCCAGAGCATCCACAGGAGAATAAAAGAAAAAGAAATAGAAAGACTTCGTGCATGTGTCAATCTTGGGAACACTCTCAGTGAGAGCTTGACCTGTTCAGATACCAGGGTCAGTCAATCTCAAGATGCAAATGCACTGGGAACCAGATGCCTTTAATTCCAGTATTGGCAGAATTTAGTTTTTCTAAGCGTGGCATTCCACAAAAAATAATAATTTACTTTTATAGAGAGCAGAATGAAAAGACACGCTAAAGCATCAAAAGATTCTGTGAAAACAGCTTTACTATCTTAACTGCCCTCTTTTTCTCTAACATCTAAAGAACAGACAAGGTTAGATGAGCAAAAAAGCACTAAGATCTGAACTCCGATATTGAACTCAGCATGAGTCCAAGATGAATTGTTACGTGACCTACCGCCTCCCTTTACTCGTCTTTAAGGTAACTATTGATAATGGCTGATATTCCATCAGCTTCTATTAAAATCACCTCTTCAGCATATGTCTGCAAGCACAGCACAGCACTGCACTGACGAGTCAATTAAAACTTTTCTCCAGCTTAGAGAAGTTAGGCTAGGTTTTGTCACACAATCTATTCAGTTATCTCTTACAGTGACCATGATTTATAAGCGCAAATTGGTCTCTTGATAGAGCTGGATACACTTTTCGAGTCCTGCACTAATGGAAGGGTAAGTTCACTGCTCTAATAGAAGTCATTTCATGTAGTGTTTCCTTTTTATGGTGTCTTTAATATTTGAGCTGGAGCAAGGTAACGGCTTATTTTAAGCAATTCTGTTTAAGTGTGCATTTGGGCATTGCAGTTTATTACAGATCGTGAAGTCGTATTCTCCATGTGGATCTCCCTCTTCTGCCTGTAAGTTAGTTGAGAAACTCAGGTTCTCTTAGGTAGTTGAAGAAATTGAAAAATGAAAACTGCTTTGTTGAGTTTGTTGTGGGGTTTTTTTTAGAGAGAAGAATATGCTTGATTTTTTCATTGTGCTAGCCAAGTGGTTCCTTGCGAGAGGTCTAAACGAGCATAACTTGTTTAACAGGGATACCTGTGGGCTCAAGGATTGGTGGTGGTACCTGAGAAGTGACTGGAACAACTGCAGAAGAGAGAAAGGATAAGAGCATGCCACTAAGGAGGTGGATATCAGAGACATACGTACTGCTTCCTGAACTCCTGTAACAGCACTGATCACAGGTTTCAGGTGGATCTGCCTCAAGCTCATCATCTTTGTGAGCTCTAACTGAAAGCTTTCAAGCTCAAAACTCCAAGCTTTATCAAAGTGAGAACTAGGAGACAACATTTTAAATAGAAACCACTGGAAAATATGATGTCAAAGTACAAAACCAAAAAAAGCTTCCTACACAAGCCCACAGTAACCTTGCAGTGATTTCTTGGTAGCCAGCTGGGTTCCAGGCAGCTCATGATGCTCAGGAAGCTCTGCACTATGCACTCCACCAGTCCCCTAGAGGTTTTCCTTTTCACATTTTGAGATCATCTCCCCAGCTCCATGCAGGATGCATTCTGCCAACAGGCACACAGCAGCACTATGCTACCCCAAGAGATGGAGACATCTCACCTAATCACAGAGTCATTGAGGCTGGGAATGACCTCTGAGATCATCAAGCCCAGCCTTTATATTGTGGCAAAGATCATACACAAGCCAGGAACTCACGGAGCATTGGAACAGGCTGCCCAGGAGGATTGCGGAGTCTCCTTCTCTGGAGACATTCAAGACATGCCTGGCTGTGTTCCTGTGTGACTTGGTACGGGTGGTCCTGCTGTGGCAGAGGGATTGGACTGGATGACCTTTCAAGGTCCCTTCCAATCCCTAATGATTCTACGATTCTATGAAAGTGACCTCTTACAATTAAATTAATGCTGTCCTTGCTCTGTCTGTAGAAACTGGGAGACACTGAAATATTCAATCCTTTACTAACCTCCCTTTCATTCTGCTATTCAAAAAAAAAAACCCAGACAAGAGCATAAAAGCCCTAATATCCATTCAACTAATTTCTATTGTATATTCTAAAATAATTTCAATTACATTGATGATTTTAAATGTGCATAAATGTAATAAAGAAAATATCTGATGACTCTGGGATGCAGAATTGTGTAGTGTGGATAACTATTAAATGGGAAGTTTATCATCAGCTGTTTGATTGGGGAAAACTGCATATTTCTCTCTCAACAGCAGCAACATTTTAGAGCGTTGCCATTGAATAGACAGAGAGGATTTGTCTATCTACTTTCTAATAGCAGTTCTGTGGAAGAAACTGGATATTCAACACGGAGAATATCTTTGTTCTGAAAATGCTTTCGTCTAAGAGAAATGCCAGCTACTTAAAGGCAATCACTTGTGTTTTATATCTCACACAAAAACCAGCAGCCACGGTACCCTGCCTTTGAGACAAAACACCGATACACGCAATAGGAGTAATTACCAGAAGCCACAGATTCAGCGACATCCAGCAAACAACTGTAACATCTTCTGATGAATTCTGCAGCTTTTCATTTTGGTTGTTATTGTTCAGTTTTTCAATGGAATTATGCTGCACTATGTTATGAATAACTAATTAACTGCATCAGACAGGTAAGGAGAGGCAAGTCACATTCTTTCTGCAGTATGTACCCTGATAACTCACACATCTTTTAAAAATAAAGTGGTTTTCAAAATATCACCCAGGAGGCATGTGTTCTGTTCAGTGACCTTTGGAAACTCTAGACCAATGAATAACTAGTGATGCACAAATAAACTGAAAGACAGTTTATAAAAAGGGCCTATAACCTTACACATTATCTGCTATGAGGATGGCTATGTTAAAAAAGATATATAGCTCCGTGATAACTTGTTAGAGAAAGCAGAGCAATCAGAATATAAAGTTGCATCTCTTTAAGTTGAATGATTATAAAATTCATTATCCTGGACAATTAAAAATATACCACGTAGAAAAAACACAATGAATCGTATAATCTAAGTATCTCATTTCATAGTAGTTTGCTGCATTATAGGCATCTGCTCAAATAGCATCAGTCACATCTTAGTAAATCAAGCCTTCAAGTATTTTATGTAGAAAGAAGATCAACTGGTTCAGCTTTGAGACAACAAAACGTCAGATTATCAGGATGTTGGTAGTATACTGAAGGAATTCGGCAATGACCATTTCCCACCCATTGGAAACCTTTGCAAGCTTTACCACACAGGACAACGTTAAACTTTCTCACACAATATGTGGCCTGTCTGATCTTGATCTTGTATCTATGTCTCCAGCCAAAATAAAACAAGTATGTAATCAAAAGGCAAGGGAAAACCAAAACACTGAGGAAGAAGCATCACAGATCCCCTTTCTCTGTGCTACTTTAAAACCACACTTTCACCAAAACCTTCCCTGCTGGCCCTGATGATGGGACATGTCATTCAGACTTGCATAATCATGTCCTTTCACACAGATACGGTCTATAGTCACTTGAATGTTAAAAACACATTTGAAATTGCTTGGTTTATAGTAAAGAACTGCATGTCTTTCATTATGCACACGTGGAAGGACATCAGGGAGGTTGAAAGAGAAAAGAAACAATTCCAGTTCACAAGCTAAAAGGGAGTTATTGAATTGCACAGCCTTTTCCCAATAATCAAACGTCTAGGTCTAGTTCTGATACAGGGAAGGAAAGCATTTGGAATACTGGTCTGCAAGTAGCTACATCTGAAAGTTCTTAAAAGCATGAAAGTGTTAACCTACTGTACCACTCAAATTTTTAGAATTTAAAGAGTGGGCATCTCTTCAGTTTATCCTTAAGAGTTCTGTTAATGGCTTATCCTGTATGTGGCTAAACCATTACATAAACAAAACCAGTTTTATTCATATCCACTGTCAATTTAATGAGCGTTGGTTTTATTGCAGGTTATATATTGTCCTATAAGGGTAGCATAAATTAGACTTACCCTCTCCAAAGTAATTTCTTCAAATTCATACTCAATTTCTGTTCCATTGACCTAAAAATAAAACAAAACCAGAAAATTCCTTAAATGCACCAGAAAGGTGGTTCAGAAGGGATATTGTTCAGATATTCCAGTATGAGCAGTTTAACGAAGCACTTTTTCAACATATAGGTGAGGTTATCTAAGTTACAGTCTCCTTAGCTTCCCTTTGCCTTGAATGGCACATGTGCAAACCCACAATCTTTAAAACAGAAAAAGTTTGGTGTGTAAAGCTGTAAAATAACAGATAACTTATAACAGATAACTGTTATTTTAGAATGTATTTATATATCTGATATAATAATATCTGATTATAATATCCAATCATAATATATCTGATACAGCTTCTTCATGGACTTTGTGCAAGTTAGAATACATATATGTATCTGATATAATATCTGATTAAAATATCTGATCATAATATATCTGATACAGCTTCTTCATGGATTTTGTGCAAGTGTAGAGTTTCCAACATAATAGTTAGATGTAAAAGACCTGTTTTGTGCGAATGGAGGAGAGATTAATTATTCATTGCCTTACAAGCTCTGATTTACCTTGCAATACAAAACTCAAAAGGAAATTCATAGTACTTATGCAAAAATTACTCAGTGATACATATACTGAAATCCATCTTGTTTACTATATTAACCTAGGGCAAGAACAAGACACAGGACCTTTGCAAAAGGCAGCTGAATGGCAAAAAGGCACAGAATGTTAATGAAATTTTTACTCTGAGTTTCGGTGTCAAAATAAATTAAGCTACAAAATGTAGAGGACTAAAATGAATTGCACTGGATAAGAAATCTATCAGCTGAAGACATGACACTGATTTAAGCAGTATTCTGAAACCTTGTTCCAGTCTGACATGGATTTTTCCTGTCCCTCTAGGCAACTCGCTTAACGGCCCATTCTCACTTTACTAATTTCTTAAATGGGTACAGTACCACACTGAGAAGGCTACAAAAGCTGACTGTATGGTAAGGAAATGACACAAGTAGTGAAAATACTTCTGGTATTAAAATCTAGACAAATTTCAAAGTGTACCTTAGTAACTTTTTTATATGGCCAGACTATNGTCAAAGTGTACCTTAGCTACAGCTGGTCAGCAACTTTTTTATATGGCCAGACTATTAGTTAATAAAAAATAATGGATATTGCCAGGCTCTTCTCAAGGTCATCCGGTGATAGGACAAGGGGCAATGGGTGCCAGCTGGAACAGAGGAGGTTCCATATCAATATCAGAAGGAACTTCTTCCCAGTGAGGGTAACAGAGCACTGGAACAGGCTGCCCAGCGGGGTTGTGGAGTCTCCTTCTCTGGAGATGTTCAAGACCTGCCTGAATATGTTCCTTGGTCTGGGTGATCCTGCTGTGTCAGGGGGATTGGATTGGATGAACTTTCGAGGTCCCTTCTGATCCCTAATGATTCTATGAATCATGCTGATTATTTTCTGTGATGATAGGATAGTCTATGCAAAATAGTTTTGCTGTAGTGTTTTTCTTAATTTATACTTAATTCAAATAAAAAACCCAACATTCTACTTTGCATAGTAAAACTGAAGTGAAACATTAGGTTTGACCTAATCTTGGAGGAACAGATTTGTTATTTCTCAGAACATTTATTACTCCTCACCACTCCCAGCTGCTAATTTTCTGTATTAGCTTTCTAACTGCAATCAGAAAACCCTGTACACAATTCATTCGTTATCTAGTCAAGCACCTTTCAAATGTAATTAGGCATTTCCCTTGTGAATATTATAACTAGCTACACGTATCTAGCAAACAAAAGCCTCCTATGAAAGCCACCAACAACTTCATTTGTCTTGGATTCAAGATCTGACAAATCATGAAATCAGTAACAGTAATAAAATTCCTCAGAACCTGAGGAAAGAGGGAGAGGGAGCAAAGTCCAAATAAATAATTCTTGCTTAACAAAGCAATGAATATGCAGCATCAATGAACACAGACATAATATCTGTATTTTTACCCGCATTACACACGTTATACTTCACTAAAACATTTTTATTAAATGATATTTGCCTGTTCTGTTATCACTTTAATGCTGCCTTCATAGACTCTTCTATTAATATAGGCAACTTCTTAGGTATGAACAGCTTTATAGTGAGGCTGTTTTTCACCTTTCCTTGTGTAATGATAATGAAATCAAAGCCATCTATATGCCTCTGTTTTCATGAACTTCTCTTTTATCTTAGGTTGGTGGATAGCTCTGATCTATGTCTTCAAGTCCTCAGTCCTGCTCTATAAAGCTGTCTTTGCTTCACCGCTTATAATCCCTTTTCCTTTGCATTAAAAACTCGTTAGTGCAGCCAAATGGGAAAAAGAGGGACATGAGAAGTGAGCAACCTCTGTATAAAGATGAAAGGAGGAAACACAAGCTCAGTACTCAATTTGCATTTGCACACAAACACTATGTTGAATATGATCATCTGAGGAGTCCTTTTATCATCCTCAGGCATGATTCCAAAAAGGTCTTCAAGTTCAAATCGCCATTAATAGCAGCACAGACCCATTAGCCCATATATTCCACAGCAGCAGGGATAATACGAATTCAAAAGCTGATCTTGATCCAATTCCTTTTGTGTTTAAGCATATACCTATCTACATATGCATCAACTGCTCTGTTTGTACTGCTTATTGCTCAGAAGACCAATATAGTTATTTCCTAAAGGCTCTAATAAGATATTGCACCTACCTGAGGCAGGTGGAACGATGAGATATGCAGTACCGTTCATTCCTAGCACCATTTTATTTCATATTTAGACACTCTGACTGCACCTATACTGCTAAATTAGAGTCAAGTTTCAGCCAAGTCTCAGTGCTTAAGGCTGTTTCTGTCTAGAGTCTGCTGGAAACAAATAGCCAAGGAGTGAGCCAACAGTTAAGCAGGAGAATCATTGCTCCAGTGCTTGAAATGGCCTTTCGGTCCTCTAATTTAGCAGCATATGGACATACCCTCCGGTTTTGTCCATTTTAACTTGGCAGCCTTTGTCCTGACAAAGTACATAAACAAGGTGTCTGAACCTGCACCTACGATGCTTTTGTAAGTAATGAGATCCCATACCTATGTCTTTACATGAGATTTCTGACATCTGCAGCAAGAACACACAGCAATATTTATCAGGGATGAGTTTACACAACCATGAACAATTCCAAACGTTGTCATATGGTTTTTTCTCTTCTCTGCAGTCAAGGAAATCATCGGCATTTTCAACTCAGTGTGGGAATATTCTTTCCCCTCAGTCAGGAATGCAGGGCTGACACTAAGTCTCTTCCATCTCAGCTGAATTTAGCTGGTTATAATATTCACAAGGGAAGTGTCTACTTACATTTAAAGCTGAGGTAGTCATATAGCTCTTTGTATACCCAGTGAGAAGAAACAGGCACTTCTAGATCCTAATTAATTTTGTCCTATGCTAAACATTGCAGGCAGGGTAGACAAGTGGTGCCCCTGTTGTTTCCTTTCAATATGTACAAACAGACTCTAAAAACAATGCTTACAGCTTGGTGAATACTTGCCTTAAATCTGTTTTCTCCACATTACTCTTAACTAGAGACTGGTAACAAAGTTCTGCTTCAGGGATGCCATATGTCTTTCATAATTACACACCAGTGAAAGGCCAGAGCTCTGGTTTAGCAGCTTTTCTGATTGCTCTTTTGGGCTTGCCTGCACCTGTAACTGGCAGTACAAGCACAGCGTGACCTCCACCACCTGCTCCCACAGGCCCAACTGGTTAGGATGTCCACAAGCAGTTCTCCTCTTTTCTCCAAAACCTCAAAGCCAAGATACATTGCTGTTGGCTTCCCTCTCTGAATCAGAATGCTGATGCCCTCTCCTTGGAGCAAGATTTCTCAGTGACTCATGTGACAGTAACAGACACTGAGGACTGGCAGAACTGGGTAAGAGATGCATGAGGTGCTTGGGAGGATGCAGTCAACCGTGTCCCTTCTTAAGACAAAACATGTCTCAGCCAGTTTTATTTCCAGCAGAACAAAAAAAAACAACTGCTGATCAAGACAAACTATGTCAGTGCTATGTGATGAACAAGTCCACGTGAAACCTTTAGATAACTTTTAGGGCTTTAGTTGTCCTCTTGCTCAGGAAGAGCACCATCAACATTCACTTCAATAAGCCTTCTCCATCCCCTGACCTTGCGTATGTGTGTTCATGATCGGGATTAATGAACTTACTTTGTCAGCGATGTGGACAGTGGCACTGAGTGCCCCCTCAGTTAATTTGCCAATGACATCAAGCTTGGTTTCAAGCTGGAAGAGAGGAGGTTTAGGCTGGAAGTCAAGAGGAAAGTCTTCACGATGAGGGTGCTGAGACACTGGACCAGGTTGCCCAGGGAGGTTGTGGCTGCCCCCTTCCTGGCAGTGTTCAAGGCCAGATTGGCTGGGGCCTCGAGCACCCTGGACTAGTGGGGGTTTTCCCTGCTCATGGCAGGGGGATTGGAACTAGATCATCTTTAAGATCCCTTCCAACCTGAATCATTCTATGAATCTATGAATCTACAGCCCCTGTAGAAATAAGTGACCATAATTCAACTAAGTCCCAATGTTTAAAGAAAGTACTTCCAAACGTGAGGTAGCAGTTGCCTTTCATTTACAGCTGCACCTGTTACAATGAACTCTACCAAACTCTTGCCAAGAAAATGTCCTTTAGAAAGAGATGTAACGGATGGCAACTACCTAGATTCCAGCACTGAAGAGAGATTTCCTAGTGAAGCTCTAATCGTGACCAGAGTTCACATATCTTTCTAATAAGAAAGCACTGTTGATCTTCAGACGAAACTTTCCTTCAGGAGAATGGGAATACAGAGCAGGTAAAAGGAGTTTTAGATGCTATTTGCTAAAAAACCTGAAAAAAACCTCAGCATACAGAATATCAACCTAAGGACCTGCTTCTCCTCCTTGAAACTCCTGTGAGGAAGTTTACTCTGACTTCCAAGGAAGTTTCTCTCATTCAGGGCAGCTGAAGTAACCCCTTAAAGAAAATCAGTTCTACTGATTATGATAGATTCCCCAAATCCCTGAGAAAAACCTGTTGTTGGGTTGTTCATTTCCCTATAGTCTGTCACAACAGTAACCTGATCCATGTTTCCTACTCCTGCAATTATTTGATTTGATAGACTTGTTTATACTGAAACAAGTATTGCTTAATTCTTTCTTGTTATACTTCTACACATTTAAAAGTGCATCCACCCACTCAGTAAGATAAAGATGTCATCATATGAATTTTAATCATAAGAACTGCATTGCAACAGTGGCAGCAACAGCTGTAAAAGGATGTGTTCAACTGTCATATTTCAAAACCACTGCACCTATTCTTTCTAAAACATGTATGTCATTGGAGCTCTTTGTTATTCTTAGTCTTATTTTAAGAAAGAATACTTTTGCTTAAAAATGACAAAGAACTGTAATACTGTTTTTCAGCTGTCTTCAAGTAAGAGGACCGCCTCTTCTACTGTCATAATGCATAAGAAGGGAACTACCTTGCCACTAGTTTTCACACAACACACACAATTTCAGGGTCATCTAGTGATAGGACAAGGGACAATGGGTGCAAGCTGGAACAGAGGAGGTTCCATATCAGTATCAGCAGGAACTTCTTCCCAGGGAGGGTACTGGAGCACTGGAACAGGCTGCCCAGGGGGGTTGTGGAGTCTCCTTTTCTGGAGACATTCCAGACCCACCTGGATGTGTTCCTGTGTGACTTGGTCTAGGTGATCCTGCTGTGGTAGGGGGGTTGTACTAGATAATCTTTCAAGGTTCCTTTCAATCCCTAATGATTCTATGATATTATTCTTTAGTCTGTATGGTTGCCCAACCAGTCAAACCTCCCCCGAATACAAGGCTGTCAAATTCTTATTGCACAAGTAACCCAAAGCTATTTGTGTTCTTTACAAATTTCCAATTTTCTGCATAATTAAGACGGTTTGTTTTGCAGTTCAGAAACATCAATGCCATTTGGGTAATGTATCGCATCTATGATTTAAATAGTCCTTCATGATTTCTGCAAGACTGAAAAGTGATCCTTATTTAGTCCTTTGGAATCTCTAGATGTAGATTATTTCTCGGTTAATTGTCAAAGGAAACCTGCTGATGTTGTTTTGAGATTTAATCTTAAAATCCAAGAGCGTTTAAAGTTTCCTTTCTCACTGCACACAAACCTAGTGAAAACATTCTCCTGTGTTTTCCAATTGCAAATAGGATGACTTTATGTTTTCAAACTGTTCTAAAGAGGCTGCCGGAAAGGTTTCAATGCTACATTTCCTTATTTGAGTGAGGGCATTTTATGATATTTATATACAATACACTTCTATTTTTAATCATGGCATGTAACCAAACCCACCTCCTTCTTTCCATCCATATTTCCTTTAGGAAACAAAACAATATGATAAGGTCTTTAAATGAAAATTTAATATACTCAGGCTTTTCTCTTTCTTCCTCCTTCCCTGTTATACTTTATTTATTGTTTGCATTCTATTGAAGGAAATACCTATTTAACAGGTGACCATAATAATTCTCTCTGGGAGACTTCTGAACCCCTAATTTTACTTATCCATACCTGATTTCTCCAATCTTGTTGAGAAAAAGCCATGTTTCTGTATAATTCCTGTATCAACATCCCCTAATGCTAATTGAAACTTCTCATGCCTCCACCTCAGCCTCAGTTGCTTTCTCTGATTTTCATTCTTCCCATGTTTTTCCACTTGTTTCTCCCTACTACATTCAAATCTGTACTTTTTCTTTCTCACTCACACACAGATGCACATACATACACACCAAATTAAGCATCTAATCCCACTTAATCCAAAGGATTATTCCTGATTAGTTTTCCATCTTCTCATTTTTTCCAGCTACATTTGTAACACAGTCTTCTCCCACACTCCTATTAAGTCAATTACACACTACATGTACTCTGATTTCTGTTACCAGCCTGCTTAACCGCACTTTCAAAATCTCACATCCAAATAAGGATTTTCATTCTGGTTTGCCTTACTTGCTTCTCTCACTTCTCACAATTCTTTCCCCTAGTCAGCAACAACTTCCACTTTTTGAGCTGTTTTGTCTCCATAGATCTAACACAGACATCTTTATAACCTTCTTCTAGGTGTTGTTATTTTATGCAGCTTACCTGTTACCTGGTAACGCTACTCTTTACAACGTGTGCTGTCTGACTTGCCCTTTTTGCCCATAGGCTGCTGTTGGCCGTATATAGCACAGAAGAAAAGCGCCCACATGTTTGTAAGCGTAAGCACTCAGTATATCTCATGCAGAGCTGTGAGACAACTCCTAGTTTCATAACCAGAATCCATGGAGCAGATCAAATCAGAGATCATGATTTCAAATGGGATTCACAATAAATAGAAATGAAATGACATAGAATCATAAGGGATTGGAAGGGACCTCAAAAGATCATCTGGTCCAATCCCTCTGCCACAGCAGGATCACCTAGACCCAAGTTGCAGAGGAACACATCCAGGCATTTCTGGAATGTCTCCAGAGAAGAAGACTCCACAACCCCCCCCAGGCAGCCTGTTCCAATGCTCTGTTACCCTCCCTGGGAAGAAGTTCNTTTCAGCAGCAATGTGTGCTTGAACTGAGGGGCCCAGAACTGGACACAATACTCCAGATGCGGTCTCAGTAGTGCAGAGTAGAGGGTGAGAAAAACCTCCCTTGATCTGCTAACCACCCTCCTTCTGTACCAGTGAGTTGTGTTTAGGCTAGCACATCCAACTTGCAAAAGCAAAGTATCAACAAAAGAACATCAACGTAGCTTCAAGCTTTTGAATCTAAACCCTTCTCTCTCACACTAAGAGACATTCATATGCCATCATATTAACTCTCTAACAGGTAGAAAACTAACTGAAGCAGTGACCTAGGCTTTTCTTCTATTACAGGCATTGACCAGAGGAGTCAAGAGGGGGTGTTTTCTGCCATGTGCCGTAGTCTCTTTGGCTGGAATTGTCACCTGCCCACCAACAGTTTAGACTTCTAGTATTTTCATCCTAAAAAAATAGTTTTGTAAAATTGGTTATGTTTCTGTATCTCAAATTTACAGTACTCATAAGTGCAGGAATTTGCAGCAGTGTGTGCCAGAGAACTGGATGCAGTAATTTCTTTCCACTAAACTACATTNTGGCTGGAATTGTCACCTGCCCACCAACACTTTAGACTTCTAGTATTTTCATCCTAAAAAATAGTTTTGTAAAATTGGTTATGTTTCTGTATCTCAAATTTACAGTACTCAGAAGTGCAGGAATTTGGAGCAGTGTGTGCCAGAGAACTGGATGCAGTAATTTCTTTCCACTAAACTACATTTTGTGCAGTTCAGGTTATTTACTGTATGGCCTTAGACATTCACAGTCCCTCTGCCTTTCATTTTCTTCTGCCATTGCTGACATCCTAACAGATGAGTTATAGACTCTCAGTTTGTCAGGTTCTTATTCTGCGGGTCCATTTCAGGTCTGAAAGAAAATCCATCACTTGTTTCAAGGGTCTGAATAGTTCATACGTTTCTAGAAATTATTTCCTGGGTAATATTTCATGCTATGCACAAGGAACATAAAAATGGGGAGTAGCTGTTGCTTGAATGGTGCTTATTGAATCAACAAAGTTCATAAGTACTTGCAATTTGAGACTTACAAGCTTACTTTAATAATGTATAAAATTGCAATCTGCATACCTGTGTTTAAAGGGTCGGTAACTGGAGTGAGAGTGTTTTAAAGGCAGAAATTAATACATAAAACTGGTTATCTTTGATTCATTTAAATGCTTAAGATAATTACCTGAGACAAATTTTTAGGAAGAAATCAATAGCAAAGAAAAGGAATGGCAAAGAAAAGAACAGTGATGATCTACTGCATTCTTTGATATCCTTTGGGTGTTTCTGTAGCAAACATGTATGTTATACATACATGGCCCATTTCCTCAATAAATAAACACACAATCAGCATCATCTAACCTCCTACAATCTGTAAAATTACTCAATTACTGGCTCATAGTTTTGTGTCTAAAATTCTCTCCCAGTATCTTTTTGAGTTCCCTGCACTCTTACCCATTGTTCACCAACAATCCACCACCAATGAATTGTCTTGGGTTCTTCTCGTGTGGTAACTGTAGCACAAATACTGACATCTAAACTGTACTCTCACTGGCACTGGCACAATCCTCTTGGTGCCACTGGGCTTGTACTAGTGTAATTGATGTTATGTTTATTAATCCATGGATGGAGTCGCACCTGCAGGAGGGAGCAGATCTGAAAGTCTGAAAGGATTCCTTATAATTAATTTTTATTCCTTGTGCATACATTTGTGCATAGGAAGGAATATTTACACAAATAAAGTATATGTATATTTATATTAAAAAAATCATGTATTCCACAGACAAGATTTTAATCACATGAATCACTTGCTCGACAAGTGTTTTTATAGCAGCAGAAAGGTTCACTATTTCTCTTTAAGAAGACTCTCTAGTGTATGTATGGGCAGGGAGCCACAGTCCTCTGCACTCTAAAACTAGAAGCATAGCAGAACAGCTCCCTCATGCCCAATTAATTTTGCTGTGGGGAAAAAAAAGGACAATCTGAATGGTTGAGACAAAATCAAAGTGGTTTTCTGCTCCTCCTCACAAGCTCTGGGAAAGAAAATTGATGTAACCCTTGTTCATTGGGATTAAGATTGCACACCCTGAGAAGCAGCTAATACAGCACTACTGATCGTCACCAGTTGTAATCTAAGGCTAGCTGAAATAGTTTCAAATGCTTTAAACTTTCTTTGTAGGAAAAAAGCCCTGTTTTGCATGAGTTTGAGAGAAATTTCAGCTTTTCAGAAAGATTTCTTCAACTTAAATCTAAGCAGGGTAAAAAAAAACCCATCCCTTTAGTCTCCCTTTACTTTGATTTCTGATATAAAGACAGTCTTCAAAAGGTGAACCTGCATTTTATTTCAAAATAATTTCTATGAATTACCATAGTATTCTAAAAAAAATTTAAATAGTGGTTTAAGGTTATCTATTAACGACTGCATCAGATGCTTTACTGTGGTGCTAAGGAAAAAGACCAAAGGAAGCTTGAGAAAATTGCTGACACACAATACTCTTCAAAACAAGCACAAAAAGCTTGCACTGCGCAAGAAGCTCCTGCAGATTAAGCAAGCACCGTGAGGAAAAAGAACCAACCGAGGCAGAAAAAGTAATCTGAGCATGTTTTAACTACACCTAAAAGCACAACTTCCACACAGAAACACTTGGGAAATGTTTAAACTCTCGCAGTAGCGCATTCAAATGTCAGGTTTTGCATCATCTCTTTTCAGAAGCAGAGCATAATTTACCAATGATATCATGTATGTGCTTTTCGTGTGTTCTCCACAGATGTCCTGACATACTGAAACCTATGATTTCCACATCTAACCGGGAAATTTGACAGCAGTTTGGAAAAATACGCTGGTTCTTCTCACACTAATGTACAACAAAGATAACGGTCAGTGATGATCACTGAGATCAGTTCTGTATATCGTACCTTCTGGACACCACATCACATTCTCTAACATCCACAGAGCCACTGAACAGGCATTCCAGGGCTTTACTACACTGCACACACTCTCATGTGGTTACTCATAGATGTGCTATTTTTCAGGACTAGGGTTTCTCTGCCTTGTCCCACGTTTGGAATCTGCTGTGTTAGGGTTTGCAATAAAAAGCTCATCTGCACCCTCAAAGGAACACAAAAAGCCAAGGGTAGTGAGGGAGTCCAAGTAACATGGTTGATCACAGAAGTCATCAGCCCACCAAAAGGTTCATGCATGAGCACAGAGAGAGGCATAATGACCAGTGGAGGAACCCGTATTAGAGACCCATCCCCTCCCAGGGGAGCCTTGGCACCATGGGACAACTGGAGAACAGTCTGGTGAGGGCATCACTGCCTACGGGGATAGGACACAGTGTATGAGAATGAGATCTGCACCTTTCTGATATAGTGAAACCTACCCACAAGCACTATTATCACAAATAACAAAGAAATTAATGGATAATGAATGGATTACCCAGTTCCAATTCAGTCCAAAACGGTGACTTCATGACAAAGTAATTTAGAATAAAGCTAGCACTGTGGAAAAAGAGTCTCGTGTGCTTGAAGAGCCTGATCCACCTCTAAAATGTATATCCTAATTACACCTTATAAAAAGCAAAAGACTAGAAACTAAAATTAACAAACATTTACAGAATAGAATGGGTTTGACAGGTTAAGACCATGGATTGTACTATAAAAACATTTATTCAGGAGCTTAGTTTAATGTCTGAATCCTTGCAAACTTACAGACTCTACTGATTTTAGCTCAGGGCTGCAGAATCCAGTAGTGTTAACTGAGAGTCTCTGGTGTAATATATCAAAACTGACACAAAAGCAAAAGCTAATTCAAGGCCAAGGAGAGCAAGACAAAAACAAATGTGAACTACATTTAATTTGCGTCAGGTTGTGCCATCCAATTCAACACCAACTCAAATGTCCCAGTGATTCAAACAACTGGAATGGATGTACTCTGCCTTCCGCAGCTCACAGCAACCTCATGGAAAAATTACCTTGAGTGAAATTAAAATAAAGTATAGCTGGGTGTAGAGTAGGGGGATGTACACACACACCAACACCCACACAAGTGTGGGATAAATTCAATCTGTTCATTAATGACTTGGATGAAGGGTTAGGGTGCACTGTCAGCAAGTTTGCTGATGACACCAAGCTGGGTGGTGTTGCCGACACCCCAGCAGACTCTGCTGCCATTCAGTGAGACCTGGACAGCCTAGAGAGCTGGGCAGAGAGAAATGGAATGAGGTACAACAAGGGTAAGAGCAGAATCTGGCATCTGGGCAAGAACAACCCCAGGGAATGAGGAAAGGCTAAGGGAGCTGAGTCTCTTGAGCTTGGAGAAGAGGAGGCTGAAGGCTGACCTCTTTAATGTCTATAAGTGAGGGGAGGGTGTCAGGAGG
>VZRI01013404.1:1198-13398 GCA_013397515.1 Upupa epops
GTGACAAAGATGGATCTTCTACCCAGACTGCACCCTAAATGTTGGCTATGCCAACAGGTGAGCGAAGAAAAGTGTTTTTCTTTGTGGGCATGCGTACAAACGTGGGTGTTCCGCCGAGTGGTGCAGGGAGCTGTCTCATTCTGCACAGCGATGGGGTTTTAACCGACATGTGGGTCCCTCAGAGTTCGGGCTTCCTAGGGTCCCTCTGAGAGTTCAGGCTGCGGCTCTCATCTGAGCACGCTGTGCCCCCTACCTCGTTTGTACCACATGCTCTGTTCTGGGTGGAAGTAGCCGACAAACAGAGCTCGGTTCTGTGACATTCCCCGCTAAAAGATGGTTGCCCAATCAGTTACCCTGGCGTATGAACACCAGTGCCACCTTTTCGGTGTCTGTCTGGTTCCCCAAGTAGAACTGGGCTGTTATTGAGGTAGAGGAACTGCCAAACAGGCAATAAAAAGATGCAACCTATAGATGAAGCTGAGTAAGTCTGGCCAATTAACAATCCTGTAAGCAGAACAACAATCGAAAGTCGCAGAAAGGGCCTAGCGAGAGAATCATTTTCTGAAACTGCATCCAAAAGGTGATGTTGACAAAGCTCAGCTACTCCTGGGGTACTAGAGAGCAGAATGGAATTATCCCCAATGGCAAAGCATCAGATGAGTCATCTCATACACCTGAAATATAGTGGCAAAGCAGAGCTTGGTGCTCTGAGAGTACCTAGAGCTATGAGGAAGCTGAGGTGCTTCCTGCAAAACCTGGCTTCAGAAAGGGCAAAGCAAAAGCAACTGTTTCTCTGAGATGAGGCGAGGGCTTTGTAGTCTCAGAGTGACCCGTGGGCTAACTATGGCCAATCGGTTGAGTTCAGAACCTAATGATGTCCAGGACGGTAGAGAGCACACTAGGAGCTTTAGCAAAGGGCTCCACAGAAGCTACGGAAAGGCAGTGAGAACTCCGGTGTTTGAAAGGCGGGGTGGGGAGGATGTGGGGAGCACTGACAGATGAATGAATAAACTGAGGTTGATGGTATGATAGAGAAACGTACCTGAAAAGAGTACCGATGTGCTTGAGGGATGGGAGATGGAATGAGATGCCTGATGTAGCGGGATGAAAGAGGTCGAGAGTTAAGTCTGGGCTGTCTGCCGAATTATTGGCAGAGATGCTCCGTCGATCCTTTCTCCTTGCAAAAGGGGAAAAGCAGTAAAAGGAAAGCTAATGTTGCGAGTGGGTGTGGGCCATGTGTTAAAACAAACCGGATCGGAGAGGTCTGGGTTCTGAAAGGTACAAAGTGGGTGGGAGGCGGAGTGGTCAGAGACCTTTGGCAACACAGGGTGGTGAGGAAAGCTTGTCCGTGCTTGTCCCTTGGCTTTATATCAAGTAAGATATCTGTATAATGGAACAGTTTGTCTGTCCGTCCCTATCTGATCCTCTTTGGGGGTGCGTCATCTCCTTTAACCTGCCACGGATGCGTCACGTGATGTTTGGTGAGGTGTGAGTTTTAGGGGATAAGCTGTGTCTATCCGTTATTAGAAGAAATTATAAACATCACTTTGGAGGGTGCGGTGATGTAACAGTCATAGCTAGAAGGTGATTCTGCTGACCGGAATGACATCTTTTCAGAATTGAACAAGAATGTCCTATCCCCCTACTCTGACCCGGTTATGGCTTAGGCGTTAAGAGTGGCTGTCGTAGGGATTTAGTGAGAAATCCAAACCTCCGTGTGTCCTGGCTAGCCCTCAGATACTAGAGGGGCTGGGTGGGGCTGGATTCGGCTCCTGGATGATGAGTAGGTGATATTCAGGGTCAGGATTAAGGCCAAGTAACAGCAAGCTACAACAATGGACTACAGGTGCTTTGGTAGAAGAGGGGTGGCGAGAAAGAGACGGGAAAGCTAAAAAGCTTGCAATGCAGTCGGCTGACTTCTAGTAAGGGCTCGAGTAAAAAATGGCCGACTTCCGATAAGGCCGACTTCGGCTGGGTTTGGCAAATATCATTGCATCTTCTCAGAGCTAAAGCACACGAAATAACTGCTGAACAAATGCTCTGTTGTAACTTTCAGATCAGAGCCCAAACAGATAAAGTCGACAGTGACAACAGCGTCTAAACAAGAAACTTTGGATCGTCCCTAGACCTGTCCTTCGTACAGGGAGTGAAAATGTAATGAAAGGTCATAAAAATAAGTTAATAGAAATGAGTGTTCGCGACTTGTACGGTGGTATTTGTAGCAATGCTCACTCTTTAATGCGGTAATTAATTAATTTGCTGGTAAATGAAGTTGGAATCGAAGGATTAAAATACCAAACTAAGCTCCTTGAAAGAAGTACAAGTGTTTAGCGCTTTGAAAAAACGTATTGAATTAAAGAAATAACTTACCTAGAAGAAAGTTGCTCAAAGTCAGATTACTTGGAATATAAAATTAATTTTTTTTTTATATCACATTTTTGTTTTATCTTTTCTTTCACATTGATAATGTAGCGTTTTGGATTTACAGTACTTACCGCTCGATTTTTTTTTTGTCTTGTGACGACACCGTTATGTTCCACTAGATGGTAGTGCAAGCTCTGTTCTGAAAAGCCTTTTCGGCTGCCCGTGTCCCTCAGTGGTCTGGATTCCGGGCATCTATGGGAACGCCGTCCTAAATGACTCCAGCTTACAAGGAGTGATTCACAAGGAAGGTCTCTGCTCTCCCATTGTGTGCTAAGGCAAGAGAAATGCTAAACGGATTTAGTTTTATAATGGGAGTTAGTAAGATCTGTATTTAGTTTGCCAAAACGTTTGTTTAAAAGCACTGTTTCACGAGGCACTGGGAAATAAAAGGATCAGTGGTTTGAGGAAAAGTGAAACTTGTTGGAGATCAAGGTTCTAAATTCACTGTGAGATTAGTGTTCCGGTGTTGGCAATTCACCGTAGGGCAGTCTGTGCTTTCGACACCTGGCCTAGGGATTATAGAACTCCATTGAACTGCTGACACAACTTCAACGAGGTGAGTGCAAACCCTAAAATTACCTAGAGGCGGGCAGAAATGAAATTAGAGTTGAAGGTGCAGGAAAGAGCCTTGACCAGCACCTGTGAAACTTTATCATGCTAAAGATTCATAGCATTTCAGACATGTTTCCGTTTTCAGGGTACTAACGGTGCACAGCTTACTGTGATTCGTACCGCTGCAAAATCAGTAGAAGTAGCGTCGTTTCCGAGCCTTAAATCCCCTTCGGTGTGAGCAACCCGCGAGACGCCCAGCAGTGCAAGCGACCTCCCGCGCGGTGGCAGGTCTGTCCTTTCACAGGCACCCACAGCTGCTCTTCTGGGAGAGGTTCTTCAAAAGATCTTTTGCATCTCCTCCGTGCATTTCATTTGCTTGGTTTTGTTCAGCTATTTATTTTTCCTCAGTAGAAAATGGCTTTTTTCTACTTAATCTCTTAAATTTAAGTGCTAATTTAATAATTTAGAAGAAATAAGCGTTTACATACCTAATCACAGACACTGAAAGCGGACATTTGTTCCAGATTAAAGGATGGCAGGATTGGCGGCACCGCCTTCGGGCAAGGGAGATTGGAAGAAATGGAACAGCGTGAAACTTCTCTCTCTCTCATGCCGTTCAGATTATTTATCGAAGTATGTGGAGATAAAAAAAAATCTGGGGAGAAGAATGCATGTAAGTTATTAACAGCCTGCCTGTGAGGCTGAGCCGGTTTCATGGATACTGCGTTAACTATAACCAACTTCATTACATATGCAGATGGGATGAAATAGGAATAACACGTTACAGTAACCTCATCAGAAAGTAGTATCTAGAAAATAACATAGCAAGAAAACCATAAGCATCAAGAAGGCATCTGACATTAAGAGAATTAGTTTTATTTTTTGCAAGTATATATAATGCTGAGCCATACAGTTTGAATTCAAATAGTCACTATAGTCCAAACTACAATGTTCCTGTGTAAGCCATTTGTAATTGACATCTCTTACAGAGGCCACCAACGGGAACAGAGGCCGGTTTATGTAGCGGTGGCACAAAAGCAAATCTTTATTTGCCGTTGCTTGGCAACCGTGCGTGGAAGGCCCATTTTTCATTCTTGCCTTAACTTGACTTGACAGGAAAATGATAATAAATGTGAGATTATTATCACAGGGTATGGAATATTTTGAACAGATCTCAAAAAGAGACACGTAATTTGGTACTCTAGAAAGGGACGACGTTAAAGATGCTGAAAATAGAGTTGTATGCTCATTACTAGCTTGCAGTACACGCACGTTTATTGAAAAAACCTACAAAGCACTATTCTGCCTCTCTGGTTTCTGTGTGGTGCTTTAGAATTAATCATTGGAAAGTACTCTGTCTGCCGTTATTTGTGTCAACTTTTAGTTTCAATACTATGAAAAAATTATGCGACACAAATTAGAAGCTAAAACGTGTTTTAGTTTGCTTGCTAAATGAGTATGTGTCCAATATGTAGCATCTAATAGAAAGACTCATCAAGGTACTAATGACATACTCTACAAGAAACATGAGGAATCTAGCCATCAGTTGGATCTAAAAAGTGACAAGGATTTCTAATACATGCAGAAAGGACAGATATTAGAACAATGTGTAAATGTCCATTTTGTTTGCTGTTACCATTCTACAGGTGTGAGCTTCCTTATAAAACTGGTTTCAAGCGAGTGGCTTCATGTGCTTCTTGTTCTTAGCTGAAAACCTAACTGAATAAATTAAGTCCATAGGATCTGAAATAACACTAATTCTTGATGCTTTTTTTCCAGTAGAGCGGAAAAATGCTCCCTTCAGTAGCCTGCTTCTGGAAGTCCACACCTCTCAACTGTTGCTGTATGGAAATTAGTGTTGGAGGACAAATGCTATTTCAAGTGAGTTATCTATTTGTTGGACTGTATTTGTCATGCTTCAAGAGAGCCTTTCTCTAGAAGGAAATATGACATGTGGAGGTATGTGCATGTTTGGCTTCAGGTGGAGACAAGAAGTACCATTTCTTGCCAGATCGCAGTAATGCTGCTTGAGAAGATACAGTTTTGTCTGCTAATTCCTCCTACCATTTTGTCCTTGCTGTGAGTACACGACCGTCTTATCTCAAGGACAACCTGTGAGTAGTTACCCATTTTCCTACAGTGCCTACAGTTCTTTCTATCTGTCACGTATTGGTTTGACAGTGTAGTTGTTTCAGAAGTTTCATGTCGACTCACTTGATGATTCAGAAAATTAAAGGTTTTACCTTTGGTTTTCAGTAGCGTTAGTCATCTGTTTCCTTTGTTTTTAAGTGATACAGAATAGCATGGGATAAGCATATACTAAACTATTTTTCATTCTCTAATCTCAAGTTGTATAAAAACTAGGTAAATAGTTCATTAAAATAGTAGAGAAAATTAAACCAGGAGCAGTCTGTGAGCCCTATGTGTATATATGGCAGAGAATGTGATGTCTTCATTTTTATTATAAATCCATGCTATGACAGTTTGGTTAATTAAACAGGATTAAATGTTAAAATTTATTAATTGGCGTTAAAGTATTGGCAGAAGACACAAATAACTTTAAAAACCAAGTCTTTACATTTAATACATAAAATCTATTGTACGTCGTGTTCTAGTCCAAAGAAGTCCAATGATACGTGAGGAACTTTTTGTAATTGATTGCTGTTTTTCTGTTTCTACAGTGAAGGGGCATGTATTGTACTGGTCTCTATAACAGACTGAGAGTTACTCTCATGGAGGCACCTATGTCGTCTTAACAGCGAACACCAGTGGGAAATGCTGAGAAAGATTATGTGGAATACTGCAATGTATGTATTATATATATTTAGCCCTTTACAGGACATATTGACCAATTTAGGTTTGCAGAGGACCTCAGATAAAAAGAATGGGGAATATTACTGAATTTAAAAGCTGATCCTTTTTAATTCAACGAACTATTTCTGAACACTGCAAATTAAGAAGAAACATAAAGCAGCATTCCCAATATAGTAAAAAGAAAATAAATTCCTAGCTATCAGTGTAGATATCATCTGGCCTACAAAATTTCCTATAACCTACGTTGAATAGCTTGTTTAGCTCTTCATAGCTTTGGACAAGGCTGCCTGTTGTTCTCCGTGACTCTGCGTAGCTGCCAACACTAGAAACAAAATCTTTCTCAGAGAAAAAATGTCACCAGTGTAATTAAATGCTTTGTGTATACTTTATGAACTGACAGAAGCGTTTCTGTGAGAGTAGTTACATCCATGTTACTCGAGATCCACGGAAGAAGGCATCCCTTAAGCTTTAACATCAGTTGTAATTTAATGTCTTACTCCTGTTTGAGGGTCTTGAGACTTCAGTGGCCATTACAGGGAAGTATTTTTAAACTGATACGTAGTTTTTCACCCTGTCAGCCACCTCTGGGTGACCGATCAGACGCTCCTGCAACAGAAGATGTACAAGCAACCCAGCCTTTATTATAAAGTGAGAGCAGCTGAACAGCATTTCAGCATGGGCTGTACTTAAAAAATGAGAAGGGCCTGTGCTGAACTCGAACAGCACGGCAGGTGCTGCAAGGGGCCTCTGAATGCCAGTTAGTCCCAGCCCCTTGCAAGAGCAGAACATCGAGCAGATGACACAGGGTTTGAATGCCTGCAGAGGAGACTCCGCAACCTCTGGGCAGCCTGTTCAGTGCTCTGCCACGCTCGCTGAGAAGGAGTCTTCTCTCGTGTTTACATGTCCTGTCGCTGCTCACGACCGAGAAAGGAGCCATTACTTGGGCCTGTTCTCTGCAGGCGGGATTTTAATCCCCGAGAGCTTCTCCTGCATTCAAGCAACTCCGTTCCTTCTACGCCGCGGCAGCAGCAGTGGCCGCCGCAGCCTCTGTTTGAGCCCCTCCTCCGTAGGAAGGTACCCCTGCGGCCTCAGCTAACAAAGTGCCAAACTTCCCTCGGGTTGGCGGGTGGCCACAGCTGGTCTTAGAACCCGTCGAAACTCGCACTTCCCTTAGGGAAAACAGTAACGGAGTGGGAGCTGCTGGACCAAATTCCCCCACGATGCCAGGGCCTATAGGGCAGGGGCAGCGGCCGCGCCCGGTGCGAGGGGCGGTTGGGGAAAGAACAGCTCTAACATGCTCCGACCCTCCGCACCGCGGCGGCTGACAGAGGTCTCGCGAGATCGGGGCGGCTGACAGAGGTCTCGCGAGATCGGGGCGGCTGCCTGAAGTCTCGCGAGATCGGGGCGGCTGCCTGAAGTCTCGCGAGATCGAGGCTCTGCAGCGCGCACGCTCAACGGCTGTCGCCGCGCGAGAATTCAAAGTTGCGGCAGCAAGAGTTAGAGTCAGGTCCCGCCTTGGGTGACCGCGTCTCGGTCCTGCGTGAGTGAAGAGGCTGAGTGTGGGCAGAGCGTGACTGCTGTCCTGGTTTGCAGCTGCTCCTGCGCCTTTCCTTTGTCAGGGCGCGGGAGTCTTTTCCCCTTCACCAGCCCGTGGGATCGGCGGTTTAGCGGGTCACCTGGGTTGCGAGCTCCAGGTCGCTGGAGCCGGCACCGCGGATTTACGGGAGGTTATTTCCGAGGAAGCGGTAGGTAAGCGGACCTTCTGTTTTTACGCTTCAACCGGCAGCGTATGGCAGCCTGCGGGGTTGTGCTGTGGTCCTGGCGGCAACCTTGACAGCCGCTGGACGATTCGGGATAAAGCCCCGGGTCGACACCTGCCCCGCTCTCTCATACGGCTCCAGTAAATGCTGGGTACGGTAACTTCCGAACCGGTGGGAGTAGGAAAAGCGCGTTCGGAATGGTGAGGTCGGATGGGTCTTCGGGAGATCATCTAATACAAGCCCCCTGCTAGAGCAGGATGACAGAGCAGTTCACACTGGAGCACGTTCAGGTGAGTTTTGAATGTATGCGGAGGAGACTTAACGACTTCTCTGCGCAGCCTGTTCCGGTGCTCTACCACCCTCAATGGGATGAAACGAATGCTTAGTTACGTAAAAGCGAACTCCGCCCATTTTCACTTAACAAAAAATGAGAGAAAAAGAGTGTTTTGCTGCTCGTCAGAACTTGATTCAGATAACTACGGAGTATTTTGAAGGGAAGAGCATCGTTCTTTTGTAGTTATGTAGAGACTAAAAATGGTTTTCAGGTCGTTCTCTAACGTTTCCTTTTGTTTCGTGTAAAAAGCAATGAAAAACAACGCCATGATGAAACACGAAGTGTTTTTACACGTCGTTTCTAAAGACAGAATTGAAGACTTCTTGCGTTATACTCAGAATTCTGTAAGTAAGCTGTGACGCCTGTGTGGCTAATAAAATTGCAAGTGTGTTATTTTGTCACATTGGGGCAGAATCTATTTCTCTGGTACTTGTAGATAAATGTGCTAGACAAATTGCTGTAGGACGTAAGTTGTTAAGGAAAATAGCTCAAAGAGTTGTAGAATCTGGGCTTTGTCAGGTTCCGTTGAGTTTTTCAATCAAATCTGTTCTGACTCAAGACAATGCATTATTTCAGACAGGAAAATAGGATTTGCTGTTTTCACTACCATTCAGTGACAGCTTTTTCCCTCGTAGGTCTTGAAATGATTCAATTTCATATCATCTCAGAGAAAGCTCTGATTTTACTAGGAATTTATCAGTTTTGTTCCAGAATGTATAATCTCAATGTCCTGCCTTTTGGGTTTCTTTTGAGGTGTAGGCCTGCAGAGCTCTCTATATGGCCTTTGATTTATATTATTTGTTTCCAGATGTAAAAGAGGGTAGAAATTCTGTTATAAACATATAACAGGATCTTTCTTGTACTCTTCTGATACTTCCGTGTCTTTCATTATTTTCTATTTCTCTTTTTACCTTCAACTTGCTTTTTTCTTTTTGATTTCTGTTTTTTAGTGTTTGCTAATTAAAATATATTTTTATTTTGAGGTCATAGATATTATCTCTCTTACTATCAAACTACTTTTTATCTAGTAAACCTTCATTATTTTAAATTACATCTCAAAAAATTTCTGTGCTTTCCCTTGCCTGTCTCTATTTTTTTTCTTATTTTTCTTCATATTCCCTTTCCTAGCAGTCTGTCTGCCCTTCTTTGATGCTAACAAGCTCTTCTAGCGAGGTTCTTCTGTGGAAATAGTTCAGATCAGACTCGTTGTGAAGTCTCTTACGGAGCTGCTATAGTGGCTTGGCATTTAGTAAGAGCTTAAGAGGAAGGTATGGGTTTTAGTTTGATGGGGGGTAGGGTGAGGCTTTAAAATAGCCCAGCGTACAAACTGCTGTTCTGTGCGGTTTGTATTCCAAAATCTGTAGTGCTGTGTCTTATGGCTGTACTGACTGACATTTCTGGGCCCTGCGGTAACGATTTGATTTAAACAGTCAATACTGATGCATATTCAAGATAGCAAACACAGGTCGGTGCCTTTAATTCTTTACTGCAGTTGTGAGCCTCTTAGCAAAGGGTATGGAATACTTTCTACTGGAACGAAGCGTTTAGACCGTGTGCAAGACAGAAGTTGATGTTGTGGGGATGTGGTTTGTGTTTAGTAGCGTTCTCTCAAGGGCTAAAGACTTTAGTCTTAAAAAAAAGCACTCTCTGACAATGAAGAGTTAAAGCAGCAGGAAGTTTTCATACTATTTTTAAAGAAACACAACTTACAGAAACTATTGTTATCTCTGTAACTGCAGAGGAATGGAAATAAATCCTTAAAGTGAAAAACCTATTATTTTTAGAAATGTTATGATGAAATATACGGCACTTTGCTAATGTAGAATTGTGTGGTATCTTCTGACCGTTCACAGAAAAATACTTTTGATTCTTTTGATTTGAACGAACTACTTCAAGAATTGCCAAGAAAGCAGAAAGAAGTACTGTGGGAGAGACTGATGCTTCTACTGTCAGAGAGTTTGATGGAGAACCCTGTGGAGACGTGGCAAAGGATTGAAAATTATGAAAATAAAGGTGACATGGAAGTTGACGCAGCTCCAGAAATGGTAGATTTGTTGTGAAATACAAATATTAGTACATTGTATTTTCCAGAAATAGAACAGACTGTTTCCATACCATCTGCATACATGCAAGAATTATAAAGGTTGGCTCCAAACATGCTGTCCCTGCACCATTCTTGACAGACTTCCTAACTGTCAGTTTGGGTTAAGCTGGATTCACGACTGGTTAATGCTATAAATAATTTGATCTGCTAATAGTTTTATTTCTGAAAGATGTGACTTATGTTTTCACTGGTGTTGACTGGACTTTTTGTGTCTTAGTAAATAAATGTTGATATCTGAGTTGTTGCTTAAGGGATTATGTGGCATGTACTTTTAGGAAATTCCGTTTCTTCTATTATGCCGTTTTATCGCAGATCATGAAAGTTTGGCTTGAACAGCTCTCCCACATATTCGGCTTACATAGAATTTTGCGGGCTCAGACCCTTAATGTACTGCCCTTCGGCACTGTGGTCTATGTATTTCCAGTGTGTGTTCAGAGGCATCTAGAATCATGTACCCAGATCTGGAGTTACCACATCTTCGTGTTTTGGAGTTGCGTGAGACCCCACTAGTTAGGTTCTTTCCAGCTCTCTGATGCGTGGGTGTGGAAACTTTTTAATGAAATGTACAGTCACAAAGTTATCGGCTATCTGGAGGTGAAAGCCTTTCTCAATTTTTTAAAATTATGCTTTTGCCTCTTCCTTTTTAATAGGTTTTGGGTACCAAGTTCTTCAGAATGGAAACGTAACAATAATTGAGGTTTTTTTCTGTTGCTAAGGCTTATCTTGCGTTGTTACTATCTTTCAAGTATAAAATAAACTGCAGAATTGATTCCTTGACCTTGCTTTCTTCCAGAAACAAACTGTAGCTGTGATCCAAGGAGTGACAGCTGTCGTTACTGCCTCCATACCTGCCGTAGATGAAATCATAAACTACAAAGCTCTTTTAGAATGTGTTTTTATATTAAATGGTATGTAGTTGTATCTTTTAGTATGTGCGGTATTGTACTGGTTTTTGGGGTTTTTTTTGGCTAGATTTTTTTTTGCCGATTAGTATTGTAGGCTTTTTATTCGACCTGACTAGTCTGTGAAACAGTAGTTACAGGAGAACAGTTGGTGCTGATGTGAGCTGCTGTTCACGAGACAAAATTAAGGGAACATTTTCTTAAAAATTAATTACATAATCTGAAGCTGGAACTTAGTTTTCCTTCTCCTAGCTGTTCACCCGGTAATAGGTAAGGTTCCTTATTTTGTGGCTTAGGTTATTTTTTAAGGCAAACCTGAGATTCCATTGTTACTGGTCCAAAAACTTGGACAAAACCTTAACAAACCTACCTGAATATGGTGCGAATAAGCCATAGAGATGTGCAACTGTGGCAAGAGCTGTTTGACATTTTAAGCTGTAGAATGAAGAATTTAGTGTTATACAGAGATCACATGCTTCACTGCAGTAAATAATTATTTTATTGCTGTTATAGGTATTCTTTTTGCATTACCTGAGTCTGAAAAAATCCTGAACGGTGCTATCCAACATGTATGTGCAATGTGGTGGGAGAAAGGACTGGAAGGGAAGGAACAGCTAGGGAAGACTCTGTTTATCAGTTTGCTAAGAAAAAGCCTGAATAGAGCTGCCACGGTATGCTTGAAGCTATGTTGACTTTTAAATTATTACTGAATGTTTCAGGAAGGATCACATCTCAAGAATATCATTCATTTCAAGTTAACTGTTTTCTCTGTCCTAACTTCTCAGTTAATGTAGGAGGCATTGGTTAGGAGGCATAAAGTGTGTTTTGGTGGCATTGGCATTTGTTCTAAAGAAGGTTTATGGAAAAGATGGGTGAGCTCAAAGTTGGTGGGTGCATGGGGAATAAGCAGGAGGAGTTAGAAATCTGTGTCCAGTCAGGTGATTATGATCTGGTGGCAATTACGGAGACCTGGTGGGACAGCTCACGTGACTGGAATGTGGTCATGGACGGCTATGATCTTGTCAGGGGGGACAGATCAGCAAGTCGAGGTGGTGGATTTGCTTTCTATGTGAGAGAGCAACTGAAACATCTTGAGTTCTGTCCAGGGCCAGATGAAGAGACAGTTGAGAGTTTGTGGGTGCAGATCAAGGGGCGGGCTGGCATGGGTGACACTGTTGTGGGTATCTGTTACAGGCATCTCTATCAGAATAAGGAAGTTGATGAGATCTATAGGCAGTTGACAACAGCCTCACAGCCACAGGCCTTGGTTCTCGTGGGGGATTTTAACTACCCTGATATTTGCTGGAAGA